>QJNS01000072.1:0-183702 GCA_004154925.1 Monosporascus cannonballus
ACCCCCCCCCCCCCCCCCCCCCCCCACAACAGTCGACTATCCTGCTTATTGTTATGTACTTAAATAACTATCGTTCAATAGCCGGGTGTTCATCGGGTTGTTTTATCTCGCGATATATGTTGCTTCTAGTACCGGCGGAGCAAGGGAGTAGATGCTGCAACAAGCGTGGGAGAGCTAACCCAAGGCTAGTTTACCCCTTTTCCGAAAGATACCGCTAAGCATGCCAACAACGTTTATGAGTGTTTCGTGATATCCTCTACCCCTGTGGGATTCCGTGAGCACTGATATCTTGGTAAAAGCGGGAAATGGATAAATTTTGATACATCGAGCTCTGATAAAAATTTAATCTTTGATGCTGGCTCTATGGGCAAAAGGTTGTAGGTACTAAAAGTACCTGCACGAGGTAGACAATGGGGTTGAATGGTGTATCAATACATCCTGCGCGCCCATGCCCTTTGCTCCTGAGCGTGCCTTCCCTCGCAGTTGAATGATTATTCAACTCCTGCGACGCGTCCATTTCTTCCTTTCGCTGACGTGTAACGCGATACCATCTCGTCCACCTCAACATCTTCTTTTCCGCGACTAGCCATCCTCAGCATTTTCACAACTTCATCAATCCTACAACTCGAAACTATACCCAATATCTTATACGCGGACTCGAGGTCGCCTCCTATTACTTATATCCATACTTTCTGCTTATTTTAGTGTTCCTCTTTAATATTGTTGGACGCGTGTTCGACGTGCCAGGGCCTCCTGCTGCTATCATGTTCTACAGTCATGAGAGTAAGAAGCCTCGACTGCGCTCACTTCAACCAGGCAAGGGCTCGAGCTAACATGACCTCGCAGTCCTGACTAGTCGCCAGTATGGTGTAGCCACAATCTGGTATGGCTTCCCTTAACCCTGTCTTCCGTAGCTGGCGGGCTGTTCTCCTATTTTGCCCCGACCACTCGTCCACATTGTTAATTAGTGACAGGCTTGTGGCAACCATCGGCAATAAGTCAAGCACCAGGAAAGTCACTCGTAAGGCCATTCAAGAGGTCAACGTGGAGAAAGCATGCGACAAGATCCTGGATCCCGGCGCTCCTATCGCGCTGCGATTGCAGGGCAACCTCCTCTATGGCGTCTCGCGAGTATACAACCAGCAATGCACATACATGCTTAGTGACGCACAGAAGATACAGAACACCATGCATGTGTTCTTCACCAAATTTGCTGACAAACACCTTGACCCAGAAGCTGGCCATGCGAAGTAGGTGTCACCAACTTGTCCAAGGCCAGGCCAGCACGGAACTCTTGTGTGCTGACTTGCCACAGACCGGAGAATCTCACAATCGACAACGCTCCCGCCTTCATCCCTAACATGCAACTACCCAAATTTGACCTCGACGCCTTGGTAGCGAGTCAGGCGACGAACAAGACTTCTTCCCAAATGTCCCCGCTCGGAAGCTCTCAAGGTTCCGGATCCGGAAGCTCTGGTCGAGGCGGCTTCCCAATCGAACTCGACATCTATCACTCGGATACGCCTAGTCGTCAAGATTCCCCCTTCGGTCTTCAAGGTCTTTCGTCCGCACAGAAGCTAGGCAGTATGACGGGTGATGAACGACTGGTTCACTTACAAGAAGAAGTCGATGTAGCTGGTGCCGAAGACTGGGGGATGGAGATAGACGAGGACGGAAACATCATTGAGAGGGCAGTTCCGGCCATCTTCCAAGACGAACCCGAACTTCCTCCCATTCCGGCCATCGAAGAACAAGAGCGAGCGAGGAGCGATACGGAACATCCCGCTCAACAAATTCATGGTGGTGATCAGGGCGACATCGTAATGATGGACGAGGAGCCACTTCCACCAGCTGAGGCTTTCCCACAGCGGGAAGGGCCGCACGATGCCTTCCAGATGGACGAAGCTCCTGCCCAGCGAGCAGCTGTTCGACGAGGGAGGAAGCGACGCATCATCCAAGCAGATGATGATACTCAAATTTCCAGGAACGAACTGAGAGCTTGGCAGACAGACTACCTTCGAAATTGCGGTGCGCACGGAATGCATTCCACCACCGCAGCACAGGCCAAGCATAATGCTATCTACCTGATATTCGGCCTGGGGATCGGCAACATCGGACAGAATCTCGGCATCCCTGGCATGATTCACCCCCTCGCTCTCCAGTTCTCTGGGGACTCTCTGTGCACTGCTCTCACTGGACTCCAGTTGACTGAGCAGCCCCGAGGTAGACGTCGTTCTGCTTCCGAGGCTATCGAAGACGTTGAAGAGGAAACAGGTCGGCGCGTCAGAGCCCGTCTTGACGATGGCAAGAACCAAGACAGCCAGGCACATGGCCTTGGAAGCGACGATGCGTTTGACCTCGGCCCACTCCTCGGCGACTCTCCTCATCCGGAAGTCGGTCGCGAGGCTCAAGAACCCATGTCCGAACACCTCTCGTCGGCCATGCAGATGCCATGGAACCGTGGTTCCTCTGCCGTGCCTTCCTCGGTGCGCGGTCCCGGCTCAGTCCAAAAGGGTCGTCAGGTACCATCCAGCCCTTTTAAACACCGCAGCGACGTCCAAGACATTGTTCGCTATAGCGACGACATTCGCGCGGGCCTTGGCGACGACGGTTTCGGCCTTGGCGGCGGCCTCGGCTCTCACGACGACTCCTTTGACGGCCTCGGAGGCCCCGTGGGAGGAGAGCGCGCCAAGAAACTGAACACGCAGGAGCAGAACGAGCGCCTGCGCACCGAGCTCGACTTGGAGGGCAAGAACTTCCTGTCGTTCATCGAGTCGGCCGTCCGGGAACACGGCGAGCGCCGCGAGGATGACGACGTGCAGAGGGGGCGCAAGTGGATCGCCTTCGACGACATCTTCGTGCCCCGCGAGACGGCCCGCGCCACCGCCGCCCACGCCTTCTACCACGCCCTCTGCCTGGCGACCAAGGACCAGATGTGCGTGCAGCAGGACGGGGACCCCGACACGCCGCATGGCCACATCTGGCTCGGCGTCAAGGTGCCACCCGTTGCTTAACTTAAGAACCGGAGGCGGTCGCGCCCGAAGGCCTGGATTAGTTGGCATCTTCATTTCACGATTCGTAATCCCGCTTGTGGCGTTTCTGGGCATTCTCTTTTCCGGCCTCTTCTCCCTTCTGGCGACAACTGGGCTGCATACACGCATAGACGTTTCACCCCGGGACGGAGACACGAATATCGATATTATGGCATAACGTTCCCTCATGGCATCGCTGCCACGTTCATGGATAAAGGGCAATGGGAAAGTTACGAGGCGATCTGCGAAGGAATGGATGGATTTCTGGTGGTTGCGGTTTGATTTGAGACGAAGATTCCCGAGGCGATTTTGCTTTTGCGGTGAGATCTGTGGCGGCCCGTGGATATACTCGGCCACTATTGGAGGGTCGATATGATGGACACGATCGTTGGACTGCGCATTGGGGCCCCGTCGGGGTCATTTACGAGTCATGGGTTTGCACGTTCTCATCAGATATTACCTCCCCTTTCCTCACTGTAGTCGCTTTCTTTGCCTAGGCAGTAGATATGTAGCTTCACGATACGTAGCAATGATGATGAGCATCATGATGATCGTTAAGATGATTAGTTCGCATTTCTCATTACTCGTGTCATGCATGCATCAACTACGTACGCCCTCGAGCGCCACCGTCTCGGCTGGTCTCATTCTAGTCTAGTCGTATACGCCATCGTCGTCGTCGTCCACGGCCTCCCGGTCCTGGAACGCCATGTACTCGTCCTCGGGGAACTCGTCCTTCGTCACAAGCTTCCAGGCTGCTTTTACCGCATCCAAGCACCCGTCGTCGAATGAGAGGCCGAGCGACGGCGAGGGGAACGAGAACAGCGTGGCGCCGCCGCGAGCGGTGCTACTGACTTCGCGTCCGCTGAGCGACTGCACGTACTGCACCTTGTACAGCGCGACAGGCGTCTCGCCCGGCGCCGCGGCCGCTCGCAGCAGCGACTCGAGGGCGCGCTCGAGGATCTGTGGCGCGTCCGACACCGTGGACGTTGTGAGGTAGATGACGCCTATGCGGAAAAACTCGTCAGCTCTGATCCCATGCGAGTTTTGCAAGGGGTGGCGGGAAAGTAAGAAGACGACGGTGCAATCAGGTTGTCAGAGGTTGGTCTCGTCAAAGCGTAGCTCAGACAATGTAGATAAGTATTCATTTTTTGTTGGATCATCATAACACCAGGTGAGGAAGAGCGTGGAGAGTGGGTGGTGAAGACTTACTCTGGCCTGTGGGGCATTCGCCCGTGTCGCTCGAGTGTACGTAGGCGTAGACCGGATTTGTTGATGTTGAGGCGTCGCCGCTGCTGACGGAGCCCGGGGGGAAAGCTACAACGGCCACCGCTGGAATGGGGCAACCCTCGACCACTACCTCGAATAAACTTTCAAGTCGCGCATTAACCACGGCGACGAGTCGATTTATCGCCTGCCCATCGGGTGAAGGTTGCCCTTGAGAAGATATGACGGCGGAAGCCCGAATGGTAACTTCGTTTGACAACTTCAGCGAAACAAGGCCATCACTTCCGTCGTCCTCGATATGCATGCTAGTTCCTAACATGTAAATACCGCCTCCCACAGCACCAGCACGGCAAGCCACTTGTGCTACTTCGGAAAGGCCACCCCATTTCGGATAGACAGCGCAGAACCCAGGGCCGAAAAGACCCATAGAGGTGAGATGACGGTGGATAGTCGCTAGACCATCTTCTACACAAACTTTACCATCCAGTGCCAAGGTCAGGGCGAGAATATACTTTCGTAGCGTCTCGTCCAGCTTGAACTCGGATGTGAGAAAATCTGCAAGTGGCTGCCTAGCTTGGCCCTCCCATACCGATGTGTTCTCTTCCGAGTTATAATCCACAACGAACTTGAGAAATTTCATCAGCGATCGCTTGGACTTCGCCGGTATTGATTGTGTTGAGAACACGTCCTCACGACTGCTAGGTATTCGAGTCAACCTTGACGCAGTGTCCTCGGTCGCGGCGTCATCGTACATGAAGAACGAGCCGACCGCGAGGAACTCAATTTGCCGAAATGCTCTTGACGACACAAGCTGCTCCAGCAGTTTCGCGCGGCTGTGGATAATCTGGGGCGCTAGAGCTAAGGAATAAGCCCTTGAGAAGGAGAGCCCCAGGGCATCAGCCTCTTCATGCTTCCAGATGCTTGCGCGCCGGAAGATACTCGAACCAGCAGAGTCTTCTTCACTACCCGTCTCGCTATTTCCCGCATGGGCGGCGGCCCAGCTCTCCACTTCCTGCAGACTAAACGCAGCCTCGTGTTCGCCGTAATAGCCGTTCGGATCGATATGAAGAATGCGCTTCTTCGACCGCGAGAGGGCTCTTCAGCGGGGGAGCAGACTGGGTCAGTCAGATCATGTCTCTCAAACGCTACCCTAGGAAGGCCATTGCTTACAGGGCCAGTAGGGATTGCTGCAAGCCAGTGCCACAGATGACCGCATCCCATGGCTCCTCTGCGAGTGACTCCATGATGGCCTGTCCTTCTGTCTGTTGGTTGGCGGTTGCAAGTTCTGGGAGAAGAAATGGAGATGGAGGGTTCGGGAGCTCGTTAGAACTTTTGCGGCTCCAAAGGTGAGGACCCCACTTCGGGGCAACCTCGGATATCCGCTATGGGCAAATGAAGGGCCGAAGAGACTGTCCTTACCTAGCGCAGTACGGGACCCACCTATTGTTGACAAGGTCTTCAAGCCCTGTCTGCGACTTTGTGAAGCTTTTCTTTTTTTCTCTTATCAAAAACAACAACCGCTCACCAATATCCAGCTCCCTGCAGCCTCGTGGCACCCATAGCTATGCCGGTAATAGAGCGGCCTTTCAGTAGGCAGCTCGATTCGCTGAGCGGCAGAACGAAACCTCGTCCCGTATCTACTATCCTGGAATTCACGCCTGATAGGATGGTTCGAAGGGTTGATACATCATGTCATATTATGAGATCTTATTCTACTCGTGATTTGGGACGTTTACTATATGTTCCCTTGGCATCATGTCCTCGAGGGCTTCGCCAGTGGTGCTCATATTACGGGTATCGGCTTTGGAGCTTTCCTCACAACGATGACGAGGGCACGCGGTTTATTGGAAACAATACCTTTCTTTACTGGACGGTATCCACTCACTAAACCTAGGGGGCGAAGACTAATGCTGCGATATTGTTTCTGACTTAGAATATTCAAGTGCTAGACCTGTACAGCGAATAAAGGTTTTTGTTCTATAAGAGAGGTCGGCTGATTCGATACTACCAGACTCTCGATGAACCAGACACCCTCTAGTTGAACACAAGTCGTTGCATTAATGGCCTCACGGCCGTATAGTATAGAATACCATCTCATACAACTCTAATGGATCCCACATTCTCCCCCCTCGCAGGAGTAAGCCGGACGGGCCTCAATCAAGCCCCCACGTCAGCGGCTCCGGCGGCAGCAACGGAGACGAAGTCCCGGCCGTGCGGCTCCTCGGGCAGTCAATCAACGTGCGTCTATGTACCTGGTCGCGGGAGTTCATAGATATAACCGAACACGGAAAGAAGGTCACGGATCTGGTAACGCGGATCTCTGCCAAGAAGCGTGAAAACGGTGACCTTCAGCTGCAAGTAGAAGGCGAGTTGGCGTCGTCTTCGTTCCTCCTACTGAGCGAGATGACTAGGAAGAAGATTGTGGGGCAGCTTGGGGGTGTCGTTTCGTTGGGTGAGGAAGAGCAGGAGTTGGTGTGTCAGGTCCAGGAGCTGGGCTCGAAGGATCCTCCTCTTAAAGCTGAGTTAGCGACTCGGGGTGGAGCTGTTCGTCTGCTCGAGCGGATGGAACAGCTTGATCGAAGGATCGAAGATGGTCTTTGGATTTCACTCGAAGTGCTAAGCTCATGAAACAATAGTTTATTTTCAATAAGAAGTTCGAGGAGCATATCCAACCTTGACCAGTTGAGAGGCAAACGACCTGGGAAATTCTGACCCTGAGTACTTCTGTTGCATATTTTCCACGCTATGAGATTACAGTTGATCAACCGTGTAATATTGAAGTGACAAGTCACTTGATGTTGATAGTACCGCCTTGTCCACGTTCAAAGAGTCAACCATCCCCCAGCAAACGTAGCCGTAGTCCAACGTAATCGTGTAGTATCAATAGTGTTCCATTGGGTATCATCTATCCAGCCTATGCCAAAGCGTTTTTGAAGTCCAGCCACCTCTCCTCGGCTATGCTGACGAACCTTCTCAATACTTGCGGCCCTACAGCGGTTCCGCCACTCTTCGAGATGCCCAAGATCCTCGTACCTCCCTGCGTCCGATCAACCACCACCGAAACAGTCTCGTCACACAGGCTCTCCTCGAACCGGTCCGGGTCTACCAGGATCCAGTACTGCCCGCCGCCATTCTTCTGCCTCTCCTTGGCCGTGAAGACGGCCGCCGTGCACGCCACCGGCAGCCCCCGTATTTGCAGGGGGAGAGGCTTCTTCCTCGAACACAGCACCATCTCCCGATCCGGATCCCAGTACGCCTGTGGCAGCTTCGTGTCCCTCAGCGCGGCCACGACCGCGGCCCAGGCAGCGTCGAACGGGTTCCCGTCGAAAGAGATGAACAGCAGGTCGATGTACAGGACCCAGTACGCCTTGACCTCCCTCCGCGGCTCTTCCAGACCATATTCGCCATCGGCTTTCCCCGTTGTCGCCTTTTCTCCTCGATCGCCCCGCAACGCCGTACGGTCGAAGTATATCCGCAGGTCCGCAGCGTCGAGCAGCCCCGAGCTGTGCAGCAGTGAGTAGACGCGCGTGCTGAGGGTCTGCGCGAGGCTCGTGGGCGGGACGCCGGGGAGGAAGTTCGGCGCGCACCCGGTCGCGAGCTCGATGTTCGGTACGAGGAGGTCGTAGTCCCGCAGCTCGTCCGTGCTGCTGTTGTCGTCATCTCGAGTGTCCTCGCTCCCGAGCCCCGGCGCCCGGTAGTTCGGGATCTGCGATGCCAGCAGGGTCTCGGCGCGCACGCCGCAGATCACGGTGGTGTCTCCCGTGCGCACGACGGCGCTGCCGTGGGCCTGCGACAGCGACGACGTGTTGACCTTGGGCTGGCGCGCCTGCCGCGGCTGCCGGCCGTTCGTGCGCGCCGAGGGCGTCGTCGAGGCGTCCGGCGGCTGCAGGTTCGCGAGCAGGTACGGGTGCGGTGAGAGTTTGGCGAAGGTGGCGCTCGAGAGCATCAGGCCGTTCTGCGTCGCCATCTTGTACGGATACTCAAGGGAGGGGGATTGAGACTCCTTGGAGGGGTATTTTGACCTTCGCGGCGCCGGGGAAAAGGCGGATGAATCGATGGGCGTTGTCTTATTCGCTGACGAGTTGGAAATTTTATTGATGTAGGAAGTAGGTACCTGCCTAGCCTCACAAAAAACACCGTTCCCGACAGAGCTAAAAGCAACCCCTAAGCTACCTACAGCCTACCTGGCCGCTAGTAGCCTTGCAGGCCAATTGTGGGGCACCTTGTAAAAGGACCCTTACCATACCCGCCATGTGCCGCTTAAGCTATTTATCGATAAGCATTGACCCCTATGACTTCACCTACCCCTCCAGAGGAACTGCGATAAACCTAAAGACTGAATTATCAGATACCTGCATACACTGCACCAAGTCCGAAAGTCCCCCTGGGTATGTTTGGGTCGCTAAAGCTAACTGGCTATGGACACCAAAACCCCTATTCGGGAATACCTAGTATGATACGATGAGCACCGGTTAAAGTTTTGGGGTTGAAGGAGCGCCGATTTGCTCCGATCCACTATCAGAGTTTTCCGCCTCGGGGAGAAGAGATTTCGAGCATTCGCATAAATAATGCGCTAATTCCCTACTGTCCAACCGTATTTATGCGTTAGAATACATAAAGCGACACCTAGGGCGTCTGATAATAGGAATTACCCAGATCATCCTTCTTGCGCAGTGATATTTCTTTAAGTACGGAAAGAGCAGCATCTAAAAATGGGTACCAACGCTGTCACCACTGTTGACCTTTCGTCTCTTCCGAAGATCGCATCTGGCAAGGTGCGAGACCTTTATGATATCGACGACAAGACCCTGCTGTTTGTCACTTCAGACCGCGTCTCTGCCTACGATGTTGTCATGAAGAACGGCGTGCCGGACAAGGGTTTCGTCCTGACGCAGCTGTCCAAGCACTGGTTCAACGTACTCCCCGAGAAGGTCCCAGGACTGAAGACCCACTTCCTCACAACTGACGTACCGGCCGGCATCGCGCCGGAGGAGGCAGAGAAGATCCGGGGCCGCAGCATGCAAGTGAGGAAGTAAGTTGAGCCAACAGCCTGCCCGGTACAGATGCCGGCGATTGTGCATAAGGAAAGCTAACTCCCGACTCGGCTCAAGGTATTCCCCGTCGAGGTCATCGTCCGCGGGTACGTGACCGGCAGCGCGTGGAAGGAGTACGTGGCGAAGGGCACCGTGCACGGCATCAAGGTCGCGCCTGGACTGAAGGAGTGCGCCGCCATTCCCGGCGGGCCCATCTACA
Organism: Monosporascus cannonballus; assembly: GCA_004154925.1. Taxonomy (NCBI): domain Eukaryota; kingdom Fungi; phylum Ascomycota; class Sordariomycetes; order Xylariales; genus Monosporascus; species Monosporascus cannonballus. The sequence continues at coordinate 9,510 of QJNS01000072.1, forward strand.
CGCCCAGCACCAAGGCGCCAGCGGGCCAACATGACGAGAACATTCACCCGGACGAGGCAGCCAAGCTCGTCGGCGAGAAGTACGCTAAGCGGATTGAGGAGCTAGCGCTGCAGGTGTTCAAGGCCGGGCAGGAGTACGCGGCGGACAGGGGCATCATCATCGCGGATACGAAGTTCGAGTTCGCGCTCGACGAGGACGAGGACGAAGTCGTGCTGGTCGACGAGGTGCTCACGCCGGACTCGTCGCGCTTCTGGCCCAAGGACAAGTTCGAGACGGGACGTGACCAGGAGAGCTTCGATAAGCAGCTCCTGCGGAACTGGCTCACGAGAGAGGGCCTGAGGGGGAAGCAGGACGTGGAAATCCCGGAGGATATCCTCTCGGTCACGAGCGAGAGGTATCAGGACGTATTTAGGCGGCTCACGGGGAAGACGCTGGGCGAGGCTTTGTCGTCTTGATCGCAGTTGCAGCATACCAACAATGTAAGAAAGCGAGTAAAGGACCAACGGTACGGGCCGGGATTGGGTTATTTTGTGATTGCAGGCTAATACCTGCGGCGGCCAGCTCTAACTTGTCTTCGAACAATACATACGGGTAGTTCCCTCTCACGCTTCCAACTCACTGCCGTCGAGTTGTTCCACCGAGGGTATTTTTATTTCCGGCTACGCAGGCGCCCTCTTCAGTGCTTCTGTTAAAGGAGATGAATCCATATAGAGCTCGGCCGCGCGAATCAAGCCTTTCTCTCCCCCTTCGCTTACCAAGTGGAAGACCCCAAAAGCTGGAACATTAATCTTTTCTTCCTCCGGATCGTGTTTCACTTCCCAAGTAATATGGCAGGCCATATATATCTTGTCGTTCCCAACCACGTCTACACAGCTCGAGTTAGTGCTCTATGTGACCGTGCAGTGGCACTGTATGCCAAAGATAGGAGAAGCCCACCGAATGTATCGATGTCATGCTTCATTCTCGACAACTTGGGCCATGTAGTCTCGAAGAAGGGTCGGAAACTGTCTATACCATCCATAACGGGCATCGTCCCGAACTGGACCTTGGCATCCCTGGTGTAAACCGCGGGAAGCGTATCGATGTCGAGCAAGTCAGCCGCTTCATGGAACTAACGCATCGTAAGCCTCTCTGTCCCCCAGGCTTCCCCTGGCCTGGCTGGCTGCACGTAAGGAACATTCATGTACCGACCCTCTGCAGCCACAATTCCACCTCGGGTCGGGTCGTTGGGAGGGAGAGCATTTTCTCCATGTCAAATCTCGGTCAACGTGAATAATTGACTACGTCTGTCGGACTTCATGATGGCAGAAAGAGATCCTCACAAAAGGCGAGGTTATATAGACTTTCAGAGTTGTGCTTCATCGAGCACCGCGATTACTAAAGCGCCATAACCACCATTTTCCGAATTAGGAAATATCTCAAGATGTAGGCATGCTCTGAAGGTCCAAAGTTGACTAACCCATGGGAACCATTTCCTATTCAGGAAAATGGTTGAGAGTTGTTGAAAGTCTGCAAGTCCGCCGCATAAGCCGCTAAATTCGTGTGTCTAAAAGGTATGCGATTAGCGGGCTCCGCCAGCAAGGTCTACATCCTAACCAAAGACTCCGAGCGATTAACAATCGGAGTATTTTGACCATTGGGTCTTATCCAACATGGCCGACTATAACCTCTGTCTTCACAGTGGAAATGGAACTTCTCTTGCCTCCATGCTAGCCAGGTACATTGTTGGCTCCGCGGGAAACCCCTGGACCACCAGTTCGGATACAGTGCATTCCTCTCGACCCCACCGGACCGCATTGTCAAGGGTATCATCGCCCGTGGGCCGCCTTGTATCAACACGGCACGTAAACGGAAAGTAGGGCTTACTTCGCATTGGAGTTCGGCCGGAGCAGGTTCACCTAAACCATTAAGTCCGCTATTAGGAAATATCTGCTAGAATGTAGCGCAAAGCCAAGTGGCCATATCTTCCTCCAATACGACATCTTCCCAACTGCGTGGAACGCATCCTGCTCATCATAGAGGAATCACAGTGTATTGGGAGCCATTGTCCCATCTCCACTGGCTGCTCACCTTGACGGATTCGGCAGGCACACTGATTTGATGAGATCTTTCATGCAGATTGGAAGCAAAAGGATCCACGGGAGGGTGTAAAGCCAAGGGTGTTTGATATCCGACGAATCAGAGCCGCCCCCTTGCCGCCCGCCATGCACGCCATTTGCTCGCCATCAACAGTCAATTCTCCAATGATGGTGTCGAATCCGGTCGCCTGTTACTGCAGAACCAAGATATTTCCAAGATGACGTCCCTTGCGCACATCACGGGGAAGCACATTTTCCTGTCAATTTCATTCGACAGCATTGCTACCCCCAGGAGCCGTGGGGCAGAGAATACTGCATTAAGTTCATGTAGGTCGCTCAAGTGGCCGGACTATAGCAAACTGTGGGCCTTCCACATGCGATCGGCCGACAATCGACAGCATTACCGGGCCCCTGATGCTTGAGTATCCGGCTGCAGCGATGACAGAAATACCATCTACAAGCTGTGCGACACTCAACCGCCACAACTGCAATCCCACACAAGATCAAGCACAGATGATACAAATGCGACGCGGTCAGTAATGTGACCTTGACTGGGACCTGGACATACAGCCTGAAACCCCAAGGAGATCGTCAGGCCTTTCCTCTCTTCCGCGAGGGGTTTCTCTCCTTTGACTTAGGAGATAATTACCCGCTGATCTGCTCGTCTGCTAGTTGTGGTCGGGTACCTGCAAGTGCGGTCCTAGCATCATGATCCCAGTTGGCCCACAGGGGCTTCCCGCGCTGGTGACAACAGGGATGCCAAGCCGAACGACGGCGCACTTATTGAGCGCCTTCACCTTGCAGCCAGCATTCTGCGGGGAACAGCCATTCTGTGACCAGCCAATATTAAGGTGCGGCCAACCGCTGGACTTCGCGCTATTGCCGGTGCCTTTCACCTTTTGTCAACTGGCCCTCCTCCTCGCAAGGCCCTCCGTCCTTCTGATTGACTGATCCGCATAGGCCCGACTTGCCGGGATCGTTGATTCCCATGAGGTCAATCTCGCCTACTTCGCAACAGTGGACGTTGAGTGGCGGCAGATCTTGATGGCGCTGCATGGTATATATGTATGTGTGTGACGAAGAGAGGCTAGTTCTTTTCGACTAGGAAATCCCTGTCTTTGGAGCATTGCATATATCCATCCACTAGTCCATCCTACCACCTCATCCACGCTTCCGGCTAGGACATCCTATACTTCCTATCGCCAGTTCCCGTTCGATCTCATGGCCGTCTGCATCGCCTTCGACTGTCTCTAGGACTGCCGAAAGAGGAGACCGGCGCTGTGCTCCTACAGCAGAATAACATCAAAGGTCTAACATGATATAGTATATAGCCTTCAGTATCATCCAATTGCTTTGCTATGCCCCTACGGTATCTGGCTTCGAGTTATTTATAGCGACCACGACTTCATGCGGAACATTGAATACCCTGGAAACTCAATGCGAAACACGGGCTCGCCACAGATGTTCATTTCATAACACCATCCACGTCTGGCGCCTGGTCTCCGGTTCCATTACACGACGCTCCACCCTTAATCAGTCGATATCCCTAGACGACCATGGAGGCGGACTCTCACTCAGTTATTACGAGAGCGTCAAAAACGCTCTCGGACCTTGCCAAACGAATACATATCCCACTGACACCAACAAGCCCGCCAGGCCTAGTGGAAGCTAATACGTTAGACCCGTGGATCGAGTCGGGCAAATATGGCGTCGGTTGGACTTACTTCTCGGTAGTCTTGCTTGGAGTTGTTCTCTTGGTACGAATATGGCATTGGTGGCAAGATAAGATCCGGCAAGCCATCTACAAGCAAGAGATGGAGCAGCATTACCAAGACCTATACAGCCTTGATCCCCAATTTGCGGCAACCGGTATTCGAACCGGACACACCGGCCGGCATTTCTTCCCGGAAGAGGACGGAGAGAAGACAGACTTCAGGCCGAAATCCGACTTTTCCGCGGTAGGTCCAGTACTCGATGCGCTTGCGCTGTTTAGATGGGTCTTCTACCGGCCTATCCCCGACATCGTCTGGCGAAAACACCGCTTCACGTTCTCATCGCTTGCTGTGTTGGCAGTTGGTTTCATCGCATTAGCATTCGTCTCGTTGTTCACTTTTCTGAAGCAACCGCTGTACTGGCAGAGTATTCAGTTCGGCTCCCCGCCAGTGGCTGTTCGGGCTGGCATGATCGCCGTTGCGATGACCCCTTGGATCATCGCCACGAGCATGAAAGCCAATCTGCTCACGCTTATTACTGGTATTGGACCGGAAAGGCTCAACGTCTTCCACAGGTGGGCGGGCTACCTCTGCCTGTTCCTGGCGCTTGTCCATACGATCCCGTTCTATATTCAGCCAGTATGGGATGACGGTGGCATGGCCGTTTTTGAAAGGCTGTTTCCGGAAGGGAGCGGTATCATATACGGAACTGGTGTCGCTTGCCTGGTTCCGCTTGTGTGGCTCTGCGTCGCTTCGCTGCCAGTGATCCGGAGAATAGCTTACGAAGTATTCGTCACACTTCACGTCCCGGTTGGAGTCGTATATGTCGGCCTCCTCTTTTGGCATACCAAGAACTACCTTGCATCATGGAACTATCTATATACCACGGTTGCTATTTGGGTATTCTGCTATATGATGCGCCTATCTAAACTTAACTGGACCAAACCGTGGCGGCTGTCATTCATGGTGGGAGACGAGGCAGCAATTACTTTGATGTCCGAAAATGCGATCAAAATCACCATCCCCACACAGATGAAATGGAAGCCGGGGCAATACGTGTACCTTCGAATGCCTGGGATCTCTTTTTTTGATAACCACCCGTTCACGATCTCGTCGCTCTGCAGCGAAGACTTCCCCTCCGAGTACGGTGAGCAGTATAGAGACTGTACCCTTGTTTTCAAACCCTACGGCGGCTTTACTCGGAGAGTCCTAGAGACAGCCATTGAGAAGGGCCCCTTACACACCTATCGAGCCTATCTCGACGGACCGTATGGCGGCATGCGCCGAGAGCTTGCCGCATTCGACACGTGCATCCTCATCGCGGGTGGAAGCGGTATTACGTCCTTGATGTCACAGCTGCTAAACCTAATCAAGCGAATGAGGGATGGGAAGGCGATCACTAAGAAAGTAGTAGTCGTTTGGGCCCTGAAGCGACTTGAGGCGATGGACTGGTTCCGGGAAGAATTGCGCATCTGCCGCGACTCGGCGCCGCCAGAGAGTGTAACGTGCAAGTTCTTCGTCACCTCCGCGGTGAGGCAATCCCGAGTACCTGCGCACCGTGAGCGGGGACCACGACCCCTCAGCAATGCCTTCCGTGACAGGCTGGATGGGTTCGTCGCGGGCATCGCCTCGAAGCGCAACTCGGCGATAATTCGAGACGAGGCCCAGGGCAACCCTGACTACGAGCGGGAATTACGTGCCGAGAACGAGGATAGGATCACGGCGTTGCCTCAACAAAAATACCTTCAACCACACGTCGTCCCGCCCCAGGCGCCACCTCAAGTCAATCGCCAATCAGCCCAAGAAGAATCTTTGCGCAAACTCGAGGGTCGAAACAACGATGCCGTCGATGGCGAAGACGAACCACCGGCCGCGCCGACGACGGATTATCCCGAAGATAAGCCTAAACGCGAATTTCACTTCCCCCCTCTGCACACTCACCCCGGCCTCCAGCCGCACTTCAACTACGCACCGCCCTCACCACGCAGACTTCCTAACTCAACTAATCCCCCGGCATCGCCCAACGACGCCGGATGTCCCAGTGGCACCTCACAGGACGCGCTCCGGCCGCCGGAGTTCGCGCACCTGCGGACGACGAACCTGCCGGGCCAGCCGGGCACCACGGGCGCGGCGCGGCCGACGTCGACGTTCGGCCCACCGTCGGGCTTCGACTTCGGGTTCCCGCAGACGCCGACGGAATTCCAGAAGAACCTGATGCGGTTCGCCTTCCCCGTGCCGCACCAGACCGACGGCGGCTGGACCGTCGAGTACGGGCGGCCGGACCTCGGGTACATGCTGCGTGAGTGGGCGACGGGCGGCGCCGACGGGCGCGGTATCCTCGGCCGCCGCACCGCCGTCTTCGTCTGCGGGCCGGCGGGCTTGCGCGTCGGCGTCGCCAACACCGTCGCCCGCCTGCAGGCCGAGATCTGGGGCGACGACATGCTCGAGGAGATCTTCCTGCACACCGAGAACTACGCGCTCTAGATTATTATCTAACTAGCCAGTCGAGAGCGGGGCCGATGTGTGGGGTGTGCCTGTTTTCGAGAATAGAGAAGTAAAAGTGCGAAACCGAAGGGGCGGAGGGTGTATGTGTGACTCTAGGTATGGGCGTAGGCGTGGGCGTATATAATTATATATGCCCATGTGTATCTACTTGGGCTGAATATCACCAGATCCCGTCCCCGGAAAGAGGAAATAAGGGGGGGCGCTGGACTAATGGGGCGGCGGCGCGCATGATTAAGGGGTCCGGCGTTTTCGGGGAATGATACCAAAGTGAGGCCGGGCGAGAACGGCTTGATATTTCCACTTCCTAGCAATTGATACTACTGCTGCTTAATGACTACCTTGTGGCTTATTGCTTGCATGTGTGTTACATCTCCTTTCCTAGCCAACTCCACCGGATATATCCGGGTCGCTGGCTTACTGTAAAATTGAACAATATAATCGAGCTACAGCCCTTCCATCGATCCCCCCTCGCAGCCGTCGCGGCCCTTCTCCTCAACGCAGCCCCGTATACGCTTCCCGCGAGGCTCGCGACGCCGGCCGTCAGAACTGCCGCGCCGCGGTACGCCGGCCTGGACTCACCCCTCTCCAGGCTCCTGAAGTTCGAGCCGTAGCGGCCCGCGCCGTAGAGCATGGGCCCCGCACCGAGGCCCGTCAGCGCACCAACCAGGCAGCTCTCCTGCTTCCTGTCCCGCTGCGCCGCGGGGGGGGGGGGGGGGGCAGGAGCTCGCCGATATCCAGCTGTGAGAACTGCTCGATGGCGGGCCCCAGGACCACGAAGCCCAGGCATGTGCGCACCCACGCCAGGAACGTACGCTCCGACGCCAGGTGATCGCGCGCTACTGAGCCCGTCTTCTTGTAGACGGGCCCTGAGAGGGGCAGCCAGGACGATGCCATTGAGGCGCTTGTTTTAATGTCCTCGGTGAGGGGGAAGGAAATAAGAGTGACTAAGGGGGTAATTGTGGGTAGATGCATAGGGAATAAATATCTTGAGGGAGCTGTCATTATCCTGAGCGGTAAGCATAAGATTGGAGCTCTACGATATAACTCTCCAGTCAACGTTCCGATACGAAACCGGTTAGCTCCAATAACCCCACAATTTCTTTCCCAGGTACTAAAAGTTTCGAAGATATTCGAAACGGTCTAGACGCGACATAGTAATGATTATGGCGGAATATATAATAGATGCAAAAGCCTGCAGATAGTTTTGATCGAACATCGACCTGTGCGAACAACTAGGAAGGCGTGGTATTTTAGGAATATACCATGTACCGACAGGATAATTCCCATATACCGAGTATGCATTTAGACGAGGCTAGAGGAGCGTGCAGGTTATTCATCTAAGGGAGAGAAAGTCACTTATCAATTATCGATATGTAAATACGCCGAAAAGTCAAGATGCCGCTCTATAAAGGAGGTACATGCGAATTCCCAAGTACCGTTCCTCATCATTTAGTATGAGAACCTTCACTGCGGTTCTTTATCTGTAACAAAGTGCAATATCAGCTTTGGTACACAGCCTAAGAGCTGTTCCCCCACTTACATTCAGAACTCAGACAGATCTACTCTTGGTGGTGGTGGCGGTCGGCCTGGCCATGCAGGGTCCCCCGAGAAGTGTCCAGACCAGGCGGCGCAAATGACAGCCGCTTCGGGACCGCCGATCAAAGTAACACTTACATAATAATAGTATTTGTTGGCTCTGCTTGCACGCTCCCGCAGCCATGACACCCCAAGACGTCGAGATGGGAGACGCCACCTCAGGTGTCGAAAACGGCAAGGGTGATGGGGACGTGCATAACGAGGTCACGGGCTCAGTGCAACAAACAGATGTACCTCACACATCCCTCATATTTGAGCTCAAGTCGGAAACAGACGAAACACAGCAGCAACCCCCTTCTTCGTCCCCCGTCAGCTCTACCAAGATGAGGTCAGCACCCAAGAAGAAAGGAACGGCCGCTAAGAAGGGCCCGAGGAAGTCTAAGGCACCCAAGTCGTCGAAAGGGACGAAGAAAGGAGCCGCAGCCACGGGGTCAGGCGGTGCGGCTGACGAGGAGAGCTCGGATGACGAGACCGATAATGGTCCCTACTGTATCTGCCGGGGCCCCGACGACCACAGGTGGATGATAGGGTGTGATGTCTGTGAGGACTGGTTTCACGGCGAGTGCGTCAAGCTGAACAAGGAGACCGGCGAGAAGCTCGTCGAGCGCTTCGTATGTCCCAACTGCACGGACGGGAAGAAGAACTATACCAAGTACAAAAAGACCTGCTCCCTGCCCGGTTGCAAGAACGCTGCCAGGCTCTATTCCAAGAGTACCAAGGATAGGAGTGTCTTCTGCAGCAGCGAGCATTGCGATGCCTGGTGGACTTCTATGATCAACACCCTGCCTACGAAGGCAGCTTCCAAGAAAGCGGTAGAAGTCCTCACGCAAGAAGATTTCATGGGTCTATTGGCAAGGTCTGCTGATCAAAGCGGCTGGGCGCTTGGAGAAAAGCCATTCGGTATGTTCCAGCTCAAAGTCACCCCGCCCTTCCCTCGTCCTTGCTTCCCTCCCCCGGTTGTCGACTTACCATATCGTTTAATTATATCGCTCAGTATTCCTTTCCCCGTCACTAACACTCGACTACAGGCAACTTAGAGGTCCTATGGTCCAACGGCCTGCCCACTCGTCCGGACGTCCTAAGCGAGGAAGAGCAGGCCTTTCTGCAGAACTCGGCGGCCGAGCGCCTCGCCTTGGGCAACGAGATCGTGCAGTATAAGAAGATGATGCAGCTCATCGACTGGGCCAACCAGCGCCGGCAGGCCGCCATCGAGGCCGGCAAGTTCACTAAAGAGAGTTGCGGCTACGACTGGCGGCTCGACACCGTCTCGGTGCGCCACCAGTTTGCGGCGTGGCTCGAGACGCCCGAGGGCCAGGTGACGTTCAAGTCGGGCAGACTCGACGCGCCGCTCGACCCGCCATCGTCGGAGAAGAGGGACAACAATAACAATATCATCGCCAACGCGCAGGGTCAGGGTCAGGGCACCGGAGACCCGACCACCCGCGGCATGTGCGAGAAGAAGCGCTGCAAGCCGCACGCCGGCTGGTACAAGATCCTGACGAGCGCGGTCCGCGTTCTGATTAAGGAGACGGCTACGGCCGCCGCGGACAAGCTCGAGGCCGAGGGGGTCATGCGCCGCGAGGCCGAGGTCCGGTACGAGAGGCGCCAGCTGGAGAACAACTGGGTCGAGGTGCTGGAGTGAAACCACGGTGATGCTGTCCATGTCGGCGGTTTCGAACACCGGAGAACCATTGGAAATATAGCCTCGTCGTCGGGAGGCGACTTTGCGAGGCTGTACTGCACTTAAATAGAGGCCGGGACTGAAGGGCGCGGATTGACGTATGGAGCAGACTAGGTGGTTCTGTAACCGTTGGCTGTAATTGCTCTTATGAAGCTGGATTGCAAAAAATAATATCTCGGGCCTCGTCCGCGTTGTTTAACTTACAGACATGTGCGAATCTGTCGGGCTTAATGCATCTGTTCATCGAGGCTACTAGCAAACCACGGGAAGGGAGCTAGCCCCTATTAGGACAATGAAGGGTAATTGCGATACAGGAGAGTCTATCCAAGGGCATGATCCTACAGTTAATCTCCCTACTGAGAGACCAAATAACGCCCCGCGCCCATCTCGGCATCCCTTGTGTCAATCGACCCCCCTATTCTCAACGCTACATTCCTAGCGGACCTGCCTCGGGATCATCTCGATGAGCCGGAGGACACATGGGTTCTTAGGCGTACTGTTGACTTGGATTCTGCGGCCCGTATTGCGCCGCAAGAGGGCCTTGATAACGTGCTGTATCGGCCGCGCCTTTCCCCGGGCACATCTCTACGGCCCTTGGAACGACAAGCCAGGCCGTCGCGAAATCGGGACTGCTACGATATCCGCAATACACCGGCGCGGCCGGGGCAATAAATAACACCAAAGTCGCTGCCACCACCCCCTTTTGGTTCGACCGACAGGCCTTCGAGAATCGAAAAAACCTACGTATCCACTAGCAGGCCCAGGTTCACTTTAAGTAGACTCCCACTTCCCCGTCTAACCACCCGGCTCGTCGTTCGAGAGCAAGATCCGATAGAGGGAACGCGGCCGGCCGGCATAGGCTCTCCGATATGGGCAGCCTCCCCTTTATAGACTATGTACGTAGGCCTTGCCCCGGACCCGGCTGCATATCCGATTAGGCCGGTTGGTCGGCGCGGATTCCGTGGTTTCGTATATTGTGCTCTGTGCTCTACAGATCAACCGACAAGGAGACCGACTCCATACCTACCCAACCACTTCGGATTGTGACCTAGGGAATCGAAGCCGGCTAGACCCCTCCTTCGGGAGGCGACGAAGTATCCCTCCAGGCACTGCATCTCTCCCGGCAGAAGCCAAGAACAAACTAATCTACGTTAGAATAGGCCGCCGACCGCCGATTCCGGTACACGTGATAAAAGGCCCCCACGTCGTGATATGGGGCAGGCCGCGATGGACACGTTGAGAGGAAAAGTAACAGAATATCGTATATAAACATGCCACGGCAGGGAGCGCAGAATCGCTCGCTTGCTCGTTCACTCACACAGAAAATTACACTCTCGATAGCGTGTCCGAACATCGTTGGGGTCTCCTTGACCGAATAAGAGGGTGGGTATTATCAAACAGACAAGATAAAAACAAGTCGTACTTCCCACGCCAGAGCGGAGGCAGGTTCCTGAGACCGAATCGTGATCGCAGTAACATATAGCTCGAAGCGCAGCAGAACTCCGTATACGCATGAGCGAAATGACCCCCGAGCCAATCAAATGGCATAAACCGGTAATGAAAAACCGAACGCCGCATAAAATCAGAATCTCCCAGCCGTGAGGCCACCCGCCCTCTATCCTGCCGCGAGGCTCCCGTCTTGTGAAAATGCGAATGGTATAAGTAAAGCCGTTTTGGGCGGCGCCCTCTCAGTCCAGCGTAATTGGCCTCACTAGCCCTGCAAGGCGGTCGCCCCAGAAGCCTCGGGCCTCCGTAGTTTCGCTCAAGTGCGGTGGGTACCGTATTTCCCCGTCCTGGCATCTAGGGCGCAAACTTTCCGTGGAAGGCAGCCGCTATTTCGTGGTCGTGTGACCCATGTCTCTAAGCATCACCTGCAACACTTTTTTCTCTTCTGCCCCCTGGCCATTCAGAGCAGGCGCATTCATATCTTTGCACCTCCATTTCTAGGGATGCGTCAAGTTTTCCCGTATTTTCCGACTTTGCAGAGTGCTCGTTCTTCCCCCTTCCATGGGCTTGGATCCCCTAATGCCGGTGCCGCCTCCCAGAAGATCCGCTTTCATGCCGATGCGAATGGCCCTGTCGATGGGAACGATGGCCATCGTGTTCCCGCCGCGACGTCTGTGAATGTTCGAGTTCACGCTCAAGGTCCTCGACGCGGCGACGGTAATCTCTCACGATCTCCTTGATGTGACGGATGCGGTCGAAATCGACCTCAAGCTCGTCGATCTGAGCCATGATGTTCTGGAAGCGCGCGATCTCAGCATCGGCATTATCTATCAAGTTGCCGGCGTGGTCATACTGCTGCATAGTCACAATGGAGCTCTGTTCGCTTAGGTACTCGATGCGCTGCTGGATCTGCTGCATCAACCGGTCGAGGTGTCGGGATAGCGCGGCGAGGCTGGAGCTATCCAGGAGGAGGCGGCCTTGAGACGAAGCGCGGCTGGCTGCTCGGGAGGAATTGGAATTGGCTTGTGTTTGATGATAGCGAAGGAGCGCGATTTCTTCTTCGGTCAGACCCAACTGCGTGTCTGGGACGGTATTGGCCTCTGTCGACGGCATGGCTCTGCCGTAGGCAATTCGATGGGGCGCCTACGTCAAGCTAAATTGACGACTACTTACTGCGACTGCGCTGCAAGTAAGAACTTTATCTAAGAATCGAAGGCGGCGCGGCTGTCAGAGAGGGAGACAGGGATCAAGGACTCGGCAGCACCGGCAAGCCAAGCAGACTTTCGAGTGCAACGCCGAGTTAAAGCGGCGGTCGTCGTGGTAGTGGTGATGCTTGTTAAGTGGAAGCGACACCCTACGGTCAATCTTGCAGTCTACCGGCGCGCGTGGATTCATGTCTTGAGGCGGTAACGATGGTGACGGTAAGAGCAGGAGTTGCTGTCATAACAGTGAATGAGTGTTCATGGGCTGGTTATGCGCAAGGTCAGCCAGTTGAGACCCGATAATAGTTTGACTGACAAGCAGAACCAGTGGAGGAGTGGCCGGGCCGACCAGGTCTTTTGTGGTTTTTCGAATCTCGATCGGACTTCGAACGGAACGGGCAGTAGGGAGGGGAGATTGATAGCAGGACAGAGGACCAGTTTCTGTGAGAGTCGACCCTCCCGGAAGGCGGTGATACAAGCACAGACAGTCAAGGGGATAGGGCTGGCGGAAGCACACACCACACACTCGGTTTCCGTAGGTTTCCACAGTGTACTTTTTTTTTTTTGCTTGCTCTCTTGTTATTTCTTCCCTCGACCTCCTCCCTCTTCCTTTTCGTCTCTGTATGAGACTCTTCCGTCGTGTTATTATTCGTCACGAGGGGTCCCAATTGGTGTCTCGACGGAATAGGTAGCTAGAAAGGCGCGGGTTCAAATCGCTTTTTTTTTTTTTTTGCCCGGCGGGCCGCGGTTCTCTCGTGATGGTGTGAAGATGGAGGTAACCTGACCTGTAGATCTGTGATATGTGGCACCGTAAATATTACACAGGACCAGCTGCTGTGTCGGATGAGGCTGTCTCTGATTCCCCTTGGCTTAATACACCCTCCGCTTATTCATTTAAGGTTGGGGTTTTGGCAGTCGAGCGACGGTATGACACAAATGTACGAACACAAATAGGAAACAGACGCTGTCGTTAACAAGGTATACCTGGGTATCCAGTCTAGGAAGGCCCTCGATTGCTTGATTGATCCAAAGGAAGCGGTGGGAAACAATTGGATCAGCCTCACTGGCGGCCGGCGGATATACGCATTAAGTCTGTATGTGTGCGGTGACGGGTATGGGTATGGGTATGGATATGGATATAGTCGTAGTTGCTGCAGCATGGACGCCCTTTGTCTGGCTCTTCTCATAACGAAAGAAAGAGCTTGATAACGACATGAATTACCTCTCGGCCGCTTTGGCTTTCTGCCAAACTCTCTGTCAAATATAAAGACCCTCCCTCAAAATTGCTTTTGAACCAAAGGAGCAAGTAATGTTAAAGAGAAAGTCGAATTCAGAAATCTTGAGGACTGAAGGATGGGGAAAAGTGTCAAATTGCGGGGCCGTAGCCCCCGGGGAATGTCTCACTCTTAGCGCGGCGATAGCGTGATAAGACGCACCGAAGCTCACTATGGAATGGCCAGCGTCTCGCCTTGCTATTATTGTGCCTATTGTGCTGGTGCTATCTCTAGCAGAGGACCAGCTCATATATTTAACATGTCCTATAGGTAGTGCGGCTGCAGTACCTACATGTTGATGTTGCAAAGAGACAAGTTGGAGCACACCAACCTGCGAGGTATCCCTGGTTACCCTACTCTTAAGCTAGCCAGCGCCTCCCTATGTCTTTGTGTCATGATGAGCGACACCCAAGAGACTGGGAGAGAAACTTGCCTATCTCTGTGGCGCCGCTGTTTCCCCTTTCTCCTCGGTTTTCCTGTTCTATTTTACAGTGAAGCTGACACAAGTGGGATTCAGACTTGGTAGGATGGTAGGTAGCTAGTAGGGCAAGAAACTCCACTGCTGTGCATCTATCACCTGTTATCCTATCTATATCTGGTAGGTAAAGCAGAGTATTAACATGCCAGGGGGGCATATATAGAAAACCTCACTTAGCCGCCATGCAGCTGGACAGCGACCTTCCGCATACAACTGGACCACTCTGCTCCTTGCAGGTTTCTTAATCCTTACATTTGTTTAAGTCAATCTTATTCGTCCGAACCTCATTTTAACATAACTGATTCCCCCCTACGTCATGATCCTTCTCGTGCATCTCTTCGCATCCGGCATCTACTAGTTTCCGGAGGCGACAATCCTCTTCCGTCGTCCGCGAGCTGCTTACTGTATCATCCGGCAGTTTTTCCAGGGCAGCGAGCCTAAATGAACCTCACGTGTTCCTACAGTGGGATCGTACGTGATAGCCTACAGGAAAAGCCCCACCTGTTTGCATAGATGCTAACTGATATATAAATATTAATAGATCAATTGAATCCGTACGCACCTATCAATCTACCTCCCCTCCCTTATATTAATCCTATATCTTTAATAATATATATCTTTATTAAAACGTATTTAATTAAAAAGTTATATATATCACAATGTAATTTTAAAACTAAGATTTAAAATCGTATATATTATTCTCGAATATAATAAACAGCTTTTTATTTATTAGAAAATAATTTAATAAGTTTAATTATAAATCGAGAATTTAATTATAATTATACGTTTTGATTATTTCGAAAGCGTATTCACGGTTTTTTAGGTTATTAAATAAATATTTAAATTTAACTTTAATTTCATAAATTTTAATTTTTAAAACCCGTTAAAAACATTCATTTAAATTTAAATCGAACAAATATAACACTTATTCGAATATTTAAATTCTATATTTTTGAAAAACTTTTTAGCAGCGATAACTTTACATATTAAAATCTTATTTTAAAAAAATTATCAATTTTATAAAAACATTTGCTTGAAAATTTCGATATAATATCGAAAAATTATTTTATTACCAGGCGAATTCGGATTTTCTTTACAAAATACGATAAAGCATCGTTTTTCTTATTACATTATTATATTATTTTTAAACTATAATAAAAAATATTTTTTCTAAAAACTTTCGAATTTATTAAATTTTGTTTATAACGTTTTAACAATAAACAAGATATTTATTGATTTGAATATTCTAATACATTTTACTTAAAATCTTCGTTAAGCGATAAAATTTAAAAAAAATTATTATGCCGTTTAAAAGTTTCGTTGATTATTTCAGCTAGCTCAGACCTCTGCTAGCTCGTTTCTATTTTTAATGTATTTTTATGTAATACGCCAAGGCGCTAAAATTGACCAATTAAGTAACGTGTACTCGTAACAAGTCAGCGAGGCCTAAATTGGAATTGCGCAAAAACGGTTTTATTTAGTATTTTTCTTAATAACATAATCGATTTTGTTTTCGTTTATATATTTAATTTAAATCGAATAACTTTGATCTTTTAAATATATGCTAAATATAAGCTAATATACGTATAAAAACTGTTTCGAGTTTTTCTAGATAATAATTAAAGCTAATATAATTATATTAAAATTTGATAAAATTATCGACTATAAGGTTTTTATAATTGCAATAACGTAAATACCGTATATATTATTTTGCTATAATTCGTTTAAGGATACTTTAACATGAGAAAACTTGTTTAATTATATTTTTATCTTTATAAGCTGTTATTATTATGTCGTAGTTATAAAAAAACTAAAGATAATTAAATTTAAAATGTTTTTAAAGTTATAATGTAATTATTTTAAGGTTAATAAATTTAATACTTTATATATGCGTTAAATATAGAATAATATATATATAGAATTTTTTCGAATTTTTAAGTAAAAGTTAGAATTAATAAGACTAAATTTAAGTTTAGAAAATAGGCGACCGTAATGCTCTTATAGCTGCGACAGTATAATTACCGGTCGTATTATTGTATACCGAGTTTTCTTAGTATATTTTGTATAAGAAAAGCTCGTCCAGCAATTCTTTTAATCGTACGAGCTGTCATTTTTGCATTATGGTGTGAAAATACAGCTCCTATAGAGCTGTAGCTAGTGTCCGACTAGTTATAGATCTACGCGCCAGTATAAATAACCATCTAGCAGCTAGTAAGAAACGCTAGATGGAAATAACCTAATATATTTATTTCTTGGAATTTGCTTTACGACTGGTCGGAAATTATCTTACTCTTGCTAATAGCTTTTTATTATTTTATTATTTTTATCATTACCATAAAAACAACGTAATAATAACTAGAAACCATATTCGCCGATTATAAAACGAACTTAAATTATTATTTTAAAAAACTATTAATTAAATTTAATAAACGAACGATCGATTACGGTACGAAAATAGTCGAAAAATTTTATAATAACGTTTTAATAAATAAAAAATATAGTTTTTAAAATCTCGAATAATTTTATATATATTATAAATATATATCTCGATAATCGTTAATTAAACGATTAAAAAACGAACGTAATACAACAAATACATTTTAAAATTTAAAATGAAAAAAGGTCATATTTTTTTAAAATAATAACTAAATTTTAAAATTTATTTTTTAATAAAACAAATAATATTCGAAATTGTTTTAATAATTAGCTGAATAATAAATAATAATATAAATTAAAACAAATTTTCATAAATTAATTGTAATCTTATTAGAAAAGCTTAAAGGCGATAAATAAATATTACGTTCTAACTATTTGCAGATTTTTAAATATATATCGAATAAAGAAATAAATTAAAATTATTACGAAAATTTATAACAAAAGATTAAGGCGAAATGCCTTTATTTATATTTAATAGACTATAGACTATAAGAACATTGTTATTATAAACGTTTAGTAACTATACTGTATTATATTTAATTACTTTAATTGCGAAAAAAATAAAAAATAAAAAATATATAAATTTTTATTAAGAAAGGTTATATAAATTCTAAATTTTTGATAGGAAATCTAGAAAATAATTTATAAAATTAAGATAACGATCCGATTAATTACCGTTAAACTTTTACGTTAAATAAAGGTTTCAATTTATAAAATAAACCTTATAGACGTTTTTAACCTAGAAAATAATGAAAATAATAAATATTTTATTTTTAAATACTTTAATAAATTAATACTAAAATTACGAAATATTTTATTACGAAAAAACGTTAAATTAAAACGAATTAATAATATAGCAAATAAGATAAAATATTGCTAGAACGTTTAGAAAATGGCAAAAAAACCGATTATTTTATGCTAAAAGTATTAATAAGGATAAACGGTCTTATTTTAACGTTTTTGAGAAAAAAGATCTCCAGAACAAATTAAAGATGCTGTGTAAAAATAATAAGAACCGCGGGCGTTTTTATATTTAGAACGCAAATAATTGTCGATTTAATTCTAATTGGAATACGTTTATACGATTTAACATCTTTAATTTTTATAAGTGCATATTTAATTATTATAATTATAAGAAATTAAGTTATAAAATCGTAAATTATAAACCCAAAAAGAATACAAAAACCTTATTATCGCGGCTATACGAAAATCGATTTTCGAAAACTATATAAAATGTTATAATATATAACGATAAATTAAATTAATTTTTAAACGTAAATTCAAAAGGAGCCGGAATCAACGTATACGTTTAATTTATTTCGATTAATAATTATAAGATGGTCGAAATAAAGCGACTTTTAAAAAGAAAGGCATTTATTTAAAAAAGTACAAAAGATATAATAATATAAATAAATATAAATCTCGGAGCATAAATAAATATTGTAAATAAAACGTTAATTAAAAACTTTAACCTATAATTAATTTTCGTAAATATTTCGAGCTTTATCGGCGTTAATAACGTATATATTAAGTGTTATAAAGCTTGCTAAATTTCTATTAGGATAATAAATAATAACGAAAACAAACGAAAATCAAAGTAAATTTATTTTATAATATGCTACGACTAAAAGGCGCACGATGTCTTATTATTTAAACTAGAAATAAATAAATTAGACGTTTTATTAGATATAACTATATCTTAATATTTATATAAATTATTATAAAATGTTAACGAATAACAAATTACAAATTTAACGTTTTCTAGTAAACAGATTTATATTATTAATATGGTAACTTTCATCGATAAACTAAATATTTCTGAATTTGAAAAAAAATAAGAATAGAAAAAAATAACTTTCTTATATACCTGGTAATTTTTCGACGAATATAGTCCAAAAAAGTAACGAAAAAAATTCTTTAATTACTAAGAATAAAATATACAACAAACTTAATCTTAAGAAAAATATCTTTCTTTAGCCTAATTTACTCTATATCGGAGATTTAATAAAAGGTATTCGAAAAATATATTCGAAAAAATATAAAGTAAAATAAATACGTTATTTAAAAACGAACACAAAAATATTAATATTATTCGTACTTAAAAAGAATAGCAATTTTTAATTATACGTCGATTATAAAAGGTTAAATTAAATAACGATAAAAAGCCAATACTTTTTACTTTTAATTTTAAAAATAATAAATCGTTTAAAACTGACACAAATATTTTCGAAAATTAATTTTCAAGATACTTATTATCGAATTATGATTAAAAATTATTTAATAGAAAACCGTAGTCCAAATACGTCACGGGCAGTTCGAATATATATTTATGCCGTTTAGCTTTATTAACGTATCGGCCATATTTTAAACTTATATATATTAAATAGTACCTGAATTAATTAATTATATATATATAATATACCTATATAATATAATCATTTATTGGAATAACGAAAAAAATGCGAAATAGTTTTAATTAATTTACGAACGACTATTATAATATTAATTATTTGCCAAAACATTTAAGTAGAACTTTTTCAAAAAATATTTTTTCTAGGTTATGTAATTAATATTAATAAATTGAAAATAAATCGTTAACGAATTAATATTATTAAAACGTAGTCAAAGCCGAAATCGATTTATAATATCCAGGTTTTTTAAGGTTTGCGAATTTTTATTAAACGTTTATCGTCTATTATTTGCATATTATAGAACTTATTATCAAACTATTAAAAAAAGCGTAATATCAAAGTAAAAAAACAAAGTTCTATTAATTTAAAAAAAATTAAAAAAGCGTTTTATAAATTAAAGGATATCTTTTAGTCGAGGATTATTTTTCAATATTAAAATAATGCTAAAAATACTAGAGTTATAATAAATATCTCGAGAAAAATTAAATTAGAGATATCTTTATAAAAATATAAAAAATATTAACTTTTAATTATATACTAATTGTAAAAGTTATATTTAATTAAAAACCATAAAATACAAAATAATAAAAATTATTAACGATTACAAAAAATCTGAAATATTAACGATAATATTTTAAAAATAGGAAAAACTTTTCTCAATATTTACCGATTATACGACATTAAAAAACATAATAAAAATGCCTCCGTATAACCTTAAGAAAAGATTAACCCGATAGATTTCCCGTCTTACGTAATTTAATTTTGAGATTTAATGTCAACTGGACGCTGTTAATCTACCGGATTGATTATTTAAACACATGGATTATATATTAGAAAAAATCGCGTATAATAACGTTATCTTTACGTTATTTAGAAAATTCGGATTTACGAACACCATATTAGAAAAGATACGAAAAACGGTCGTAAATATATAGCGCGATTTAAAGTATTATAAAGAGATAAAAGACCTTATAAAAATAACGTAAAATTTGTTTGCTATAAAATTTCTAAATAGATTTTAGATAACAAAAGTTGAAATAATTATTATCCGCGTAAAAAAAGCGGAAAATCTTTATTATACGATTATAAACAATTTTCGAAAAAAAAGAAAAATAAGAAATTATATATTTATCAAATTAATAATTCATAAATAATAATATAAACGCAAATTATAACCGTAATACGATCGGATTCCGAAAAGTTTAAAAAGGACGAAATTAATATTAAGGTTATTATATATAACGAATACGTTTTACGTTTTTTAACAAAAAAACTAATTAAGAACGAAACGGTATCACGGTTGAAAACTTTCTAATAATTTTACGATTAAATTCGAAAACTGCAAACTAAAAATCTAGATATTATAGAATTAATATAAATAATTAAACGTTAAGCCGGTATAAAAAAGAGATATTTCTTAAACCTAAATAAGGTTTTATATTATTAAAATAAATTCGTAGTCTCGTTATAAAACGTTTTACGAAAATAAATAAATTATTATTATTATAATAATTTAAAATCAAAATATATAAGATATATTCGTACGTTAAAATTAATAACTAAAAAGTTTTATGAAGAAAGTATAGTAAATAATTGTGAGAATACAGCCTCTATAAGGATGAGACTGGTAGCTGACTAGCCACCGATCTACTTACTAGTATAAATCTACTATCTGGTAGCTAGTAAGAAACGCTAGATAGAAATAATCTAATACACTCACTTCTTAGAATCTGCTTTACGACTGGTTGGAGATCACCTCACTCCAGCTTATAGCTGTCTATTATCTTACAATAATATTCGAATTATTAACTTATAATAAAATTACGTTATAAACTATATAGATAATTATAGCTGTTGTCGTTATTTAAATAACTCTTTTAAAAAAAATCTCGTTAAATTTTATTATAGAGCTTCTTAAAAGCCTAGATTTAAACGAGTTAAAGTATAACGTAATTCTGGTAATCGTTAACCGCTTTACAAAATTAGAATTATTTATTTTTACGGTCAAAACCTTTATTATAATCAAATTAGCTCGATTACTTTATAATAAGATTAAGTACAGATCCGGTACGCTAGTCGAAATTAATAATAATAATAATAAATTATTAACAAATTAACTTTAAGCGAAATTTTACAAAAAACGAAAAATAAAATAGCAAATATCGATCGTTTATTATTTGCAAATCTATAAATAAACGGAATATATTTATTAGATCTTATAATATTATTTTTGTAATTACGTTAATAAATATTAAAATAATTAGATAAAATTATTACAAAATACGAAATTCGTATATAATAATATACCGAATATATTTACTAGCTGTTTTCGATTCGAAGCCTTATATAAATATTATTTAAAAATAATAAAATACGCTTTATAAAGATTTAAAGGATACATATATAAAATTAACAAAGGTTTCGAAAAAATAGCAGTTATATATTAAATAATATAAGAATGTTAAAACATAATAGTAGTCTAAAAATTAATATAGTTAACATTATACGTTTATAAAATTATAATTAAGGCAATAAGTAAATTTATTCATTAAAAATTTTATATTCATAAATAAAAAGTTATATTTCTTTACGTTCGGATTACAATTAAAAAGCAAATAAGTTTTCAAATATATAAAATAATTTAATTACCAAATATTAACGAATATATAATCTATTTTTAATATCTTTGCTAAAACTATAATATAATCGGAAACTAGATAACATTTAAATGGTATTATCTGACATTATAAAGAAATAAAAAATAAATAATAAAGGATATTGTTCGTTATCGAGATAATTAAAAATAACGCGAATATCTAATTAAATAAAAAGTTTGGCCCGCCGAATATAATACGTAAACGTTTCGAAAATATTTCGACTACGTGTTTAAAATACTATAATTTTATAAAAAGAAAATTAAATATATATATAAGAAATAAAACGATTTAAATATTATAAAATAATAATAACTTTGTTGAAAACCGCCTGCTTAATAAATATAAAGTTATAAAAATAATCTTAAATATAATTAAAATATTAAATTTGAAATATTAATTATTTAATTACTTTGAAACTTTTGGCGAATAATTAATTTACCGTATATCGGTAGAAAATCGACCGATTAAATAAGTATGCTTTTTTATAAATAAAATAAAAGGCGAACGAAAACGAATAAATAACGTAAAAAAATTAAATTTTGATTTCGAAAATAATATTTTACGATTAATTATTAAGCTTTATATTAATTAGCTTTTAATACGCATATTAAGAAAATTAATATAAAAATATCGAAAACCGATCGAAAAATATACGACAGTAAAAAACGAATACCTTTATTAATTTTGTTAGATGTAAAACTCGGAAAGAATTCGAGAACGTTTTATTTTTTACGAAAAGCAGAAGCCAAATAACCGGAATATAATTAATCGTTAATCGAAAATAAATTGCTGTTCTTAAAACGATTAAAATACCTAGACTTAATAACAGCTTTGTTAGATAAAAGCTTTTTTTAATTATAACTATTAATAAATATTAGAGTTTCGTCAAAATGTTAAAAGATAAACAGGGAGTATTCGTAAATAAAAAATGTAATAATATAACGATTTTCGAAATTTTTTTATTTATAGAAATATTATAAAATTACGCCTAATTCGAAATTAACCGTAAAATAATAAGAAAAAAAATTAGAATATTTATAAATATAATCTAAGTTTACAAACTTATAAAACGGCATTAAGACTAGACCTTTGCAGATATAATAGACGATTGGAAATCTATTTTTGATATGAAAAAAACGATATTTCTTAATAATAACTGCTTTAAGAGTAAATTCGACCTTACAAAAAACGTTAATTCGGCGACCGATCGCAAGTACGTTATTATACGCGAATTCGGTAATCGTAATACGAACCGCCTTAAGTTTGTCGATTAATTTTTAGTTTTCGACGATAAAATAAGTAATAATTGAAATAACGTTTCTAAAGATAATCGAAATTTAAACAAAAATTAAATAACGATATTAACGAAAATAAAAATAAAAATATATCGCACAAAACGTTTTATAATAATATTTAATTACGGTATAATTTAAACCGCTTAAAATTTAAATATAAATCGTATAGTAATCGAAATAACCTTATATTATATAAATATAATACGGTTTATTATCGCTTATAATGCGATTAATGTCCGATTTATTATTAACGTTAAAAAGGTGACGTTTAAAAAATTTGTAACAGTTACTGATATAAAAATACCATTTTTTATATAACTATTTACAAAAAATAGATATAACGAATAAAGATAGAACGAAAACGGTATATACAAAACGGAAATAAAAACGTAAAAAACAGTAAATATAAATAAAATAATATTAAAAATCTGATAAAAATAAAAAGTTCAGCGAATTATAATTAATTACTTAATGTAGTATATATAAATCATTACAATAATCATATGTAATATAACATAATTTATATATTTATATATAAAAAACTTCTAGTTATTATATATAATTTAATTTATGACCGACCTACATTAATTTATTAATATCAATAAGGACTAATAATTTTAAAAAGAAAAGTAATTATAACAATATAGTTTTTACGAGGCTGCGGCTAATGTCCGATCAGCTATAAACATACGCGTTAATATAAATAACTATTTAACAGCTAATAAGAAACGCTAGATGGAAATAACCTAATATATTTATTTTTTAGAATTTGCTTTACGACTAGTCGAAGATTATCTTATCGTAGCTTATAGCTGTTTATTATCTTACATACGACTATAAAAAAGTTAGAGTTAGCTAAGTCCGAAACGCTTTTATAATTGTGATATAATAACTATAACCCGTACGAGTAAAAATATAGCTAAACAGGCTTTTTCTATATTAAATTACCTTTAAAAAGCCTATGGCTAAATATTATTGAATTAGAGTTAGGGAGAATTAGTCTTGATCAGTGCAAATAAGCAAGCTATATCACGATATAGAAAAGGGATTGTCGAAATAAAGAATTTAACCCGATTGTATTAATGTTATTGAACCTCGATAGCTAAAGTAGTAGAAAACAAGCTGAATGATAATGGTCGTATATGTGTTTAGGAGTTAAATCTATGGCCAAAAAGAACTCCTTAATATATATACGAGACCCGGGCTTTTTGATCAGCCGAATTTAATTATGAGCGTAATACCCTACCCTACTTCATTATATACAATGGTTATATTGTCGTAATTATAAGGGCGTTCCGAATTAAAATTAGTGCCAATTAAAAGTTTTTACTTTTTTTAATATTTTAACTAAATTAGCTCCGATTTAAAAGTTTCATATATCGTTAAAAAGGTCTTTTAATATTTATATAAATATCATTTTTTAATTTTTATTAGTTTTTCTTATTATTAGATTTATAAGCTTTAAAAGAAAATTTAAAAACCCTGTATAAAACGGTATTTATTAAGGCCAAAAAATTATAATTTGTTATTAGGTCTTATTTTAGTGGTTTTGTTATTTTTATAAGTTTTTTACAAATTAGATTAGCGTAATACTAAAAGCTATTTAGTTATAGCTGCGCCGTAAGCACAGCTATAATCTTCAAAATAGAGTCTAATTCTAATAAGACAATTTTTGATATATTTTTATATATTACGCCAAGGCTTTAAAATTAACCAATCAAATAGCGTATCTCCGTAACAAATTAGCGAGATTTAAATTCAAGTTGTAAAAACACGGTTCTATTTTATATATTTTTTTCAAAAATTAATAATTTTATAATGTTTGTGCTTAACTTGAATCGAATAAATTTAATATTTTAAATATACGTCAAATATAAACCAATACGTTTATAGGAACTTTTTCGAATTTTTTGATTAAAAATTAATGTTAATATAATAAATTAAAATTTGGTAAAATTACTAACTGTAATATTTTTATAGCTGCGACAGCGTAAATACCGCATATATTATTTTGTTATAGGCCGTCCAAATATAATTTACTATAGGAAAATTTGTTGAGTTCTGTTTTTGCTCGTACGAGTTATTGTTATTACGTTACAGTTATAAAAAAAGAAAAACAATTAAGTTTAAAATATTTTTATAAATAGAATATAATTGGCTTAAATTCGATAAATGTAATATTTAATATATCCGTCGAATATAAGCTAATATATATATAAGTATTTTTTAAGTTTTTAGTAATTAAAATTAAAGCCGATACGATTAAATGTAGATTTGGAAAATAGCCAGCCATAATACTTTTATAGATTGCGACAGTATAATTACCTGTCATATTATCGTACGCCGAGTTCCTCTAATATATTTAATATAGAAAAAGCTGGTCTAGGTTTTATTTTGCTCGTACGAACTATCGTTATTACGTCGTAACTTTTAAAAAAAATTAAGAGCAATTAAATCTGAAACGATTTTATAGTTACTATATAAGAACTATAACTTGTATAGAGAAAAATATAATTATATAAGTTTTTCCTATATTAAATTCCTTTTAAAAAATTTATTAGAAAATATTATATACGGTAATTATACTATCGCAGTTTTAAGAGCGTTTCGATTTAAAAATATATACAGCATAAAAATTTTAACTTATTTTTAATATTTTTATTAAATTAACCTTAATTAGAGATTTAAATATATCGTTAAAAAGCTCTTTTAATATTATATATATTTATAACTTTTGTTATTTTATAATAAAAGTTTTTTATTGTTATATTTCCGAATTTTTAAAAAAGATTTTTAAAATTTTATATAAAAATGTACAAAATGGAGCTAAAAAATTATAACTTAATATTAGATCCTATTTTGAAGATTTTGTTATTTTTATAGATTTTTTTACGAATTAAGTTAACGTAGTATTAAAAGTTACTTAGCTATAGTTGTGCCGTAGGCGCAGCTATAATTTCTAAAATAAAGTCTGATTTTAATAAGATAATTCGTTAGTAAATCTTAAAACGTTTACGTACGTTATCGGTCGTAAAAAAATTTTTTACGCGTTATTTTTTTAAGTCGAATATACGAAAAAAACGCTTTATTATCGATCAGTTAATATTAACCTTTTTTAAAAAAATTCTAATATATATTCCGAAAGTAATAACGGCCTAATTAATAAAAACATAAAATTAAGCGAATTCGAATTATTTGTTAACAGTATTTTCGTAATAAATTATAAATCGTTTTAAATATAATACAATATTAAAATTATTTCCTAATTTATTAATATTTTATTTTTATAACTGTAGTTATTCGAGTTTAAGTTATATTTGTAATCACAGCCCTAATTATAAAGGCCTGGGTTTCCGGATTAAATTTTTCGTTAAGGTAACGGTCGGTGACGAAAACGAAAGCAGCCTTATCCTAATCTATGTTGTGGTTGTTGAGTTACTGGATTTAGAAGGTATAAGGGGTGTTAATATATGTCGGAATTGGGAGTGGAGATGTCCGAGCATACGGATCCAATTGATCCATTAGTGTACAGTGGTCCGGTGCTAGGCCGGGGCATGGAATAAGGTCGCGCAGCGTCGAAAGAGCTGCAGCTCAGGCACCTCACTTCCTGCCTAGGATCAT
Organism: Monosporascus cannonballus; assembly: GCA_004154925.1. NCBI lineage: Eukaryota > Fungi > Ascomycota > Sordariomycetes > Xylariales > Monosporascus > Monosporascus cannonballus. Next base: position 35,902 of record QJNS01000072.1, read on the forward strand.
CCCATTCCGGGACGAGGTGCAGATGTAAGTCCCCCCGCCTGTCTTCCGCCTTTTTGGGAAAGGAGGCGCGGATGATCGGACCGCATATACGCCTAGACATGGCATACGGAGAAGCTCGACGTATATAAGTTTTGGTATAGTGCCTTTTCCCATGACTCCTATGCCCTCCCATGACCTTCTGTGTCTGCCATGGAATGAGGTTTAGCCGCAAGATCCGAGATGTGGAATTGGAACCTCGCTGCTGTCGCGCTTGGGCTGCACGCTTTGGTGAAGGGGACCATATTGCAGAATGGTCAAGTACGAGATACTCATTTTCCCGATACGAAGATCGATATAGCAGAGTATGACTTCGAAACCTACCCTGCAGATGCCCCTGAGTTGTCGTACAAGGGGAGATGGGACTCGATGAAAGTGTCTTGGTGGGCGTGAGTGGCTAAGCCCAAAAAGCCCAACTATACTTAACTAAAAGCAACCCCTAGGGCCCCCGGTCTCGTATTTGGGTTCACGGGTGACAGGGTGGCCATCACTTTCGGCGAATTGACGACGAACAAGACCCTGATCGGCTACCGGATTGCTGGCATGGATTGGACTTTCACCAACGTTACGGCGGGGGGCACACATCTCCTCGTCACCCCCGATACTCCTGGTGTGCATGACGGATATCCTGTGAACCCCCTGAGGTTCGAATTCCGCGTGTCTAACTGGGGATACGGGGTGCAGATCGACAAGGTGCATGTCGGGAAGGGTGAGCGGCTGGTCAAGATCCCCAACTACGGCAGGTCGATCGAGTTCATCGGAGACAGCCTCACGGCCGGGATGTGGCAGAGCTATGAAGCCCTCTCAAGCTTCGCGCACGGCGTTGGCGCCGGTCTCGGGGACACCGAGTACTCTGCTGTCGCGTATCCGGGAATCTGCGTGGTCGACCAGCCTTGCTGGGGCAACCCCCGGGGCCAGGCTCACCAGTGGTTCTACACCTCCGACACGGGTGGACGTGCTTCGGAAATCTGGGGTGGTAAGTAGCCACGGGGATTGAAACGCGAGAGCCGCTCTGAAGTTTTGATGAATCAATCTGGTCCTTCACTAACGTACGTTCAGACGACCCTGAGCCATGGGACTTCAGCAAGCAAGAGGCAACGCCAGACATCGTAGTCATCAACCTCGGAACCAATGACGCCAATAAGGCCAATAATGTATCCAGCGCGGCATACGTCGATGGTTACACGAAACTAATCCAGGGCGTTCACGGCAAATACCCGAAGGCTCAAGTCATAGTGATGGTGCGGTCACACTCACCCCAAAATGCGCATCCCCTACATGCTCTATTTGTTTCCCTATCTCAGACAAGACGCTAACGTGGTGGCGGGCCAGCAACTTTGGATAGGTTTCTACCGGTACGGTAACACCTTCGTACAGAATCAGGCCTTCGATCAGGAGCTGAGAGACATCGTCGAGTATTTCAACTCTCCTGGCTACCTCTCGGCCCCGAAGATCTGGGACGGCGTCACGGAGACCCTAGTCACGCTCAACACGACCAGCGAGCCCTTCGTGCACTACTTTAGCACGCAGGGCATCCTGCAGCACAACGACATCGGTCCGATGTCGTGGCATCCGACGGACACCGGCGCTCTCAAGGTGGCAAGCCACTTGACGCAATTCATAAAGCTGACTTTCGGGTGGGAGTTGGTGGCGACTGGTCCCGAGTACGTGACCCCCTTTGTCCTCTTCTTCGTCATTCGGTCCTCGCCCTTTGCTTTCGGTAGAATCCCGCTGCGGCATTTGGGCGAACACGCCTACGAGAGTAGAAGCGGTAAGCTGACCGTAACACACCAGAGTCTATCACGAGACCTTGTATTGGAATGATGAGCCAAACTACTAGACTTGTCTAGTGGCTATGCTATTATACGCCAATACGATGTGCTTCTCCGCGGAAAAGACCAACAATAAACGGGACAGGGGGAGGTTCACGTTATCAAGAGCTAAGATGGACGAAGGATTACTAGGAATAAAAGACTGGGGGAGGAGCCTCGTTCTGTGGTTTGTTCGATCACCGCATGTGCAGTCTTGATGCGCCTTATAAAGACCCAGCATGTAACTGCCAGCGCCGAGCATATCGTTACGCAACACGGACACGCTGATAGGGTACAGAATGCCACGTCGAGCCACAATCAAGTCGACGGTAAGCTTTCTGCATTTCTGTAACTAGTCAATCAAGGCCATTAGCTCCGTTGGCTAAGAACTTCAACTAATAGTCATAAAAAGGCACTTGCCCGTCCATTTTAAATGATACTAAAAGTGCCCCTTTTCCATACTCCGTCGCGTTGGTGGATTTTACGGGAGCCGGAGAAGGTAACGATGCCAGCTCTTTCACAGTATCCTGGCACCGATTGACTCGGGCGGGGGATATGTGATACCGTTTCGTCTACGTATCTGCTCTTCGCGTTGAAAAACGAATAGATCTTTCCGAGCTCATGTCCGCCGGGGCTCTGAATTCGGTGATCGAAATAAACACTTATATGAGGCACGTCACCACAGCGGAATTCTTGGGAGTTAGCTGAACTATCTCAGAACACTTCTCCCAGCGCGAATGAGCCTCTTAAGGTCACAGTGACCTTGGCTGATGCACCAAATGGGTTGCCGTCCGAGACTTGCACTCTGCCCTCTCGACTACCGCTTCCATATCAGATTCGTCGCAGACGCGCATAAAAGAATTTTCGTGTCCACTGAAGTCCAGGACCAAGTTGGCGCTATGCAGATAGCTGGTGTGCTATCCGGTACCATCAACAGGTAATTCTCAATAGGCTCAACACACCATAGTAGTTGTGTTAGAAGGTGGAGAGACCAGAGGTCTGCAAGGTATGTTAAAGCTGGATGTATCTAGGATATGCACCAGGCGATTCCGCCAAGAGCAACAAGCCTATCTTGATAGACGCAGGTAGGTATACATCTCCATCCGCTCGGCCCACCGCTCAATAATATATTCAACGTCTTCACAGCCTCCAGGCGTGAGCTCCAGTCTCCCATGAGGGTCGTCGAGTCCCCGTGGGTGTCCTACCAAAGCACTCGCAATCTGACATAGTGGAACACCCCCACTGCACCTGGTTGGCAGTGAAAAATAAGTGACGTGGTGAGAGCAGGAGCTCCTGGCAGACCCATGCTCGGGTAAATAAAGGCTCAATGACCTTGTCGTCGTTGCTTGCCCCTTGGTGTGGGATATTGTAGTTTTCCCGAGCACGTATCTGATGGCTTACCCCTGCGTAACGCAACGTCGATATTGTTATATCTGGCTTGAGCTTACGCTGCACAAACAAGCCGCTGGACCTATCCGTACCATGGGTAGCGGAAATGGTTACCGTAGCAACCCTATAGACACGGAACATTTTCCCACCCTTTTGATGGCACTCTTCACCATCCTGCTGAACAATACACAAGCAGTGAATCTATAGGTATGCGATACCTCGGAAGCGACAGGTCGAGATTGCATCTTGCAATGTTGCTGGTATCTCGCCCTATGGGATGGACTGCGGATACCGCGGGAGCGTTTGCATTGTCGTGAGACATGATGGTGAGCTTTTAGGAGCCCCATCGATGGCTCAAAGCTGCGTAGCTGACACCTAGTGGGATATCCTGCTTTTGCTGCAAACGAATGTCGCCCTCTCCATTCAGGGGACACACAGACAGCAGTCGAGTGGGTACAAATGCTGACTCGTCTTGCAACGCTCGTGGGAGACGCACTCCCTCTGACGCTGTAATGCCCATTCAAGTGAAACTCGTGCTCCGGTGTTCGGGTCCCTAATAAGCCCCAAGCGAAAGGAGCTCATGAAATCATGACACCTTGGTGTTATAAAGAGAGTGCAAGCGTGACAATTAGCGAAACGGGCACCGGTATCCCAAATATGCCCGTCCAGGTAGATGTATTTGGTCTTGCGAACCCTGTTTTCTCCAGTTCTCTGTTGGGACAGAAACGTCGGCAGGATGGCCTTGGTTATAACACAAACTGCGCAGCCGCGTAGTGCGTCCTCCTCGCGCCGTATGAACTCGCTTATAGTATTAACTAGTAATACTCAGCAAGGCAACAGAAGATACCATCTGGCTGACCTGACCACGCGCATTCAGTACATGGCTCATTGCGCCTCGGTTCATCGAGGTCATCTGGAAGGACAACCCAGTCTTAATGTACTAGGTTGGCGAACGCATCCGGAGCGGTCTATTGCCTTGACTATCATATCCATCATTAAGTTCCTCAGGAGGGATAGACATTTTTGCGAGACGGATTTTCTGGTGATGTCCGAGATCAAGTTGAGATTGTGGCCGCTGGCTTCCTTTGGGGTAAGGAGTACCTTCACGAGGCGTTGCACAATGACAGCCTTGCCACCCGAGGCTGCCAGCCTACCGGTGTCTAGCCCGTTCGCTATTCAGCCACCGAATCTTACATCGCTCTTCAGCACATTTTACGTTAGACAGATGTGTGCGGGGATAATTGGAAGGAGCCAATCGCATCCATATCCGTATTAGGTACTCCGAACAGGGGCGACAACGTTATTAACCGTACTAGTACTATTCAGAATCGGATTGCGAGACGTAAGGCCATTCATTATCCGGGACAGTGAAAATTCTAAGGCAGCTAAGTAACCTACGTAAGAAGATCGCTAGATACATTTCACTGATGCTTGGGATGGTAGCGGACTGAAAGAGACACATTTCGGTTTCCGGCTATCATTAAGAGGGGTCGGGGTATGTGACGGATGGCCAGCATTACAAACCGTTCTGGGAGGATAGGCACAGTATCATCGTAATCTCCTGGGAGAAAACGAGCTGACTCGTCGCATTTCGATGCCGATTGGCTACGTCACAAATGAGGTTCTCTCTAACCCCCCTGCCTGGTCTAGACGCTCCCAGCCCCGACGCCGCCCACCTTTTCCCCAGACACCTGGCGCCGTCCCACAAACCAAGTCGCAGATTGTCCGAGAGGCACATAACAAGGCTGTATCCCGTGAAACATCGGATCAGTCACAAACGGCGCCATTGCCCTAACCGGGGTTGAAGTATACCGGAGCGGGCTTTGGAGTCACCGGCTAGACGCAATGCCAACGAACAAATATCACACGCAGCGTCGCAGTACTTTCCACTGGTCATCCTTCTATAGGGCAATCGATAGATGCATGTTACCCAACCTGGGAGCGAGCAATGCAGGCCGAAACGCTGAGAGGGCTAACTCTTAGCCCTGGAATCTGATTCGAGAATAGCCACCACCGTTTGGAGAGGGGATTCAGAGTTCGGCGAGCTCTCACTTCTCTACATCGTCAAATACCTACTCGGGACTCCAGTTGCTCACCCCTGACCAATATATCGCTGGCGAGTATGCGCGCACCCGCTGGGATCACGGTCGTGCCGGAATGGCTTCTCCCAACTAGACGTGATGTTGAGCCTCGCCTGTAGCGAGTGCCAATGTGGCTGTCTGCACAGCAGTCATCAATATATGTCGTTGCTTTTACATGGGCGGCGGATCGACAAGTTGATTGCTGGAAAGCGGGGTATGGGGATATGTATGCAATTACATAGTGGAGGCCACTTCCGGCGGTTCATAGGTAGGGGCACAGATTATCATCGCCTGGAGCATTCCGATTGCATACGTAGGGAGAGTCGTGTAAAGGAAAAGTCTCCACTATAGTAAGGAGTGCGATACATCTTGCATGATGGAATAGGGGGAAAGCTACTACATTAAGCAGACATTCTTTAATGGAAAGAACGTATGCGTATTTAACCTATAAGCCCCACCTGTGAGTGGTTCGGTTGTATGGCATGCTCGATAATACGACCAAGTAGAAGCGCATACGAGGGGTCCCAAGTGGGTAAGATACAAACAGCATGTTTATCTCTAATTGTGTAACAGACTTCAACTCGACAAGTAGCAATGCGGAGGGGCTGGTGACGAAAGTGTGCACGACGCTTGGATCCTCGGCTACAGTTGCTTGTGACTCTAGGGTTAGAAACGGTTTTTGCGTCTGCTAGAAGTCGAAAACGATCCAACCTGGCCGGGATATCCCAACTTACAAGCCTCTGAGAGACATCAAAAGCAGCGTGCCAGTCTCATGAGGTGGCACATTCAGCGAGGGGTGCGATACTTCGTACCTTGCGAAATAAAAACATCCTATGTTAGGTAGCAGCTAGTGCAAGAAACTGGTCAGCGGAAAGAAAATCCGGGCATCTAAGACGTGGAAAGATGCTGCCCGAAGGATGTTAGACTTACCCATCAGACGTAGTATTGTCTGCGACGCCGTGGAGAGGCTTGAAAGGCAAGTTGAGCGAGAGATGCTACGCTGACGTCGATATCATGAGCGGACGGTGGCTTTATTAATTCTTTTTACTGCGTATAGATATGGATTTCAGAGCAGCTAAAAGCGTGTCTTATAATCTATTAATAAGTGATAAATGTCTTATAAAAGTAAATAAACTTAAAATCAATCAAATATTATATTCTAACATAAAAATTTTTATTATGAAATTATAGTAATATATTAAAAGTGATTTTAAATTTTTCGATAATAAATACAAAGCTGGTTAATATAAGAAAATCGTAATTATATAATATATTATTTGGACAATTTAGTAAATAGCAACTATTTTTTTAATTTTTGTTTTAATGCAATCAACATATTTTACTTTAATATTTTATAATGAACGACATTTTTTATATATAAGGTATTATATAAGTTCGCAAAACCGATAAATTTGTAAACCCTTTTGGTAATATTACAATAATTTAACTTTAATTCTTTAATGTTTTATATAACTACGGTATAAAACAGTTCATAAAAATGTTTAAAATGAACCTAGGCGTTTAAATAAAAATAATAACTTAATATTTAGATTTAAAAACTTATTTTAACAATTAGCATTCTGTAATTTACTTTAAAAATGCGATTTGGCGATAAATACGCTTAAGCCGATATTATTTCTAAATTACAAAAATTAAAGTCGATTAAAAAAATCGATTATTGATCAAATCTATAACTTATAGGCGTAAACGTTTTTAATCTCGTCTTAATATATTAAAAATATACCAAATTTATTATTCACTTAATACGTTATAAAATAGATCTAAATTAACTCGATGTTAAATTTTCTTAAACTAAAATTTTTTCGATATATCAAAATCGAAAAATCTACTATTAAAAATATTACACGAAAATTTAAAAATATTTTTTACATAATTCAAATTTATTCGGTTTAGATTTTCGAAATGTAAAATTATAGAAAAAGATATTAATATTTTCGACGAAAACAATTTTTAAATAAAATTTTTATAACTATTAATATATTATTTATTAATTTTAGAAAACGTAAAACAATTTAAATAAATATAAAAAAAGATCAATTTTCAAATTACTAATTTTAAATATTATATTTTATTTGCAGTAATTATTATAACGAGAAAATATTTCGTAACTTTAATATATAGAAGTATTTTTTAATCCATTAATAATTAATTTAAATAATGCTAAATAAATGTTACATAAATTAGATTTAAAGTATATTTAATGCTTTAATAAATTTATTTCAATACGTAGGAAAAAAATCGAAAAGTTGTCACGGCGCTGTACGTCTCTTGGGTTTCTGGAAGATATTCTGTTGTTGCACGAGGAAGAAAGAAGAGAGCTATCTAGTAAGCGCGTAGCGCTTACATATATATAGCGAAACGGCGGCTTAAATAAGCCGCTTTGCTAGTGCCGTAACAAAAGTAATTATTTTCGATAGTTATAAACGTTATTATTTGATAAAATTCGAAAATATTGCTTAAATAATAATAATATTAAGTTTTATATACTAGTTTATTTTTAATAGTTTTTTATTTTTGAACGTAGTTTGTTTTTATATTAAAATCCATTTATTTGTTTTATATCAAATTTTTAATGTGATATTTTTACATTTATATAGCGAAAAAAAAAATTCTTATGAGCTTTTACAACGCGTTTAGAGTTATTATAATATTCGATAATATTAAATTCGGATTGTTAAAAGTTAAATTTATTTTATTCTCTTTTAATAACGTTTTTTAATATAGAAAACTTTCTAATTATATTTATATTAGCTGTTTTGCTATTACTTTTTACCGGGTTTTTTATTAAATATAATATAATAAAAAAAAGATAAAGTAGTAGCCAAACAATAATAAACTATCGTAAAAAGTAGATATATTAGTAGACCTTTATATAAGTTATATATATTGAAGCTTGACATACGTTTTGTAGCATCTTTTTATAGTTATATATTGATAAATAGTTGTTAAGATCTTTTTTGTATATATATATTTCTTTATATTAGGTTTTTTTCTATTTATTAGTATTTAATAATTTTTATTAGTTTTATATTCTATAGTATATTCAATAGTATTTTTTAATATAAGGCATACTTATTTTAATAATATTTTCTTAGTTTATTTTCTATTTATAACAATTATTATAAATATAAAGTTATTTGTCGAACGCTTTTTAATTAAGTTATAAATTAAATTTTATATTAAGAAGTTTTATTATAGTTTCAAAATATTTTATTCGTCGTTTTTGTTTATATTTGCTATTTGTTTTAGAAATAAGTATTTTTTTCTTTCATTTTCTAAAAAAAGCCTCTTTTATTTATAGCTCGATGTATTTTTTTAATTTACGTTCCGATTACATTAAAATATCATATTATTTACTAACAATGGCTTTAAAATAAATAAGTTTTGAAATATATTAAATTATTTTAATAACGTGAGAAAACCCTATTTTTCTATACTAATATTTAGCTAATTATATAAATATTATATTATTTTGTATATTAATTTAAATAATATTTAAATTTGCAAGTTCTTAAGAAAAAGACGTTAAATTTAGTAAGAATTATATTTAAGAAACAAAACTACTAATATACATACATAGTGTTTTTAAAAGTTTTTAGTAATATTAGTTAAATTTCAATCTTTTCTTAAAATATTAATTAAAAAGATTTTATTGTTATCTTAGAATTACGTAATTAAAATAATAGTTTATATTATTAATTCGAATCGTTTTAAAAGATTAAGTAAAATTTAGTTAATATATTACTTCTTTTAAAGAAAATGTGTTATTTTTATAGCGTTTTATTGAAACAAATTTAGAAACTTTTAACACGCAAAACAATAAATATACTATTATTATTCTTATTTTATTTCTTGTTTAATTTAATTTTGAAATTAATATTTGAAATTATTAATACGATTTGTTATTAAATTTATATTATATAATCACTGTTCAAAAAAGAATAGAAAAATGTATAGTATTTACAACTATATATTAAAGATTTTAAATAATAAATTTACTTATCGATTATTTCATAATAATGTAAAATGTACCCAAGTTATATTATTAACTATGATGGATTTATGCGAAATATTTGTATTTATATTATAAATATTTTAAAAAAATTAGTAATAGCAATAATAAAATCAGTTGTACTAGTTCTACTTTATAAAATATCGAAAATTGCGAACTAAATATTCTGTTATATTTTATAAATTTATTGCCATTAAACCTAGTATTTCGTTTTTTATATTTCGGTATAGTAATTATTTATTTACTTTATTAACTAGTTCGTTAACTAATTTAGTTTAAAGCTTACTTTAATTTTTATATATATTATTTTAATATTTTTTTACTTCATAAAACAAAAACCTAATTTATAATAGCTCGTTAGAAATTAATTCAAAAGATTATTAATTTTACGTTTAAAATATTAAATATAATTTTATTAAACATAATATATTCAGTTATTATTTCTTGTACAACTTTTATTACTCTTTGTACTATTTATCAATAAATATTATTAATTTATATATTTTATTATATAATATGCGATTAATATAACGTCATTAAGTTGTAATATTTTAAATATCTTTGGCCAGATTTATAAGAAATTCTCATTATTAACAATATAGAATTTTTTCTTCTTTGTTTTATATTTTATATATACGATGATGTTTTTGTATTTAGTCAATATATGTATAATTTTTAAACATTATATGTAGCTAAAACCTTTTTATTTAATTAAGAACTTTTTTACAGCTGTTAATTTTATGTGAAAATATAATTTTATTACGTATATTATTATTCTTATTATAATTATACTACTACTTTAATAAAAGTATTAAAAATACCTTATACAGCTATAAATACTTTATAAATAAATACACTCGGTATATTTATAATTTTATTTGTTTAACGATATATATTCGCATATATAATAAAATTAATTTACTATTTTTAAATATTAAAAACTGTAAAAATACAATAGTTATTTAATTTCTTTTAACTATAATTATAGATAAATATTTTAAATTATAAAAGTGTTTTAAATTAAGCAAAGCATTTTTTATAAATTTATATTTAATAACGTACTTCTATTGTATATTTATATAACTTATAGACTTTTTGTACATTAATTTAAAATTTATTTAATATTTGTTTTAAAATATTGCAATAATATGTATTTAAAAATATAAAATATAAATATCTAATAAAATTAACATTATACAAATACTAAACCTAATAAATTTAAATTTATTAAAACAACTTCAAAAATTCTTATTTAAAATCTAACTTGAAAGTTTAATTTATTTAGCGATTTTAAAAAAATAAACAGTTAATAACTAGAGTTTATTTTTTTTATAAAAAAAGTTCAGTTTAAAATTTCTAAACAAATAAGTCTTTATAATTATTAATAATTTTTTTAAAAGAATATAAGTAACATAGTACCGTGTTATATAAATTATAAATTAATTTGAATCTTTTTTAAAAATTTATAAAATATATAAAAATTAAACGAAGTTTATAAACAACTTATAAATTTTTAATATAATGTTATGTATTTATATATTATATTATATATTTAAATATTTTTTAGAAAAAAATATTTTTATTATAAAACAATTATTATATTATTATATACTGCGTTTTTAGATTTTTATATATCTAACTTTAAAGTTAGTATATTATTAATTTTGTAAGTATTAACATAACGTATATTATAATATAGTAAAGAATTTATTTTAATAAAATAAAACATTTTTTAAATTTATTTAATAATCTTTTTTATATAACTAATTTTTAAATATAATATTACATGGTCTTAAATATTGTAGTTTTTAATTTAGTATAATAAGTTTAAAATTTTAATTTTTAATATGGTTAATAACTGAATACTCAACTAATAATTTTATATTGTATTAAATTTTAATTTATTAAAATGTTATATTAATTAAAGATATTTTCTTTATTTTTTACCCTACCTTAATTCATATAAAAATATCGATATAAAATTATCTTTTATTATACAATTTGACAAAATTATTTATAATTATATTATAAACTTTCTATATTACATTAATATAAATTTAAATTAGTTTAATTTTTTAACTTTATCTCGTTAAAAAATCTAACTATTAAAATCTTTAATTTAATTTTAATATATTATTATATTAAATTGTACGTTGGTTTATTATATTAAAATCTTTAAAATAAGCTTAAATATTGTAAATTAAAATAAATATCTATATATTAATACGCGATATAATTTATATAATAGGTATTATATTCAATATCTTTTACTACTATAACTAATTTATAGTTTTGAAAATTAAGATAAATTGTGTTTTAATCTAGTAAAGCCTTATTTTAATACCGACTAGTAAGTAATTGCTAACAGCCCTTAATTTTGAGACTTGTTAACTAGTTCGATAAAGTTGAAGTGTTTAATTTTACACAGCAAAGATTAAAGATTAACCTTTAAAATAACGATAATTATTAATATATATAACTCTTTTTAAAATTAAAATTGAATTAAATTAAATATTAATCAGCTAATAATGTTATCAAAATTAATAAAGGTATTAAATGTTTTATTATTTATTTATTGTGTTCATATTTATTTCAAGAGCTTTATAATACCTAATAAAAGTTTGAATTTTTATTAATATAGTAATATTAATAGTAGTAAAACAGAATATATATACTTTTAATAAAATATTTATTTAGATATATAAATTTAGTATCTGCTTGAAAATACGTATAAATTAACTACAGATTTAGTATTAATATTAAAAACTATACTTTATTTTTTAAAAATAATCTGATAATAATCGTTTAATATTAATAAACCAAAATAAATTAAATCTCGTTTTTTATTTCGATAACGCTTTTATTAAATTGCTTAAATTATTTAAAAAAAACAATAATTTATACAATACTAGATTAATAATTTTTACTGCCTTATTATTCTCTTTAACCCTTAAAATAAAATTATCTTATAAAGGTAATTATAGTTTTTAAATATTTGACTACATTAAATAATAATTTTTAAAAGAAATTAGCCGATTATTTCAGCTGAAATTGATTCGATAATACGAGAATTCTTTTAAAAATTCTTTCTTTTTTATTCGAATTAAAGCTTTTCATTTTTTATGAAGTTTTTATTTTAAAATACAGTTATATACGTTTTTTAACTTGTAAAATTTGATCTTAATATTAAATAGTTTATATATATATAATATTAGTTGGAATATTAAGTAATTAGTTCAGTAACACTTTTTATTTAAATATTTTAAAATTTTAATATATTTTTAAATCGTAATTCAAATAATATAATAAGTTAAAATTGATTTTTTAACGTTTAATAAATAAGCTTATTAAATTTGAAAAAATATTGTTGACTTATTATTTTATTTTAACCTCTCAATATAATGTTATATTTCGACACGTATATTTTAAATTTTAATAATCTTTTTAGCCGTTTTTTAAATATTAATAAAGGCTTATTAGTTAATATTCCCAGTTTTATATGTTTAATATATTATATAACACAATTTGATTGTGTTTAATATATATAATTTGTTAGAAATATTAAGTTTTCTAATTAATATAAATTAATATCCTTGCGTTTATATTGATCATAGTTCGTAAAATATTTATTTCGAATATTTTAATAATTTCGAAAATTTTCGTATACGTTATCGACAATATTAACTCGTAATATATTTAATTACATAATTCTATATGTATTAATTATGTTTTATTTAATTAATAACGCTTTTTCAATTACTTTTAAGTTTAATTACTTTTAATCGAATTTTATTATTTATATATAAAAGTTTGTTATTTAAAATAAGTTCTACGCTTTATTATTACTTCAACTTATACTGTTTTGAAAACGGTATAAAATTAGTTTTAAACGAATTTTAACATTTTAATTTTTCAGTTATTTAGTTTATTCCGTTATTATCACAGTCCCAAGTAGCACCTTATAGATATATAGAGCAAAATAAGGCGATTAGGGCTCGATCTGACAACGTTCCACTTTTAGTGGTGTAATAGCTAGACTCTTGTTCTTCTGTGCCGTAATAGTTATTTTGATATATAATTAGTTATTATGATCTAAGTTTACAGATACGTTAATTTGGTTTTATTAATTATTGCGTTATTTGAAAAACAATTGTTTTTAAAATTGATAAATTATAAGATAAAGAAATACCTAATGAATTTTAAAATATTATAAAAAATAAAGACGTTAATAAATTCTTACTTAAATTGTGCATCTTATAATTTAATACAGATTGTACAACATTTTTTAAATATATAAATTAATAAATAATTGTGAAAACTTTATCTTATATACTTTTTTTAAATTAAAATTGTTTAAATATTTATAAAGTAATAAAATAAATATATTATTTAAAAAATTGCTATGCTAACTTATTAACGTAAATAATAAAATTCGTTAATTTTTTTTAGTTAAAAATTTATTCATATATAAAGTTTTTTTTTAAAAAACCAGCTTAGTTGTATAAAATAAATTATATTTTAAATAACTATAAACACGTTAAGTAGAAATATGTTAAGAATTTACAAATTTTTAATATATATATATATATGCTATTTTTATCTCAGAACAAAGATATTAATAAAATTTAAAATTAATAATACTGGAAAATAATTTTTGTTAAACAAGTAAATCGAAGAAACAGAAATCTAATATTTATAGTAAGTTTGAATATAAAAAGCATATTTATAAAGACACTATAAATACGTATAATGAAAATAAATTCGATTAAGTTTCGGTCGATTTAATATATTAATATTAATTAGTTTCAATTTATTATTACAAAGTTTTAATAAATCTATCTTAAATTTGTCTATTTTATACGTCTTTATTATATTTTATAATGTAAATATAAGAATAGCAAAAGTAAAATATTTTTTATTAAGATATTAAATAAGCAGTAAATATTTTTAAAACGTTTATAATAACATTTTTCGTATTTAATATTTCAACACAATCTATTTGTTATTTTTATTATATAAGATTAAATATTTTATAAGATATATTTTAATAAATATAAATTTATTAAGTAATATATAAATATTGTAAAACTTGTTTATAAAACTCTTTTCATTATTAAAATTTTACAATACTTAGTAATAAATCGTGACTTAAATCAATATTTTTACATATAATACTAGTATAAAAGCAATAAATTTAAATTTAATATTTAAATACAGTCGATTTTTAACTTCTATATATTTGTTTGATTTCTATTTTTTATTATTATAAGTTTAAAAATAACTAAACTAGAACTAAAACTGTTATTAAGAAAATAAAAAACGCATTAAATAATTATTTTTTCAATTTTACCAAAAAGTTAAATTTTAAAATAAATAATACATTTCTTTTAACATATTTTCAAACACTTTTAATAAGTTAACAAATCTTAGCTTTAGTGTCTTATATATTTTTAATTCATTATTAAATACGACTTTAATTTTTTATTTTTAATATATATATCAAGTACTAGAATTTTAGCCATTTTATATAATTTCATATTTAAAAATAAAAATCAATAATATTTAATAAACTATTTCAAAATTCAAAATTTTAAGTAAGAAATAAAAATAAATTGACAATAATTTAGGTTATTGATAAAAGTTATATATATATCTTTTTGAATTTTTGCTTTTTCTTAATAAACTTTAATAAAGATGAATTTTAAAAAAATTAATATAGATAAAATTAAATTTTATTTATATATAATATATTTGAATTAAAGCAATATTTTTAAAAGTATACTAAAAATATAGAATATAATTATATAACGTGATTTGTACAATAAATACTATATTGAATATTTTTATATACGATAATTAATTTAATAGAAATCGAAATATATTTTCTATAATAGATTTTAAAATAAAATATTAAAAAATTTTAATAGTTTAAATTATATCAAAATATAATTATAAATAATATATTTTATATATTAATAATAAAAAATTAGTAAGAAAGTATTAAAAATATTTTTTACTATATTATAATTGATAGCAATACTTTTAGTGTCTTTATGTAAATTTAAATATATTATGACAATAAGTTTTTAAATTATTAATTTCTATTAAGTAAGAATTTAAAAATAAATCCTTAATTTAAAAATTTAGTATATTTTATTACAAATATTATTTTAAAATATTATTTACTATTGAAACTTTTAATAAAAGATTAGCATAATATTAATCTCTTCATTTTTTCAAATTTTTTATTTTACGTAATTTTAAATACTGTTGAACACTTTTAAATAAAACTGTAATAAGATATATTTTTTATTTTTGTAAATGTATTTTTTGACGTAATAGAACCTTTATATATAAAAAGTTTATTACTATAAAAATTATATTAATAGTATAAGTTTATTACTCGTATTTAATATATTATTATTACATATTAAAAATTACGTAGCTTAATTTTATATATATTTTTACATTATAGAACTATAAATATAATAATATTAAAAAGTTTAAACTAGTTATAATATTAATCCGTAATAATAAAATTATTTATTATAATTATTTATAATATTTCTATATTTAAAAATCCCATATTATTTATTTAAAAATTAACCTTTTTAATATATTTAGAAAAGTTTAAAAAACTTAATGTTAAAAAGTAATTTTTAAATTGTACTATCAATCTTTTTTAAAAACTTACAAAATAAAACACCTCTTAGAACTTGACTAAAATAAATGAATATAATATTTAATAATATTTAAATATAATATATATTTTATTTTCTTTATTATCTTAACATATTCTAGGTAATTAAATAAATCTGTTTTTATTAAATATGTTTTTTAATATTAAACAAATAAATATATTACAAATAGTAAATTAACACTTAAAATAAAATTTTAGCATTTTAAAATTCTTAAAAGATTTCTTAATTAAAATATCTTATTTCTTTATATTTATACAAAACAATTTTTGAATTAAAAATTTTATTATAAAAATATAAAATTCAATATATTAATTGTGGAATATTATAACTAAAACGATTAACAAATTTTAAAAATATTATTTAAAATATAATAAAACGTAATAATTCTCAAACATGCTATTTTTATTTAAATTGTAATATATAATATAGTAAAGTTCAAAATTATAGATGTATATAATATAATATAATAAAAATTAAATGTAAAAAATGTAATCCAATTAATGTTAATACAGCACTAGAAATTTAAACCCTTGTTAAATATAAAACAGATAATATATAACGAATTAAAAATACAGAATTATGAAATAATTGGATTATTTTTTTATTTATTTCTTTAAAAAATATATTTCCAATCAAGTTTATTACGTATTTAAACAGAACAGATTTATTTTCAAAAACTCTAAAATTATATTATATATTAAAATATTTAATAATAAGTTAACTTAGCATTAATTTTATAGCTTTTATTTGTATAATTAACTATTTTTATATAATTTGTATTTGCTTTTTAATCTTTTACTTAAATTTAATATAATTTATTATTTTAATTTTTATATAAAAGGCATATTGGAAACATTTTAATTAACCAAAATTTTATATTTAAGTTTTATCCCGATTTTTAAATTTATAGTTTCTTATATAATAAGTTTTTATATTAGACATATATTTAAATATTATAATTGTGATATCTTTTAAAATTTCAACTAATACTCATTTTTGTTTAAAACATATAAAAAGATATTCGATTTATAATTTACATATTGAATGTTATAATAAATAATTGTTTTTATAATAATTAATAATTTGTTATAATAATTAAGATAAAATTTATATATTAAAATTATATACATTTTTTATAATGAACTAACAAGTAATAATTTATATATTTGGATTTTAATAAACTTTAAGTACGTACAACAAGCTTTATAAGCTTTTGCTTGTTTTTCGGCTAGGAATGTCAAATAGGAAGTAATAAAAGAATTAGAAATTCTAACCTAGATCGTTTCTACTGCTTTTCCAGTTATTATTAATCACGATAGCATTCTGCGTAATCTGTTTAAAATATAAGTTATAAACATTAAATAAACCTGAATCTTAGCGTTTTATATATATATTGCTAGATATTGTTTATTAAATATATTTTAAGTAGCAACGATAAAGGCGTTGTTTAATTAGCTATATCAACAAGTTAATTATATAGCAGATTTTATAATCTATATAACGTTTATATCTTTATGCTGTATTATATCTTTTCAAATTAAGAATTTTTCTCTTTTAATTTTTTAAAAAATTCGGCGATTTATAACTAATTATATATAAAAATATTTAACAAACAAAGTTACCACTTTTATTATTATAATCTTAGATGTTTTCAAATGAATATAACTTTTTGCCGGCTTAGATTTTTTTTACTCTACTATATTTAAATCGCTATTACTTTCTAAGATTATAAACGCGTGGATTTACTTATAGTATTATTATATTATTAGATATTATATAGAATATCGAAGATAATACTTGAATAGCCACCTAAACTCTTCAAATTATTTTAATAATAATTATATTACTAAATATCTATTTATAATATATATTTTATCTGCTTGTAGTATTTGTAATTTGTTATATATATATTTCCATATCTTTGACTTAGCTTAAAAATAGAACTTGAATATAAATATATCTTCTATATATATATATTTAAGGAATAGACTTAGAACGCTCCTAGTTTTAGTGTAAATAAGTATTTTTAACGCTATATTTCGTTAAAATTACTAATATTTAAATTGTATAATAAAATAACTCTTTTACTTTGTTTGCTTATAGTCAAATAACTATTTTTCAAAAATATTTTATTGTATTATTTTTTTATAATTTATTGAAACTGTTAAATAAATACTTATATATTTTAATATTCTATGTTTTTTATCGATATAAGTATTTTGTACCTCTTTTATATAATAATATATTGTTATTAATTTTTTATCATAATGTTTAATATTTTAAAGGTACACTAAACCTGGATTTAAAATTTAATATAATATAACAAAACAACGTATTTGTAGTTACGTTTATATTTATAATAGATTAGTTTTAAACAAAGGCTATTCTAGATTATAATTGCAACCTAGCGCACTAATCCGCGTCACCTGAAAACACTAAATGCTGGCATAAGTTTACGTTTATTTTTACGGGCCGTCTTCTAATCGGGCTGGTGTACACCTGGAACTACCTTAATGCTTAAGCCATTTTGGTGGCGGCAACTTCAAAAATAAGGTGTGATTTCAGTGAGGTACAGCTCAGCGATCAGTTTAATCTCAGGTACCTGCTATACCCGGTCACTGGAACACACCATATTCAAAAGTAGAAGGTTAGCAACCAGGAATCTAAACCGATGTTCTTTCATATGTCGGGTTAGTCTTGCTGATGGTGGAGTGACAAGGCTGATGAGTGCTCTTCTCGACTGAATGCGAGTGTCAACTCTGCCCTAGATGTTGCTGGGATAGATGAGAGTCCAAGTCACATCTTTACATCACCTCCCAATGATCAGCGCACGAGCAGTGACCGTTACTGATGATGTAATAGCAAGCAGTCACCAGCAGAGGAAATCTAGAAAGCACAATAGTATTCGAACCCAACAGCCTCAGTGGGACCTAACGAGTCATTTGTGCATGGTAGGTATATTCCTCAACTTCCGGCCCGTAATTTCAACAACTGGCCGTGCGGGAAATGGCAGATCTCTATCCAATGATATACCTACCTACAATCTCCTCTTTGAACTGTTTGGAGAAGTAAAGGTTTACTATAGTGGGGGGAGCAGTCTGGTAACTTGAGGCTCATTGTGAGTATTCCTGACGCTGATCAACAGCAGGTACTTGTTACGAATCAAAAAGGCAAGGTCGGATTCTTTTCGGGATATACCATAACAACAAAAGAGACGTAAGCTTGGAGGTCAGCTTGAAAATCGGCCAAAGGCGCTGAACAACCCGTTCTGCCGTTGGAGGTCAGATCTGTGATTACCCATTTATCCGCGACCCTTGTCACCAGTATCTAGAGCTTTGACTGGCGAGATGGGATGCGTCCTGCAACCCAGTAGCTTGGGAGTATCGAGGATCTCTGCCGGTGCAACCTCCCGAGTCTCCCACACAAATGGAAAGTATTATGCGATACGGATCGACGCAGGATGAATCTAGGGGGTCGAGATCACCCGTATGATTCGTCTATTATCGAAGAGGCTGCATACGAGTAGTCAGTCCATCATCCTTTGGCTTACAATTGCTTGGATACGTGTCTCGAAGTGCTACCCCCGGGTTCTTTATCTTGCGGCTCACATGTTCAGCCGGCGTACTTGTTATCTCATTGCGAGGAGTGTCGCGGTTTCTGGTCATAGTGCGGATAGGTTGGAAGGGTTGGGACAGCCAAGATCAAGCGAAGCGTTCATACTCTCCTTCCTTTGACCGCGTCATCTGGACCGGACATTAAAAGCCCTGACAGTAATAATCGGGACCATAGGTGAGCTTTGGGTAGGTGTCATAACACATTGGCACATGTCTCCGTTCATATAAGACAAATACGGATAGGGACGGCGATAGAGTCCAACCCGGGATATAAGCGGTGATTGAATGCAGAACTTTAGTCAATATTACGGGGCTCAGACGACGTGTGCATGGCGAACCGGGAATGCCCCTTGTGCAAGCGGCCAGCTAATCCTTACTAGGGCGCAAATCATATCAAACTATCAAACGGGCGAAAGGAACGCCACACATGCCTAACGGCTTTGTAACCGCTTACACATATGAACCTTAAGACATACAACCCAATACCGCTAAAAAAGTGATGCGCGCAATGTTTCCTTTGCAGCAACACAACCCAGGGTTTGCCATGTTTGCTGTATGGCGAGTCATGCTCACCTGTGGTTCTCCCAATCGAGAGTATTTGACGATATGGTAAATGTGGGTTTGGCGCACCGTTCAAAGACATTGAGGTACGTAGGCACGACATACATCGCATTGTGACCAACTATCTCGATCATTGTGCATACCGGCAAGCCGGATTACAGGGGCTCTCGGTGGAATAGGCCCTACTGGGATGCCCTGTCGTCGCTATTCAAGGAGTCTCGAAACTCTTGTGTCAAAGTACTATATAAAGAGAGTAGCACGTAGTGCACATTCCAAGCACCTAATGCACTCTGTCAAGGCCTTGAAGCGCCAGAACTCAGCGTCATTTCCAAAGCGTACCGGGGTCTGTACAGGTTCGAAACCTTCTTGGAAGCAGCCGGACGGCAGACGGATGGTGGAAACAGATCCCACGGCAATGAAAGCATCCCGATTCGGGATCCAGGCCGGCAGAAGTGGGAGGAGCCAACCGCATCGGACCATGATGACGACGACGGCTACTTGCATGATCAGGACAGGAGTGGGGGGCTCACGGTAGGGAAACGGGAGTGCTGACACCGCATCTAAAGTCCAGAACGTAGCCCTGGGCGTGTGTTGGTTGATCAAAACGGTGCATACATACTTAGCATGGATTCTAAGCACGCCTGCACCTTTCAGGCCGGTCACACTGGTATTTGACTCAGTCGTGGACACCTGCGGCAACCTGCGAGTTATGACCACTTACGTAAGTAAGGCGGCATTGCTCTAAGCTCCAGGAAGTTCACATTCTTAGTACTGGTATGTATACACTGTCCTGCTAACCCATCGTCGACCTATTGTTATACGCATGGGCTGGGCTTGATATAAAGTAGGCCCAGAACCAAGCCGCGTTTACCTCATAGAGCATTGCCAAGGGCGCAGGCGACTTGTCTTTTGTGCTCCTGTAAAGTTCATGACCATCAGTCTAAGTGTCTCTTGATAATGCGGCCCACTTGCGCGAGATGCTTGATGTCAGATCATGATAGATCCTACTGTGGATATCGCGGTACTTGAGTGCGTGTAGGTTGATGTCTGATAGGCGAAAGGCCTTTGACGACATGGTTATAGATGCGAACTAGTTGAAATGCAGCCACACAGCCCCTAAACCCCGCCATATGCCAAGCCTCGAATTCTAATCTCTTACAGATATTGAATATCATTGATCTCATATATGCGGCGTGGATCCTCGGAAAATCTTAACTCAAAACCGCTTTGCAGTTTCGGGGTAGTTCGAGCGGAGATCCCTGTTCAGATCGCCAACGCCCCTGTCGGGGCTCAACGTCTTGGGCCCTGGGCACGTCTAATGTGGATAGATACGCCGGCACCAACACGTCCTTTGAGCTTTTCTGCCCTTTGAGGCTGATTGCCACTCTGACCAAATAGCTCCAACCTTCGCACATTGGTGAGTTATCAATACGACCGAGCGACTTCCCATGTATTACATCCGCCTTGGTCATCTCCGTGTTTGGTTACATGAGTTCATAGGATAAGACTGGGTTCCATCGGATGACAATTCCTAGGCAGTCGAAGTACGGGTGTTTGGTGCGACCCCGAAGCAATAGGGCTGGTCAGCTGGCAGATCGAAGATCGACATGTTAGGTCATTTAGCTCGGTTCACAGAGGCTAAAACACTGAGAGTGACGGAATACTTAGTTCAAAGAGGCCAAACAAGTCCGACAAGGTTCCAAAAAGTAGTTTAAATACTGCAATTGACTTGAGAGACACCATAAGGTTGCGGGAGGCGCATCATGGTCTTCCACCATTCGTCATGTAGGAGCTGATTGCCGAGGTGCCTGGCTTCCGCAAGGAGAAATCACGACTGGGAAAGGTGATTCGTCCTCGTTGTAAAAGGGCGAGTATAGATATCAGCCTTATTGGTATTATAAAGATCTCTTCTGCCGTATTCCGACAAAGCTGGGTGGGCTAAGATGACTGGCGACATCCTTATGTCGTGAGCTGTGCGCAGATTATTGAGGAGCAATTTGACACAATACCTCGGGTAGTAAGCTGAAGTGGAGTTAATTTTGCAGTTCTCCAAGTATCGTCCCTATAACGTCAAAGAGTACGGCTTGGTGTAATAGGGAAAAGATCACCCTGGCATTGGATCCAAGGGATCGGCGCGGAGATGCATTAGCGCTCCTCGCTTAGAATAATTCCCACGCCTGACAGGGATCATCCAGTGGAGGAAGATCAGCCTGACGGGTAACAACTTCTCGGATCTTCAGGGTACATACAATTATGTGCGCGAGCGCACGTATCTTGCTTTCCTTACACTTGAGTGTCCTACGACTACCTGTAACTGCTTATATAGTCCATGTGACTGTCCCACTAACACCCCGAGGTGCGGCCGGTATCAGTCTGGTGCCTGAGTTCTGACAGGAATCCTGAAACAACGAATAATGGTCTAAGAGGTGCAGCTGAAAAGCAATATAGGGCGGTGGAAGGTTCCCCAGCCGTGTTATTACAATGGAGCTGCCCTATTCGGCTGAAGTTAGTGTAGAATTTGGGATGATAATGCTTCGCGTCCACGAGATTGCTTCCTATAAGCGGCTAGACTATGCCATAGCCAATATTAGTGCGATCCTTCCCTTGCGTACGCAGGCATGTACTTGTCGATATTGATAATAGAGTGGCTGGTGATCCCATTAGATAGACATGTGCTTACGAAATCACCACAAGCAACTGAAGCCTACGGAAGTTGGATGCAGGTAATAATATTCGGCGTCACTGCGTTCAGTTTATTTGGCATTGTTTAGTAGATTTCCTGTGGGAATATCAGATGACTTTTGGGAGCGATTAGTGGTCGGTATACCGTGATTTGCTGCTTCTCGACTTGCCATTGGCAGGATATGGTAACTGTCAAGCAAAACTCTTCACGCGAGACATTGCAGGGCAGTTTTACAGGTTGGTGTCGACGTTCTCAAAGCCACGAATGTTTATACCGAGCTAGTTTGTCGTATGAGAGCTATTATTAACAGGAGTGAAAAGTCACCAATACCGCTAAAATAGATGGCGCGCTTCTGGCACGATTCTGGCGTGCATCTAGCGTTGCCGGGCTTGCAGTGCTCGCCCGCGCTGTCCAATCCATCCAGACGAAAAGTGGTCCAATGTGCCAGATTGTTGCGTAGCGCATCGGAGATCTCCACGCTACCCTGCACGTGTCTCTTAGTTGATTTATACGGCGGAGACTGACGAGTGCCGCGGCTTCCGCACTTTCAAAAAGCTAGAACAGGCGAGTCTAGTTAGGACCCTGCATAATGCCACAATGTAAGGCGCAGCCAGGGAATGAAAGGCAGCAGCCTTGGACATCCCCACAGCGGGACGCCAAAGGCTTCGATACATATGTCTGCCCCTTCACGATGTGAGAGGGAAGGCTGTCTTTAAAGGCCGATGAGAGTCAGACGTCCGATGCTGGGATGGAAGGGTGCACGTGAGGAGAGATCTGGGTCAGAGCGCAACGTTGAGTTGAGACTTCTGCCCCGCTTGGCCTGTGCCAGAAAATCTTCGGGGGTTTGGTAAGTCGTTATGCCTTTCCCCAAGGAGTCGTTTCGCTTCGGGAGCCAGGGTGTCAAGGAGGCAAGAGGGGTTAGAGGATCTGCGTCATCCCGGTAACAGCCCGCCGATCTCTGCTGTTTAACCATCACCCGTTACCGTGGTCAGGCCTCATGGCTACCGTAGGTATGTAGATCATTGGCGGTTTTCTATTCCAAAAAGGCCAATGCGTTGCCAGAGCCCCAGACCCCTGTTTACCTTCAAAAGCATATACACAGACATGCCGATTGACTCCCATGATCCTCTTTTGTTTCCAAAGTGCTTGGCGTTTCCAGGAAGCGCTTGTTGAAAGTCTCTCCATGAAAATCCAGAAGATTGAGATCTCGACTATCACTATGATATTCTCAGCCCGAGACTGTAGAAGTTCATGGAGTTTAAATTTGGTAGCTATGGAATATTAACTTTCCACACAACCTATGTGTGCTGTAGGGGATTATTAATGGATTTGGTTATTTTCGAAAGCCGAATTGGTGGATAGAAGAGATCTAATTGCGATTCGCAAGGGTCATCATACCAACGAGGCTGGTGTCATTCTATCGTAGAAGGCATTTGCCTCAACCGGCAGCCTTTCGTCGCCGTATCCGCTCAGGCGGAGTCGGACTTTTTAGGCACTCGTCATTTCGACCCATAGATCGGAACCATGAACGGTTGGCTTCCGATATGTTGATCATAGAGCTGTTTTCTTGTGAGGAAGGATTGTGTCATTATCCTGGAGTCTGCAAGCGACTTGAGCCGTGCAGCAGACACTGAGGATGGGTTTGAAGCCATGCCACATATACAAAGAACGGAAAGATAGAGAGGCGTCTACCGGCTAGCGCTAACCCCGGCAATCTGTAGCATGGTTCAAGATGCGGCCAAAACATTTTGACACAGAAACGGGAGAGGTCATCGATGAGTTGCACACGCGCGAGCGGCATAAGAATCACGAGGATACTCCGGTCAAAGCGCCCGTCCCGATTGGGCCTGAAACTGAAGCTTCTGCGACATTCAGCTAAATCGGGTACCCAAGAATACTCGAGTTGGTTCCGTCTCAAGTCTCCTCGAAGGCCGCAGACCTAAGGAACCCCCTGTCGCCAAAATACGCAAGGCTTGGTGGATATCACAAGGACCCACAGACCAACACTGGGCATCCAAACGGGATAATTGCCTAATTAGGGAGTTATGGCCCGAGAGATCCGTACAGCACCCATCTGGCGAGGTGACAATGGCACCATTAATCTGGGCCGGCCAAGCCTCTAGGAACGAAAAGGAGCTTTAAGAATCAACGGTTCCGGTAACATCTAGAGTCGCACGAACTAAAACGCCGCCGCACAGGGATCTTCACAGCGACCTTGCTAGTGCATAAGCAGTGAGCGTTTGGCCCTTTGACGGATCCCCATGGGCCCCAGCGGAGCTGCAGGAAGAGTTTCCCTCCTCGTCTCTCTGTCTCCCCACGCAGTCCTGGCGGGGCTCCACGGAGCTCTAATATGGATGATGCGCCTCTAGCTGCTTGTTACATAATAAGTAAGCCGCAAGCAAGCCGCGAGGCACCCCCGGGTTGGAGCTCTTCCTAATAATAGGGGGCACTATAGATACCTGCACGCAGGGTTTATAGCTCACCGTCGTCACAGGAGTGTACGTATGTACCACCCCATGGATTACCGACAATCTACTGAACTTGATTTCATCCCAGCCCTGGCACGACCCACCAACAATTTGTGACAGGTATCGCCCCCCGGGGATTGCCTTGTGGACCAACGCTTGATCGTCCTTACATTGTGCCTTGTTCGGGAGATCTGATAGATACGTTCCTAGCTCTCATCATTAATCACACCACCTCGCTGGTTGCTCATAAGTATCCACACTCGTCCGTCATCTATCCCCTCCGTCTCTTTCCGTCCCGTCGAATCAGCCGCTTCCAGGAGCCCAAAATCTTTTGCATTTGTATTCCTTAATATCTGGCTGAGAGCGCCGGTTAGTAGATCTAATACCTCGAAGCTGTTAGAAGCGAGGACTAGAGTATCTGTCCCGCAACTATATTATCTAATAATCTACGATGGCGACTGCGATATATACAAATCAGCCTGGTGCTTACGGATATCCTCAACCGCCGCCGTCCCCCCCAGTGGACGACACTCCGAAATGCTCACTTCCATCCATCTCTAACCTGCTAGTAATGGCGGATGCTGGGTCGCCAACGACAGAACAGTCGCCCCAGGCTCAACAACAAGGTATGGGAAGTCTCCTCCGTAGACGACACTGAATCCTGGGCCTGACTGGCTAGCAGCACCGTCAATCAACACAGAATCTCGGCCCGAGTCGTCACATAATGCGAGCAACGGTCCATTTCGAAGTGCCTTGCCTCCCACTCCTCCGATGGGCGCTGATGCATCTTTTGAGGGATACAATTCGCCTTCATCAAAGTCGGATAACCAGGTGCCAGTCGTATCCGGGTCAACGTATTACTACGAAACGACGCCCCCTGTAGAGGATATTGCACGCCAGACTATGACGCACGCACCTGTGGCCAGAATGCCTCTACAAACCTCGGCGTATGCTCAGACTCATTTTGCAACCCCGTATATGGGTCAGCCTTCGATTGGGTCGTACTATCAGTCCTCGATGCAGGCGGTGTCCCCTGCGCAGCCTCAAATTTCCGCCGTTTACTACCAGAGACCGCTACCACAGGTTGGTTGCAATCGACGATGCACTCTGGTATCTGTTCTAAAACTTGTCATAGACTTTCCCTCCCGCTGCTCCGGTAAACGTTTCGCTGACGCCGTCGTCGGGAGCGAACCCATGGCAACATCACCACTATATTTCGCCTTCGTCGGCTGCGTCGTTCCCGCAGTCACAGGACCGTTATATCTGCCAGACC
Source organism: Monosporascus cannonballus (assembly GCA_004154925.1). Taxonomy (NCBI): domain Eukaryota; kingdom Fungi; phylum Ascomycota; class Sordariomycetes; order Xylariales; genus Monosporascus; species Monosporascus cannonballus. The sequence goes on from QJNS01000072.1 coordinate 62,552, forward strand.
TGCAACAAGGCTTTCTCGAGACCTAGTTCTTTGAGGATACACAGCCACTCTCACACCGGCGAGAAGCCTTTCAAGTGCCCACATATCGGGTGTGGAAAGGCATTTAGTGTGAGGAGCAACATGAAGCGACACGAACGAGGCTGCCACAGTTCTGACGACGACAACTCGTTCCGCTGAGCATAGGTATTGGTCGCTTTGGATATTCAGTAATGTCGATTTTATGATATGATTTTAATCCCGTCTGGATGACAAAAGAAGGATGAAGGATATACCAGGAAGGAATGGGAAAGATACCCTCTCGTCGCGAAGTGCGCTTGTTTTGTCTTATTATCTCGGCACCCGATGCCCGCGGCCGCCGGGGTCTTGCTCAGAGCAGCATGGTGTCGGGAAGCTTGGGTCTGGATCAGGGACGAAAAAGAAGGGGACTGCGTTCATCCGCACTGGGTAGAGCACTTCTCACGATCGGCGCATCAGGATCACAGCATTTACACGGCGTTCTCCATACCAGGGGAGCTACTGCTCAAAAGAGGGGAAGGGGCGTTGTGTTTTTGGCCAAGCGAGTTTCGTGAGGGTCGATAATGTATAGGTATGGCCGCAACGGACAGGTGTAGGAATATGGCTACTGCAAAAGGTAGAGGAGGGACAACCGAGTAGGTTGAAGCGATGCTAACTGCAACCCCATGGCATGATAAGCCGCGCGGATCGACCAGACGTCCATAAAAACATGAATCAAAACTGATCAACCAACTGTTGAACTGTCTGGAATATTCTATGGACATGTGAAACCTCTAATGCCAGCTCAACGGCCATCATCGAAAGCGGTAAATTTATCATCAACACTGTATCCTCATATCTCTTTCTAGCACAGTGGTGATGAAGATAGTATACCCTCGAAGACCCCCCTATTTAAGGCTGCCTCGTGGCGCTGCGGCGCCCCACGTCAAAATATGGCGAAGGTCTTGCCGAGCTTGGCAAAATAAGCCCTACGAAATATACCTAGTCAATTCACACAGTCGTCACGTATATTACGGTCGAGAACGGACAGAGGATTGTAGGTTCGACAATTCCAACCCCAGAATAATCCCAGCACCTCATGGTTTTTGCACTATATGTTTCATGTTGACCTACCAGTATCTAGTTGCTCTACATCTAAGAGTAGTCCCCCGTTCGCACTAGTTATACTATTTTATACACTACAGTATCCAAAAGTATTTTCTGTTAGTTACCTCCATAGTCCCAATTTCTGCCATCCGAGGATTGAATGCAGACTCTTATAGATGTTGTATGCAATATGCATTAGCGAGTGTTTTCCAGGTCTGGTTTCTAGTCACTTATGATAACGGAAAGCATGCGCAAGGAGTGCAAAGAGGGTAGATCATGTTTGATTCTGCACAAATTGTTAAGGAACCTACAGAGACATGCAGTGGAGGGAACTAACAGAGAATACCCCTGAATACTGTTCTTTTATGTACTTTATGTATACGAGGCTGGTTTAATTTCGACTCCCCTGCTCCGAGCGAAACATGAGACCCTACACAGATCTAAAATGTAATTTGCCTTCGGTCGATGTCTTCCCCTTGTCTCGCAACAGGAAGCTTTAAGACGCCCAGCCTGATGTCATCCCTCCCTTGTGATTTATGCAAGTGCGCGCATAGATCCCTCACCTGCGCCAGACGACCCAGAGGGACAATATGCCAATCCATCTGATTGCATTGTTAGGTACGTACGTATGTACGTCCTAAGTATATGGGCCGCATCCCTCTTCTTTGGAGGGAAAGCCATCGATCCAGGCATGCGCATGGCCAGAGATGGTGAAGACCAATATCACTTTTTTGCTGGCGCCGCCAAGCCGCAGCGGGTGTGGTTTGGGGGACCGCCCTAACTCATGAAAGTCGCGTGGGAGATGGAGCCGTCAAGTGCAATAGTCGGCTAACGGAGGGACTTGGCGAAGCGTTCGGTTTGTGGGGCCAATTCTTCCTTTTAGCCGCTGCCCGGGAGTCAAGGGCCCACGATGGCCCCTGAACAAGGGGGCCGCTAAAGGAAGATCCTTCTTGACACCAGTTTCTTAAATTCTTAGCCCGGGAATTTTCGATTAGTCAACGACACGCGTTTCTTATTAATCGGACTTAAAACTTAGGCCGGATAACACATATCAGCCGGGTGAGAGCCAGAACCTGTTCCGGTCAAGCCGATGAGCATATTTTACTCTCGAGAACACCTTCTGACAAGAGGCATATATCCACGTGATTTCGCGAGAGATTACCTCAAGACCTCGTCAACTGGTGGCTATCTCATTAATTCTTGCTGTGTCCATGTTGCACGTTCCAAGAATTTGCTCTGGAGCAGGGAATTCCAACAGAGATGTTCTAAAGGGGTGTCCAGGTCTGTGGCCCTTCCCACAATTTACCTGGAGTACTGCTACACCGCATACCATCGAAGATACTGGAACTTCTCAAGGAATCAGCCCTGATATTACTTGATGCCGAATCCCGGTCCTAGCAGTGCTAACACTAACTTCTAACTCGGTAAGCCTAGGTTTTGATTGCAGATTCCTCCATTGATGCGGATATAGAAGTAACCCCCGACAGGTTGGTTACACTACCCAGACACCGGATGCGGTTCCCCCGCAGCGTTTCTTGATTGACATCTCGCAATATACGAGACTGAGATTGTGGTAATGAGTATCATTCTTGTGAATTGTTCCCGCGTCGAGCATATCTCCGGCACCAACGAGGCACTTCATCCCGTCCGATTCCTAATTAAGCCACTATGAGAGAATGGAGTATATTGATGGCGTTGCCCATCTGGACTCTGGGTAATGTGAGAAAACAGTTGTGGTAGAACCTGTAGTTGCCTTCAAACTTCAGCTCTGCCTAGCGATCGACGCGGTGATATGCGAATACAATGTGGTTTCACGTCTCTTCCACGAAAGCTTGGTAGGTGTATTTTTATTACAGTATGGCGTGTGTCCTTTCCTTGATCGATGCATATTCATTTGCTTTACGAGGTGGTGCCATTGATCAACGTCCTCTGCATGCGTAGTGTACAACACATGTGGCCCGGACAGCCGGAGAATCCAATCCATATCGTGATCCGCCTCGCATCGGGATAGCCTGCCGAATAAAGATGGGACCCCGTCCCAGGGGCGTGGATTTGGATGTCCCCGACTGTGTGGTCGAGCTCCGCCGGGACTGTCCTTTCCCCCCTCCAACTCTGTGTAAATGTGACGTGTCTGCATGTGTAGTATCAGCTAGCTGCATGACGCGGATCGCGGGTTCGCGACGATTTTAGAGACGGTCGACGCACTCGCACACTTGTCGAACCAGCAGAGTCGCCATTCGTGTGCGTACGTACAGTTCGTAGGCTCGTGACTCCTTTAACCACCTTTAGCTTGGCCTATCTCCACGACGGTAGCTGTTAGCGCTGACGATCTGCTTGCATTAAGACCCAGCCTTGCACACAGAAACGGCCTTTCCCGCCTCGCGAGTCTTGTGAGTTGTTGCAGAGAAGGGTACAATGTACGGCTTGCTTACTACTACACATCATCTTATGCCGGGAGCAGCGTTCCGTGCCAGAGTTCACAGACGTGTGGTCCACGGTTAGCTGAAGAAAAAAAAAATACGCCGAGGGGGCTGCATTATCGGCGGCACAGCTTACAGATCCGAAATCATGCGCTGGGAAATAGATTGCCTAAAATGCCACAGGTACCGATAAGCATTGGAAGAAAGTCCAGACAGAGGTCTGAAAAGACCGACTATGGTACACAGAGGGACGGCCTGGCCCTCTCTCTATCCCTTTATGACTGACTTCATGGTGAGCGAGCGAGATAATATCTGCCACGGCAGCAAGTCTATTCCACATATTAACGTCGGTCCCATCTTATATAGCCAAGCTTCCTGCTCGAGACTGTTAAAGAGCTTGGTATTCTGTACTCCATCCTTGACAATATCGTGGCGTATCGATCGATACAGGTCATTAGTTTAAGCGAGCTGCCCGGCTCCTTTGCAGCGCTTGGTTCACTACCAGGCTGCAGTCATCCCTGCCGCACATCCTCCAACAAACCCCCGTTGGCGGTGCTGTCACCGACTCCGCAGACTCCGCCTGTTGGTTCCCCATTGTACCCCCATCTACATGGCCTGGCTCCAGAGGGATCCGTGCATACTGCCCGTAAATTCAATACACAAGATGCGGCCGAAGGAGCTTCAAGTTTGTCCCCCGGTCCTACCCACCGTAAACGAGAAGCCCGAACATAGAAGCAAAGGGTCATAAATTAGGACTTAGTCCATGGGAGTCTTTTGGCCACTTCGGAGTAGTGTAGTACAGATTGTTAAACCGAACAACACACGTGGCAGACCGAGGAAGCTTCAACTGACGAAAGCCTAGTACTAGTCACATGCTCGGAGGAAAGCGGCGTGCAAACTCAACGCGGCCAGCGGCAGAGGAAAGCGTGAGACTGGGCAGACCGTCGTTTTCTTTCTTTACCAACTCCTCGGCCTAATGCCTGCCGAGCCTTTGGATTTACGTCCGGAGCGATTTGAGCTAACAGAAAGTAGGGTGTTTCGCGATCCTGATAATTACGCTAATGTGTCTAGACGCCGGCTAATAAAAGAGGGCTGGATGAAGACGGCGATAGCCGATCGCCCCCGAAGCGTCGTCTTGGGCCTGCCTGATCTTCACATTGTTTCTCGCCCTACGAGCCACGTCTGGTAACACGGCCCCGCCGAACCAGTATGGTCCCTCTTTCGAATGAGGCGTTTACTTTCGTGTGCTGCACTTCAGTGGATATCTTTCGCCAAGATGGCTTCCCCACAATACCGGACTATTCTGGGGTTGAACGGGGACATCGGTGCAGTGCAATTCTTAATGTTGCATGGCCAATCATTGTTCCGGCTTACTCAAACCACCAGGGCACACGAGCGCAAGGGAGAGTTCACCGCTGTTTGTATTCAGAAGGAGAACGCCATGAAACTCAGAATGTCCCCTTTGCAATGCTTGGGAGTCCTCGCAACCTCGACGATGTCCTGCCTTGAACCTGCAATCCTGTCTGGACTGAGATAAGCTCTCCTTTTGCGCTACGTTTAAACCTAGCCTTCAACGAGGATCCTCAACATGATCTCTCCTTTAAGATAATATGGCAGCTATAAGATATCTTTACCACAGAGGCCGGGTAGCAAAGAGACTCGGCCACGAATTCTCGTCGCCCTGGGTATTATTATGTGTGCTTAGTGGCTGGGGGACGTAGGCAGTGACAAGTTTTGCTTATATCAAATGGCTTGTCCTGAGGGTTTCGACTTAGCATTGAGTAACAAGTCAAAGAGGCTGTGGCAAGACCACTTACACACCTACGTATTCGACATCGTGGACATCATGCGAATTCCCGTTGAGTTTGAGGCTCTCGGATGCATTCATCGGGCCTCGCCCCCGGATCTCTTCCTAGACGGAATGATTATCCTACAGCCCCAGCTACGGGCGTATTCAACCCAGAGATGTTGCTGCGTAATGACAGAAGTAGCGGTTCGCAGTATTGTTACAGTATCTTTCCGGGCTTCCAATTTCACGCGGAACTCGATGCAGACGCATAAGGCCTCTGACAGACCACAAATATCACCCGGGCAACTCAGGGAGCCGGAATAGGGAGCGCCAACAAAATGAGCTAGCATCTACGAAGTCGAAAAAAGCGCCATGCATTCGTTACCATCGTGATCCGTTCGCGCAGTTTCTTAACTTCTTTGATCGTAACCTCTATCACTGGCGAGGGGTGCCGATGCTCATGTGGTAGGCCAGTGGCCTTGTTGCGGTTTCGGTGATGGTGAGCTGAACACATTAGAAAAGGCACATGTAACTTAACGTACGCTTGGCTCCTGGGCATAGGAGGCCCCGAATAATGACGGGGACTATGACGAGGAACCAAGTTGTTCGTGGATTCACTCACTGCGGCACCTACCGTGCCAGGTGCAGCTTTCCTGAAAACAGCATCCCACGCGAGGACGCGTAAGCCCATCCGTACACAAGTCGCGGCTAATGCCAAAACCTGAAGCAGTTTGTCAAGCAAGCATAGATAGAATGGGGCTCGGGGGTGACTGGCCCACGGGTGTCTGAGAAATAGATCAGAAGCAACACAGTCTTTTCCAGTACCGAAAAGGGTTGTGCAGAGGGGATGCTGATGCGCGACGCTGCGCCGCGAGGAAGGCGATTTGATAGGGCGGCGTCCTACGTCTGGAAAGACCGAGCAGCAGATGTTACTTCTGAAGCCGGTCCAACATCGCGTTGCTCTTCGTGCGAGATGCATACCCAGCCTCGGGACTGCCGAGCCCCAGCGCAGCCATCAACGGGGGCCGACACAACACAGCCTTTGCGTAACTGCGGCCTGCCCAGCAGGCGAGTCGTCGGGAAGAAATACGCCCCGCCGCGATAGATCCGTGTTCCGGTCTTCTGTCACTGTCGGACGAATGCGTGGGGTTGGCGAGGCTTAAGCGAGATTGTAATGTCGGTGTTTGGTGGTGGTACATAAGGGATTCAACACCAGAGGCGCCTGGAGTTATTATGAGTGGCGTCCCTTCCGTGCGCTACACGGGGGATGCTTCCGACGTCACCACCAGAGTCAAAGTAGGGCGGCAACCATGAAAGATCCATCGTCTGTCATAGCTTTTGCCCCGTCCCCTGGCCTGGCGGTACGTAGTATAAAATAAAAAGGTTTGGTAGCAAGGGCGAGTGCCTGCAAGCCTCGGCTGAGAATGCAGCAAATCGTGATTGGGATCTGGGCGAATCGCCGGCGAACTTTGTGCGGCTGGTTTCGTATCAGTACACTGCTACGGGTTCCCCTATATCTTCCAAAAAAGTATAGTCCGGCCGGGAAACGCAGCGTGGCATGGAGAGAACCCCAGGCTCGATATTAATATACAGCGGATATTGTCTCAATGCTCACTATTTTACACAACGACATCCATTATCGAGCTAGGCTGAGCAACCTGACCATGCAAGATGTGACCAGGCCTCTGTTCGCTGTGCGGTCGAAATCCCGTTTAGTAATCGATGATCTTGAGCTTGCTCCTTACTTCCTCCGGCAATTCCTCTTTCCTGATTAGTCCCATCTTCACGCAGTCTCCCCAGAAGAACATCGCTCTCGAATGTGCGTATCCCAGGTAGTCGAATGCTTCCGCGTCCCCTTCATCCTCCTCTGGGACACCCACGGGAGCTAGCTGAGCACCCTCGGCATCACCTGCCGTCTCAGCGTCATATCCTGGGATCTTGGCTTGCAAGATGCCCCAGGCCACCCATTGTGCGCTGTTAGCAATGCGCCAAAGCCGCGTCTCTTCCATCAGCTCGGTGACCTGCTGATCAACTTGGTCTTCCCGGCGCTTCTCCTCTTCTCGCCAACCACCTGGAGGAACGCGCGCATCTAGCATGAATTCCACGATCGAGCTCGAAGGGCCGGATGTTGTCGGGTTCAAGCTCGGTGTGGTAGGAGCAATTTGAGGTGTTGATAGGGGTGTAAGATTCGGGGTCAGAGCCGCCGGGTGTGCATACTCCGGTCGGTGTTCTACATACGCTTTGATGAAGCGACGTTGCTCGTCCGGTTTGGGGTACATGGATGGGTTGAATGCATGCGGTTCCCTCTCATTGTGGTAGTTATAACCCCACTCGGTGAAATGATTTGCAAATTCGAGGCCTCTCATATTAGCTGCAGCATACTCGAAGTCTATGACGACAAGCTGTTTATGCTCATAGTTGGGCTGCATCAAGGGCGAAATTGTATCGTCTGGACGAACCCGTAGAATATTACCATATTGTGTCTGACCAACATTAGCTCTCGATACAACTCGGGGTCCCAAATAGTGGTTTCCTTACATCGTTGTGGGCGAAGACTAGGTGATCCCGTATGATTTTGGGATTACCATAGCGGTCGTCAAGGTATCGCCTGTATTTATCAACCATCGCTTTGAATTTCGCCCACTCCACTCCACATATGAGGCCCCTCTCCTTCCAAGCGTCCGCAGGCCCTCTCACCGGGCCAAGATTTCCTGAAAGTATTTTCTTGTCCAGGAAAGTAATCGCTCGTTCCACGGTTGCGAGCCAGCTATCCCAGTTCTTCCAGACTGCAGGTCCCGCTTCCCGTTCCTCATCCAGCAACTCAATGCCTTCGTGTAGTTCTCTCATCCGCTTCGCAATTTGCTTCGACGTTTGGGGTTCCCTAATGTTTGCTGCGGTTAGAGTAGTGGCGTTGAGGTACTGTTCAAAACGACCATTGCTAAATGTTCCCAATAGCCGAGGCCCGATTTTCTTTCGTGCTAGACGCTGAAGAACACTCAGTTCATTTTGCCGGTCGATGATGTTGTCAACTTGCGGCCCGTAGATTCTCAGAAGTAGTTTTGCTGGCGGTTTCTTGTTTTGTTCCGTCTTCTCCCTCAAACAGTCTGGTGGGCACACTACATAGACGGCATTAGTGAGAGCACCACTGAGACGTTCCACACTAATAGATTCGCCGCTGTCTAAGGCAACTCTCCGCCAGCCCTTGAGCTTTAAAGTGTGTGCAAGCCTGATGATCTCGTTCTTGAAGGTGATCCATGCGATGCGTTCTTTCTCCGCTCTCTCATTCAAACCAGAGCTCTGATCTTCCAGAGGACCGGATCGCCCCCCGGAATAGCTCATCGTCTTGGAATTGTCAAGCACTGCATCGCAACTTGGAACCAAGACGTCGCCGTCGTACCACTCGGTGTCAGATGAGGCTGTCCGATACAACTGAACTGAGCGTTTCCGTTGGGGTTTTCTGCCCGATCTGGAGCTATAATGAGGAACAGACTTCAATCCCAAAGCGCTCATCCCTTCCTCAATAATCCTCTGTAGTCTATCAAAGGACACCTCGCTCGATTGTGAATCGGCAGAAGTACGCCTTGTCAAATGAGGCAGCGGCACTTCGGTGTCGTTGCTGACATGGCTCGAGGATTTCCGCTTTGATGGATGAGCCCTCCTTGATTTCCTGTTTTGGCTTTTGGTTCGCTCATGCTCTAACCAGTCGGCAACTTGGGCTATTAGTCTTTCACCAAGCTGATTCACCCGATGCCTATGGTGAGGATGAGAAGCACTAGCTTCTAGAGAAGTGTCATGAGGGGATGGGCTGCTCGTGAGGCTATCTAGAACCTCCAAGCTGGATTGGCTGCGCAGCGATGTCCTCGATGAATCGCCGCTCTGCAATGGCGGGCGTCCGCTCAGGCGCTTTCCTACGCCCGCCGAGAAGGAGCGTCTCTTGACTAGGCCGCCCTCTGGTTCGGATTGTTCGGGCTCGGCTATCTGTACCGCTGAAATGGGTGAGCATGTGGTGCCAAAACGACATGGAAGGATATTTGGGGCATTTCCATTTTCTTGGTTTCACGTCAAATCATTCCAAATCTTGCGGATCTGCATATAATCCAGCAAAAATGGGATTTACGGTCGACCATGCCGTACAAACTCCAAACAAGTTGCAGTGCATTGATGGCATTGACAACAGGTGCAGGTAGCCTACGTCAAACGCATGAAAAGAGGGGAACAAAATAAAAGGATTAACAAACCTTTCACGCTGGCGGAGGAACTTCCAGCAGCAGCCCGGTCGCTATCGTCCTCAGGTCTCAAGGCAGATCGAAGCGGCTGTCCCTTGAGGGAAGGCGTTGGCGCTGGAGAAGGAGACGCCGACATGGCCCACGAGAGTCCGAGTTCCCCTGATTCTGGTGCTAAGCACGTAGTCCAGGGAGTAAAAGAGTAAGAGGAAGTAACCGGCCGTGTCCTCTCCAATCTTGCAGTTCAAGCCCTAATTGCCGTTCGACTATGAGTGCAACGACCGACTGATAAGAATCAAGGGGCTCATCAAGCTAGATGTAGTGTGATGTCGGCAAGGCGTGCCGGGCGCTCTCTTTCAATTGGGGAAACCGACGTGATGGTTGATGTGTGCGTTTGCAGGAAAGCATGAGACGTCGCAGCTCGATGAAACTTTATAATCCGGCTAGTATAGGGTAAGGTACATATGTATGACCTGTACATTAACGTGCAGCTCTGCCTTACACGCAGAATTATCGGTTATTGGATTAAATGCTACCAGGAATCGCTACCGTTCAAAAGTCCCCCGTGAAATGCAACGCAGGCATCTTCATGAAACATTATGTCGGGAATGTGAAAATTGGGTGGCTTAGGTAAGTCCGCATGCGAATTTCTTCAAAATTGACGAGGGGGAGGGGGAGGGGTTGAGTATTTACAAGAAGTGCGTCGGTGGCCGATCTAACTTGGAACCCTGGAACATGCATGTGGGACCGGCGGGTGTTCTGGCCACATCCATGCGGATGTGACATGTGATAGGGATCTCTTCTTTTATGAGCCGCCTGGCTTGGCCCCCGACAGTTGCATATCGGTGGCAATCTCGCTAAGGTAAGCATAAAAGTAAGCATGCCCGGTATCCATCAGCAGATGCTGAAATGGAGGGAGTCATCAGGAGAAATTCTCACAAGGGAAATGGCAGTGTCGCCTAGAAAACGCCGGGCGATGTTCGAGCTTGATTGATAGCTACCTAGTCTCCACGATCTCCCCCCCGGTGAGATTATATACGACCTCAGTAGTAGACGCCTAAGCGCTGCCCCCCCCTATCATAGAGATACCCCCGTAGTCTCCGATTAACTAGATAGTTCTTTTACCCTAGACTTCCGCTTATACGACAACTCAGGCCTACATCTTGAATTCCTTGATGAATCTCGGTATGCAACAGAGGTCCCTCGTAAGCGTGGACAAAGACTACCTCCAGTCCTCCTGCTTCAGGGCCCAGTCCACTGCGGCCTTCACGTCGTCGACGACCATCCGGGGCTCGTGCGTCGGGGCCCCGCGCTCGGCGCTCCAGACGCCGGTGCGCACGAGGACGGAGGCCCAATCGGTGCCGGCGGCGCTGCGGTACTGGTTGGCACCGCGGATGTCGGACTCCGGGTTATCGCCGATCATGTATACGCGACGGAGGGGTCTGAGGCGGTCGGGGTCCGTGCCGAGCATCTTGGCGCGGTGCGCGTTGAGCACGCGCTCCGCGTACCCGTACGTGAGGCCGTGGGGCTTTCCGATGACGGTGCTCCTGAGGGCCTCGGCAGCGCCGCCCGTGACCTCGCGCCAGATGCCCGCCAGCGCCCCCTGAAACGCGCCCTGCCCGAACCGCGGGAAGTGGTACTGCGCGGCCCAGAAGAGGTCCGGGTTTGAGAAGAAGAGCCGTGGCTGCCCATCCTCCTGCCATCCCGCGTTGGGCAGGTCCGCACGGCCGTTCTTGGGGGAATACGTGCCCAGCACGCCGCCGCGTGATAGCAGCAGGTCGACGATGATCTGGATGTCGAGCGCCCAGTCGCGGGGGTCGTTGAACACGAAGATGGCATCGATCTTGGGCTGCGGCGTCGGCAGCGGCCGCGCCGTTGCCGCATACACCTCCTTCATGAGCGGCTCGAACGGCCAGATGGACGGGTGCGCCATGAGGATGTCCGCCGGCGTGATGACCTTCCGGAAGCCGTACGCCTCGGCGATCTTACGCGACTTGGCGGCGTTGGAGCCCGTGACGAGGATGTACTTGTCGCGCAGCCCCTCCCCCTCCGGCCCGTCGTGCACGAGCTCCTGGAACGGTGTGTGGGACTGGACGAAGTTGTCAATCGACAGAGGGAGGTCGAGCCTGGCGCTCAGGTCCGACACGCGCTCCATCTCGTGCTTGCCCCCGCCGTTGGTCAGGAGGATGAACGGGATATTGTGCTTCTGGAGATACTGCAGCGTCTCCGACGCCCCGGGAATCGGCTTCGCCACGTGCAGCAAGACGCCATCGATGCTGCAGCTTTTCTAAGCCTTTGGGTCCGCCAATGATGGCGTTGTGGGTGAACTTACTCGAACGCGAACGCGAACGGCGGCGGCTCTTCTACACCGGGCTTCTTATCCGTGCTGAACCTCTTAGCGAGAGCCGGAGCGCTACGCAGCTTTACAGTGCGGTAAGGGCCGGGGCTTAATCCGTGCCGCGTCGACCCGGCCCTCACTAAGCCCGGAGCTCCAAGAGCAGCTCCCAGGTGGGGACGCAGAGTCTGACAAGAGGCCGAGTGAAACGGCACGCCGCTAAGCAATGTACGGGGGAAAGCCTTCATTCCGAAGGGATTACCTACGTAACTTATCGTAGAATCATGCTCGCCGCACCGTTCAAAACCAGCAATTGAGTTCTGGGGACAAAGGCCCATCAAGACCCAACCTGGGGCTTGGTTTTATCACTTAACGGAGTCGGCATTTATCGGAGCTTATCGGATAAGAAGCTTATTCGAGGGGCTCTCACATGTCACGTCCATACAATTGTAGATGGCAACGAACTTGTGAATATTTGCAGTGCTCTGTTTTAAGGATTTATTGACGGGATCTGAGGATAGCTGTATTTACCAGATCAGTCCAAACATTTGAAGACGCTCGTTATATTACACAACAGGTTTCCAGGGTCCGAGTCCACTGCCGGCCGAGATCCATCTCCCTTCTACGTAATATACAAAGATATAGTACAATTCGAGCGGAGTGTCGGCCCCAGTACTATCTGTACAGACCTACCCAAAGCATTGCCTTATGCGTAACTATTCATTCATTTCAAGCCGCCCTTCCAATCCTTCATGTGGTCGAGAATGATCCTGGCCGCCTGCTCGGGGCTGTGCTGCCTCCCCAGCGCCTCGACGAAGTCGCCCTCGGGGTCCATGAGGTAGAAGTATATACTGTGGTCGACGAGGTAGTCCTGCCCCGGCTTGACGTCCCGAGGCGTGCTGAAGTAGACGCGGTACGCCTTGCACACGGCCTTGATCTGCTCGTACGTGCCCGTCAACCCGATAAAGCCTGGGTGGAACTCGCGCAGGTACGACTTGAGCACTTTGGGGTCGTCGCGCTCGGGGTCGCATGTGATGAAGACCGGCTTGACGGCGCCGGGGCGCTCCGCCTCGACGATGTCGAACATGCGCGCCATCTTGTCGAGCTCCTCGGGGCAGATGTCGGGGCAGTGCGTGAAGCCGAAGTAGACCTGGATGCGGATCCCGCCAAGTGTCAGCCTGGACATTCTCTTTCACGGCATGAATACAAGCAAAAAGAAGAGGCCGGCAATTAATCGCAATCGTAAAAGTGCGAATAGAAAGGCGATGGGTCCCGCAACTCACCAACGAGTACTTCCCCTTCAAATCCTCGCTCGAGAACGGCCGGCCCTCGTGGTCGATGAGCTCGAAGGCGCCGCCGACCTTCGGCCTGCCGACGCCCTTGGTGGCCTCGGCGACGCGTTTGCGCTGCATGCGCCGCTTCTCATGCTCGAAGTACCACACGAGGCCGGCGCCCGTGACGACGAACAGCAGCCCGGCCTTCCACGAGAACGGGCCCGTCCGGTACCGGCTCTTCGCCTCCTCCACCGTCTTCGCCTTGTACCGCCGCTGTTCGAAGAAGGGTCGGGGCTGGCATCTGGGGCACTTCGGCATGGCCGCTGCCGGGCTATTATTTCCGTTGTGTGCGAGCGGCCGGGAAGAAGACGTGGAAGGGCGGGTTGATAGGAATCGGCTGCATTGCTGCTGTCGGGGTCGCTGTGGCTGCTGTAGGAGGGATCGCAGAAGCGACCGGGAAGAGCTGATTGACCGCGACATGGCCGAGTATGCACTGTTCGGCCTCGTGCGCTGGCGTCTGTGGCAGATACGACTTCGGTGGTGGTTGCCCCTCGTGGAGTCTTACTGAGATGTTGATCATTCGATAATTGGGGAAGAATCGCAAAACCTCGGAGCTACAGTGCATGCGCCACCTCCGTCAGGCAAGCTCCAGCCACGAAAGATCACTGGTATCTGCATATCCCGAGAACGTTTACCTGCATACGATTGACGGCAGACCCTTAGCTCCAGCTCCGCCGATATGCTGTACTTTGGACAACTGAAACTTTGAAGATCTGCGAGTGGTACGAGAAATCACCAACACTCCCTTTACGGCGATCAGGCATCAAGTGAAATCTGTATGCATTCATCTTCCATGGCGATCCAGACTCCGGTTAAGTACCATTACCTATGTACCTCAAGGAGGTAGGCCGAGTTTCGGTATATATAGGAATGTTACGGCTAGCGAAGCATACGTCAGTGGCAGGCCACGAAGTCAAACCTGGGGAATGTCGTGTCCTGAAGCCCAGCCCGGGAATCCCGTAGCAAGTCATGCACTGGGATGGGAATGGCTGGAACAACCTAGGTACAGTATTCTAACAGTATTATTCTGGTTATCCGAAGCCGTATCTTACTACAAGTACAAGCCGTGCCGTCGTCTAGGAACAGACCGAGGACATCCACATTACGTTCCTCCGCTAATAGCATCATCAGTCCCTGGCCGTTCCAGGTTCCTTAACGCCCTCCCCGCGTGAAGTCTCATTATCCACAGGAAAAGTTTGGTCGATTACTTTACTTGCTCGGTGGAGGTGATGAGGGGATAGGGGAGGTCTAGGGGAAGAGCAGTGCAGATGCAACGACATGCCTCGAAAAATGCTATCGAACGTATGCAGTCCACCTTGCCGTCCTTTCCTTCTCACAACCGCGACGCCTCGCCGAAATCAACGAGTCAAAGCACTCTATTCCAGCGTGTCTTCCGTACGCCCATGCGGAAAGCCTCCTTCTCATTTTAGAGAGGCCGTAATAAAAAATCTAAAAAAAAAAATATCAAAAGCGACTGAGTGCCGTCATCATGGTCTTAAAAGAAGAAGTTATACCGGAAGCATACATCCCTATGAAACCGAGAAACTCGACGATGCATTCGTCTCGAGGAAACCTTCTAGTGGGTCGCCTCCGCGATTTAGGAGACTCAAAGCCGTCGATATATTCAGCAACGTGCCCCCAATTGGCTCAATGGGGTAGTTGCAAGAGGATGCGAGAAGAAGATGTGTTTAAACTCGGCCACCCTGGCTCGCGCTGGTGCGGCTTCGCTCGTCATCTTCCTCAATCACATCGCTCAGACGTGTAGGGTGGTGATGCCGAGGCATCTGCTCCATCTCCTCCCAGCCAGATGAGTAGCCCGCTCCCGAGTAGTCGGGGTTCGCGGAATACTGAGGCTGATGCGTACCGCTGCCGGTAGGTCGATAGACCTCCGGCTGTGTTGCCGGCGTCTCAAAGTCTTCTACTCGAACGTCAGAACTCTTCAGACCCGACGTTGGGCCGGGGAGCTATAGGGTTCTGTGCAAACTTTGGGGGCTAAATATGTACTCACCGTCGCTATAACCTTCAGAGCCGTAACTTTGCTGATGGTGAACAGCCGGCTCAGATTGATATGCGCCACCGCCACTTGCCGATGCTGGGGTGGGCTGAACAGCCGGAGCTTGCGTATATTCGGGATGCGCAGCACGGGAAGTAGGCGATCGCGTGTAGTCGGAGGGCTCCGCTTGGCCGTAGGAACGGGGGTCTCGCTGGCTGTCACCTCGGCCGGCGCTTTGGGTCATGGGGACGACTTGAACACCACCCACAATGGTGGGATGGCCTTGTTGCAGGGACGCGGTGCGATCTCGCTCTTCTTGCTCGCGCCGGCCGAGTTCCTCCCACGCACGACGAGCTTCCTCCTTCGAGATCAATAGCTCCTTGCGCATTTCTGCTAGCTGCTTCTCGAGTTTTGAAGTCCCATTCTCCTTCTCGAGGGCTTTTCGAATCGCGTCTCCTCTGGTTCGTCGCTCTTCCTCCAATGCAGCCTCTAGCATCGCCGCGACCTCCTGGTGGCGCTCTAATTCGGTACGAGTCTCGAAGAACCATCGCTGAAACTTCCGCTCCGACGAAGCACGCAGGCGCTGTAGCTCGACCACCGCATGGAAAAGATTGGCACCGGCGGAGGAAAGGTCAGTAACCTGTCGAGCCAACTGCTGCGATACGGGATCATTGCTAATTTGCTGCGCGTTCTGCTCGAGGCGACGGATCCAAAAGTTTGTCAGACCCTCCCAATGAGCAGAAAGCGATTCCCAGCGCTCAAATGCGTGGGGGAACGCGCTTCTAGCTTGGGATCCCCTCGCGGATGTGGAGCTTTCGGGGGGCGGGGGCTGATTTCCAGAAGTCATTCCCGGAGTCGCAGCGCCAGGAGCAGACGTGCCTCGCGTATGGCGCTGCGCACCTTGAGCCTGGTTATCACCGGGGGCTTTTGGATACGCTCCAGTACGGTTGCCATCATCAGCTTTAGCACGGTCAGCGGAAGTCTGCGCCGGCCGTCGTGTGGAAGATGCATCCACGCCGGTGTTGGAAGGAACAGGACCAGCGCCAGCAGCGGCCGCCGCCGCCGCGGCGCGACGTTCTCTTTCTTTCTGGAGAGCCTCTTCCGCGGCACGCGCCTCCGCTTCGGCATGCTCTCTCTCTAGACGTTCTCTCTCCAGGCGTTGCCGTTCCTCACGGGCTGCTCTCTCTTGCATGATTGCGCGCGGACCCTTAATCCCAGGAGAGCCGGTGGGAGCAGGGGCGCGCGCCGCAATAGGGCGTGACATCGGAGTGGCCGTGCCGTTAGATGTGGCGGGAACGCCTCCAGAAATATCAGCCATTTGGGCGAAAATCTCCGGATAATCGAGGGTATACTCCTTAGGACCTCTTAATCCTTCCTCAAGCGCATATAAAATAGCACGGTAGGTATTCTTTGAGATGCGGACAGCCGAGCGTTGCTGGGATTGAGCCTGGTCTAAAGAAAAGTCTGATGTTTGGGGCTGTTGCGAGGGAGGAGGGGTTGAGGATTCGTCGGCAGAAGCAGCCAAATCCTGTGAGACTCGACGTCTTGATTGCCGAGACCCTCTCCGAGCTGGGATGCGAGGGTAGGCACCAGCAGAAGCAAGGAATTTCCCTTGGGAGCCGAAGGAAACAGTGACTTGCTCAGGTCGTGAAGGGACTGGCTGCTCTCCGAGCTTGGGGGTCGGACTCGGAGTGGCAGAGAACTGAGGGGTCCGGCGAAGACGATGGTGGGAAGGAGTAGACCTCTGTCCCGGAGTAGGCGGGGGAGGAGTATGTAGAGAAATTTCACGCTGCTGGCGCTGGTTTCCTGTCGTCGTAAACGGGTCGTGAGATTCGTAACGGTCGTGAGAATGGGAGATAGGTATTAGTTGCGACAACGTTACTGTCGTATTACCCAGATCAGTGGAAGGAAAAAAAGTAGACAATGTGAAGAAGGATCACCACACGAGTGGTGACGAAAGAAACAAAGGGTATCAAAGTGCCTAGAGGAAGCTGCTGCAACTGAACGTGAAGCCGAAGCCGAGAGCCGATAGCTCGCGGCAGGTATCTGGGATGATGTGCGAGGCCTCAACGGAGCTCGACCTCGCAGGTGATGGTTGCTGTGCTTCGTAAATCTCGGAAGTTTGCAGATTGATTATATGAGGACTAAGTGGAGGAATGAGATTCCACAACGTATCGTGAAGGCAGACGCGGTGTGTTTGGCACTTGGCACAACCCTGGCGAACAGAATTGGGTAAAGCAGGAGGCTGGGCCAAGAGCGGAAAATGCGGTGGCTAGCAAAATGTTCAGATGGAGAAACCGGGCGTTTTGGCTAAGTTCGCGATGTAAACAAAAAATATGTGCTCAACTGCCGTCTCGCGGATAACTGATATATCATGGGGACCCGCGCAGCGAGTGCACTTAGGTCGTCGGGGGCACCAGCAACCTCGACACTTTTTGCTACGTGGTGATGGGATCTGATGCCCGAAGCACCACCATCGCAGACCCAACCGCGACAGCGGCGCTTGGGCTGCTAGCGGCCACGGGCCCCGGGAATTGGTATAGCGAGTTGTGCGTTAAGTATTCCGGTCATAAATGAATTAACGCGAGCATGCTCATGGGTCAATGGCTCGATACTCGGCGATAAGTTGAGGTAAGATTTTTGAAGAAACGACGAGCTCTACAGAGAGGTGACGCAGATGAACGATAAGAATAGATGGAATACTACTACGACGCCTTAAAGCCGGAGGACAGTGTGCGTGTGAATATTCTTCGTACGGTGCAACAATAGCTTACTACCTACGCACCTCCTCTATGCTTATAGGAGTTATTAATACCCCTACACGGCCGTCTTTCCTACAAGGAGGTTCTATTGTCGACCACTTTCTCTTTAATTTACCGCTTGTGTAGAGATTATCCTTCTTATACTGTAGATCAAACGGAATTGGAACGAAGATGCTTGGTTCTAAGTGTAGACGAAAAGGGTCTGAGCCATCCCATCTTGCAGCAAGCAGTTGGAGGACAGGAGCACGGCCTTTGATTACACGTGCTCAACCTACCCCAATCATAGCTTATTTTCGTCTGAAGTCCTAGTCGTTGGACTTGGAAGGGGCGGTGCGATTTCACTCGCAGATGCACATATTTTACCATGACCTAGGCCCTCTGGATAAAGAGAGAGTGGCTTGTGTCGGAAAACCAGAATGCAAGAGGCTGGTACAAGTCGGTGTCCACATTTAGTGCCTGTCGCGTTGGCACTTCTAGTGACGAAGGCATCCATTTGGTTAGCATCCTGTAGTATTCATGCTAATGTTAATAGGGCTAAGCGATCCCGATAGGGCGGGAGGGAGCAGTGCACTGCGTGCCGCATGTCGGCTCCATCCCAGCTAGACCGGAAGACTCCGAGCTGCATCGAACCTTAAGAAGATACCTAGCACAGGTCGCCAATGAGGCGCGGCGCCGAGAGGATGGTATGTTGTGCATATACAGCTAGATACCTAATAGCACTTTACCTTGCATACCGGACAGTTATCTCTGTCCAACAATGAAACGGAGTTTGTTTGCAGAGTACAATTCTGTCAAAATGCATATCAGAACGGGACATCACAGATGGCTTTAAAATGGGTTGATTAGAACGACATGTCTTACATATGGCAAATGGGTCAAACTAAAAGATTTCGGATTGTTGCAGCACTACGACTCGTGCCTTGCATGTCATAAAGGATGACTCCCTGAATATTGAAAGGCTTTGAAGTTAATGTTGGCCCTTCAGGTATAAGCTCTAAGAAACAAGTTGGAAAGATCGAAGTTGCGACTCCACTAAGTTATTTTACCTAATGTTTTAAAGCAATAACGGCTAGGCTGTCCCCTTCTATTACCGGTATAGCAGGACTGACAACTTGTGCCTGTTGATCTATGACAAGCTTTTGTAACTGTCCTTCGAAGGCCGGCCAATGTTTTGATCCTGAGCCGATTGATAGGAGGCATCCAGTTCGAGTAGCGGCTAACTGCCTATAGGGTAACAGCTTGTTTTCAACGTGACCACATGCGTAAGATCACTTGCTTTTCAGTGACGAATTAACCTGATTAAGAGCTCAAACAAGGCTATATATATGGTGGATACCCACAAGCGCCTTTTCAACCCCCAAGAGTGGTCGAGCTTATCGGTACAGTCTACTAGGAAGGTTCTTTGCTAAAGTTAGCGTTCCGACTGGATAAGTAGTGCAATGTACACTTGTAAGGCATTGCGGGATATGGGTCTATGACCTAATCCCGTCAAAAGTTACCTCAGCTAGCTCAGGCCTTTCTAGCTCGTTTCGATGTACTAATGTACTCTTTTTTTTTTAACCAATTAAATGCCGTATCCCCGTAACGAGCTAGCGAGGCCTGAGTTGGAGTTGTGCGAAAAATGGGTTCGTTCTGGGCATCGCCATTCAAATTATCAACTTTGTAAAAAATAAATAAAAATAAATAAAAATAAATAAAAATAAATAAAAATAAATAAAAATAAATAAAAATAAATAAAAATAAATAATAAATAAATAATAAATAAATAATAAATAAATAATAAATAAATAATAAATAAATAATAAATAAATAATAAATAAATAATAAATAATAAATAAATAATAAATAAATAATAAATAAATAATAAATAAATAATAAATAAATAATAAATAAATAATAAATAAATAATAAATAAAATTAAATCTAAAAAAAGCTTATATATATCCAAATTAAGTCCTATAAACCTGCAACTTTATATACGCGTTAAATATAAGCTAATATACATATAGGAATTTTTTCAATTTTTTTAGATAAAAATTGCAGCTAATATGGCTGAATTAAGGTTTGGAAAATAGGGCAACTCCGACGCTCTTAAGGTCTGGGAAATGGGCGACCGCAACGCCCTCATGAGTTGCGACAGCACAGCTACCGGTCGCATCATTGTGCACCGGGCTTCCCTAGTATATTTTTATATGGGAAAAATCCGTACAACAATTCTTTTGGCCGTACGGGTTGTGGTTGTTGCGTCGCAGCCATAAGGGCGTTCGGATAAGAGGTCTGCCTAGAACGGGAATTTTGACTTATTTTCTTAATATCTCCACCAAATCAACCCCGATTAACACGTTTGATATATGGTTAAGAAGCCCTTTTAAAGCCGTATATAATAATATTTTCTGTTTTATTATTAATTATTATTATTATTTTAATTATAAGTTTTTAAAACTGATTTTTGAAAATTTATATAGAACTGCTTAGAACGAGGTCAAAAATTCATAACTTACTATGAAGCTCTATTTTGGAGATTTATTGTTTTTGTGGATACTTTTATGGGTCCGCCTTAGCAATATATCTAAAGTTACAGATTTTTGAAAGTCTCAGCCACAGCTGCGCCTGCGGCGCAGCCACAACCTCCAAAATAGAGTTCTAATCGTGATGAGGCAAGTCAAAAATATACGAGTTCTAGCTCGGAAGAAGTAGAGAAAAGCTCCGAGAAAGTAGAACAAACGTGGCGCAGTAAAAAGTTCGGAGGAAGTAGAAAACGCCAAGTATATTTTTTTAAAAATTAATCCAATACGTTGCAGTTATAACGGCTAGGCTAATTAACCAACGATTAAATCTAAGTCGTACGAGTTTATATTGACAGAAGTATTGTGGAAATATGAACAATAAATGTAGAAATTATATTACGTTTTGTAATACCAAAGTTATCTTAAATAATCAATTATAGATATTAATAAATATTGTAAACTGATGCTATTTATATTATAGAATTATCAAACGTATATATTCTTTATAAATTAAATAGATTTTTATTCAATTTTAGTACTGTTATAAAGTTAATATTATTAGATTCGATTAGTTTTATATAGATTTATTTAGATTTTAACAGTAAAAGAAACCTAAATTACGTAATCTTTTTGTATAAGTCCGACCATTTGCTGCAACCGATTTTAGTTTAGATTATAATACCATCTCCTTTTTTTTCAAATTGTTTATCTTTAAAAACACTTTTTTTAATAAGTTATTAATCTTTTATTATAATAGATTATATCGCTAATTGCAAACTTTGTAATCGTTTTAATTAAAAAAAGCCTAAATTCTTTAACTGCTTACATTATCAAGTTTGATTTTAAAATATACCGTGTACGCCTTATTTTGAAAATAATACTAAATATTAAATACTTAAAAAAATTCGTTACTATAACGAATATATTAATAACTGTTATTATTACGGTAATTTTAATGTTCGAATTAATTCTTTACGTCGTATTAAGAAAAGAAAAATCATTTAAATTAGAAACAAACTATTATTAAAAAATGTTTACATTTACTATAAGAAATAAAAGAAAACCTGGTACGGAAATAACGCGATATTAACGAAATTATAAATCGCCTCTTTTAATTCCGTGGTTAAAAAAATTTTATAATAAAGTAATTAATTTATTAAATACGAATTCCAGTTAATAAATAAACTAGACGAGTAAAAATACTTGAAAAACGAAGTTCTTTTATTTGTATTACCTATTGGCTTTTTTAACTGGTTTATTTTTAAAAACTTTAACTGAAGAGCTTTTTTTAATAATCTCGTCGCTGCTAGTAAAAATTCTTTAATAGGCGTTAGGCGCTAATAAGATTTTTAGCGAATTTTTAGATATTTTTCGAAATCTAGATACTTTTTCTACTTAATTAGTGTCAGGTGCTAAGGGGTGTACGCGTCAGGGCTACGTCACCTTTACGAGCTCGATGCGGGGGTCGGCTATATGTATAGGTGGTTTCTCCTCAGAAATGGAGAAAAAGGTCAGGTTTTAAACTGTTCTCAATAAATAGGTTATCTTACCACTCTGACCTCCTAACAACATCTGACAATTAGATATTAGGTAAGGCTATCCGTTTTTCTTATATCGAATATTTTTCCACTTCGTATACCGTATTGTTCTTTACTTTCATCTCGTTTTAAATTGTATATATTTTAATTAAATTCGTTATTAACTCGAATAAAGAAATATAAAAAATTGAATAAAGTTTAATTTTTGATATAAGTTCTAATTAGTAATTATTTGTAAGATAATGGACAGCTATGAGCTGGGTAAGATGATCTCCGACTAGTTGTAAAGCAGATTTTAAAAATTAAGTGTATTAAGTTACTTTCATCTAGCGTTTTTTATTAGCTGCCAGATGGTA
Organism: Monosporascus cannonballus; assembly: GCA_004154925.1. Taxonomy (NCBI): domain Eukaryota; kingdom Fungi; phylum Ascomycota; class Sordariomycetes; order Xylariales; genus Monosporascus; species Monosporascus cannonballus. The sequence goes on from QJNS01000072.1 coordinate 84,910, forward strand.
GATTTATATTATTAAGTAGGTTGGTAATTAATCAGTGATTAGTCGGTTACCAACCTTATCCTTATAGGAGCTGTATTTTTATAATTATTTTTTTTCTTAAATTATTAATCCTTAATAATATTATTATTAATTTGATATAACGTATTTTACAAATCTGGTTACGTATATTTCTCGATAATTTACCGTTGTATTATGTTATAAATAATTACCGTAATAATTAATACGTATTATGTTATGTAATTAATTATGTTCCGCCTAGTTTTTTATTATAATCCGTTTTTAATCTTATTTTGTTTACTTTTTTTCCTTTTTCTTTTCGCGCTTATATTTTTATTTTTTTTACGTACGCGTTTTATTCCGTTTTTCGTTTTTTTTTTCATTTTTATTTCGTTTTTTCCGTTTGTTTTGCATATTATTTCCGTTCGCCATATTTTTTCTCGTAAGAAAATCTAAAAGAAGTAATACTTTAATATTAAGAAGGATTAAGATTTTTTTTAATATTATTCTTTTAATACCGATAATAAGATAAATATTAATCGTATTACGGGCGGTAATAAGTCGTATTATATTTATATAATATAACGTTATTTTAATTATCGTACGGTTTATATTTAAGTTTTAAACATCTTAAATTATGTCGTAATTAATTATTATTATAAAATGTTTCGTACGGTAAGTAATTATTTTTAATATTATTAATATCGTTATTTAATTTCTATTTAAATTTCGATCTTTTTTAAAGATGCTGCTTAAATAATTTTTTAATTCGGTACCGATAACTAGGAGTTAATCGACGAACTCGAAAAGGTTCGGATTACAAGTACCTAATATAAACGTTTCGACATAATTACAGTCGGTTATTAACTCGACGTCCTTTACGAAATCGAATTTGCTTTTAACGCGGTTATTATTAAGGAATATTATTTTCTTAATATAATTAAAGTTAATTTCCAATTATCCGTTATGATTGTAAAAATCTAATTTTAATGCCGTTTTATAGGTTTACAAATTTAGGTTTTTTATAAGTATTACGGTGTTTTTTATTATTCCGTAATTAATTTCTAATTAAACGTAATTTTAGGGTACCTTTATAAATAAAGCAATTTTCGAAGGCAGTTATGCCGTTATATTCCTTATTTACAAATATTTTCCCTTTATTTTCCGACGTTTTAATAAAATTTTAATACTTATTAATAATTATAATTAAAAAACGGTTTTATCTTGCGAATTTATTATTAAATTTAAGTATGTTAAATGTTTTAAAGATGGCGCCTTATTTCCGATTAATAATAAATTGTATTTCGATTATTTAGACTTTATTTTTTATAAGAAATAAAATGTTTTTAAAATTTTTCCAGGTTTTACGCTTAATAAATTTAATAAATGTATCCGTTTTTTGTCGTTATATATTTTCCGATTATTTTCCGATATTTGTATATTAACTTTTTTAATATGCTTATTAAGGGTTAATTAACGTAAAGCTTAATAATTAAATGTAAAATTTTATTTTAGAAATAAAAATTTAATTTTTTATATTATTTATAAATTTCCGATCGATATATAATAAAATAATTATTCGCTAAAAGTTTAAGAACAGTTATATAATTATATAATAATTTAATATTAATATTTGTATTTTATTTAAAATTAATTTTTATAATTCTTATAATTATTAGATAATTAATTTCCAATCGAGTTATTATTATTTTACAGTTTTTTAGTCGTTTTATTTTTTATATACGTATTTAATTTTTTTCGTATCGTTATAATATTTTAAGCGCGTATTCGAAATATTTTCGTGGTTCCTATATATTATATTTAGTAGGCCAGTTTTTTTTATTTAAAGAGATATTTACATTATTTCTGATTATCTCGGTAACGGACGACATTTTTTACTATTTATTTTTCTTATTTTTTATTAAGTGCGGTAATGCTATTTAAACATTACTCCGTTTTCGGTTATATTATAATTTTACTAAGAATATTGGAAATATATTATATATCAGTTAATATTTGATAAAAAAATTACTTTATACGCCTAAGAATTTACTTGTTTTTTATTTACAATTCGGATGTAAATAAATACGAACTTTGTATTTTTAAATTTAAAGTTTTTAATTAATAAATTTTTTTATTATCTTCATTAGAATTTTATGGGCATATAATATTAATTATAATGTTTTTTGGGTTGTTATTAATTTTTTTAATATTTGTATATTATTCGACAAATAGCTGCTCTTTTTTAAAGCGTTTTTTAATTTCTTATATTTATTTTTAAAGTTTTTATCAAAAGTATTTTATTATCTTTAAATAATATTTATATAAGGTTTTAAATGAGGAACGGCCGGTAAATACATTCTATATATTGTTATATATAAATTTCGTATTTTATAATCATTTTATTTAATTATTTTTTACTTTTTAATATAATTACGAAAATAATATTTTAGGATTTAATAAGTACATTTTGTTTACTTACTAGTTTGCAGATAGTAAATGGTCGATATTTACATTTTATTTTTTATTTTTTATAATATTTTGCCTAAAATTAAATCGTTAATAATTTATTTTTATTATTAATAATTTTATTCAATATTTCGAATGTATATTTAATTTCGTCTTAAAATAATCGAGATAATTTGATTACGGTTAAAATTTTAATTATAAAGATAATATAATTAATATCAATTCCTTAATAATCATATCTTTTTTTTTAAAAAAACTTTATTTCTGGTGTTTATTTAAAAGCATTTTCTTTATAAAGTTAATTAAAAAATATAATTATTTTACTACAATTTCGAATAGGTTTTTTATAATAATTGACAAATTCAAAGAATACTTATATCTTTTCAAACGTATTTGGCGTTTATTATTTTACAATTATAGCGATCTTATTAATATTTATTTTGATATATTCTAAGATAATAATATATTTTAAATATGTTTTGAGTATAAAATTAATTTTTATTTACGTCAACAAGCAGCATTACGTGTTATAAAGTTCGAAAAACGTTATCAACAGATTTTATATATACCTTTCTCGTTTTCGAAAAAATAAGGATGTTGTTAAAGTAATATATAATTTATTATTCGTTAAAAACTATTAATACATTCTTAAGTTCTATTAGTATAATCAAGTACTTAAACAATTTGTGTTTTGTTTTAAAAGCTGTTTTTTATTCGTATTCTTTTTTTATTTAAATAAAGCTATATCTGTTCTTAAAGTCGAATGTTATAAATTATTTAGCTTCGTAAAATCGACTTTTTATTTTTATAATCAAAAATAATGGTATTCGATCTTTAATAACAATTTCGTTTAGTTACTACCAATTAATTACAAATTGCAATTTTCTATTTTTAAATACGAAAAATATAAAATATTCGCTAGTAATTTCGAAGGTTGAATTTATTCTTTCTATAATCGATCTTTCAAATATTTTTTAAAAACGCGTAACTCGTTTCTGCTAAAGTTATAAATAAGATAGAACTTTATCGAAAGTCTTTCTTTAAAAATTATTTTATAATCCTATTCGCTATATTCTAGTAATTTCGTATTGAGTTTCTTCTTAAAAAGCTGCTTATATTAATCGTATTAAGGTAATATATTGATTACATTTTCTAACTTTTACGGCTGTTACTTTAAATCGTTATTTCATTGTCTTAATTTCGCTTTGATAATAATAATAATACGTTATATTTTTAATACTTATTTTCTTTTTTATATTTTATTTCTTTAGATAATAAAGTATCTGTCGTATCTTTATATTTATATTTGTTGTTATTTTCGATTAAATATTAAGATCTCATTTTTTGGTTTATTTATTGACGGAAAATAAAACGAGTTTTATTTAGCCAGTTTTTTCGTTAATAAAAACTTTATATTAGCGTATCCTTAGTAACTTTAAGATCATATTATAATTCCTAAATAAAACGATATTTAAATTAAGTATTTGATATCGTCTGCAAATAAAAATCTCGAAATAATTAATTTTACATAAAATCTTTTCTTCATTATAAGCGAAATTCTAACTTTTTATATTTGTTATTATATAAGGTTTTAATTTATATTTTCATAGTAATTTAAGCTTATTAATTTAATGATATGTACAGCTAGTTCTTATTAGGCAGATTAAAGTGTTTAAACCCCAATTAGGGTTTGGAATTGCTGACTTTTGATATTGTAGTTAGCGTCGCATTCTCGCTATCTTATAATTGACCATATCCGATGCAATATAATTTTCGCTTAGAGTTTCGTAATCTATTAATGCGGTATACCAATATGTTCTAATTCGTATATCTAAGGTAATATAGTTATTAACGGCTTTTATCGTTATATTTAAAACTCTTTTTTATTTTTTTTTTATTTTTCAGAGTTTTATTATGTTATAGCTTTTTTTATAGATAACTTTCGTTTTTTAATTTTTTTAAAGTTTGTCAAATTTTGTATATATTTTTTATATAGCGCCTTAAGTTGCTGTATTTGTCGTTATTGCCGGCGTATTGTTTTTTCGAATTGTATTAATTATTTTTCGTTTTTTAAATTCTTTTTTTATTAAGTAAATTATTTTCCCTGGTTTTCGACTATATTTTATTATACGTTATATTAATTGTTGTTTATAACTTTCTCATAAATTAGCGTATTCTTTCTTTAATAACTTTTCGATTTTATAAATAAGTAGTTCAAGCTAATTAAAAATAAAAATTTATAATAACCTTTTAATAATACTTTTTTACTATATACTAGATTAACTCTTTTTTTCTTTAGTAATTGTATTATTTATAATAATAAGAAGGTTTTTCTATAAGTATTATCTTTTGTTAAATCAGCTTTTTATTTCGATTAACTATTAAATGTTATTTTTCGAGATTATAAATCGAAAGTATTGATATTATTATGTATTATCTTTATTATTTCTCGTTCGATTTAGAAAATCGATTTCTTTATAATATATACGAGAAATTCTTGTATAGATATACCGTTTTCATTTTTTATAATTAGAATATTCTTGTCATTGACAATATATAGCGTATATTTTGCTGTATTAATCAAAGGTTTTAGGACAAACGTTCTTTATTTATTTTTAATATTTTTTAGCTATTTTTTTGAAGATATTTTGCTCTTTTTTAGACGTTTTCTAAGCCAGTTTTTTTGGCTTTTTATATCTTTTATCGAATTTCTTGTTAAAATAACTCGTTTTCGTATTAGGTCTTAATTATATTGTGAGATAAGCGAGAGTGCGACGCTAACTACAAGATCAAAAGATCAGCAATTTCAAACTTCAATTAGGTTTGGGCACTCAAATCCACCTTATAAGGACTAGCTGTGTATATTATCACATATATTAATAACTTTGTTATTGTTTGTTTTTTTCTTTTTTTGCTTATTTCTGGATTGTTTTTTCGATACAGATATTTAATTATTCTGTTGTAATTTCTTAATTAAAAAATATTTATAAGCTTTACATTTTTTTCGTAATTATAGTATTTAATTTGGCTCTAGTTTTTCTTATAGGTAATTCCGAGTTCTATAGGTCCTAGTTCTGTATCGTAAAAATGTTATTACGTTAAGAAATATTAATATTAGCCGTATATCGAGGTTTATTATTTTTTTTCTTTAATATCTCTAATTCGCCAGGCATATTATCGGTCGTTAATTTTAACCGCCAGAAACATATAACCCGACAAGTAATCGAGTCGATTAAATTTAAAAAGTTTTTTCTATATGTTACGACGCTGTACGCCTCTTGGATTTCTGGAAGATATTCTGTTATTGTACGAGGAAGAAAGAAGAGAGCTATCTAGCAAGCGCGTAGCGCTTGCGTACATATAGCGAAACGGCGGCTTAAATAAGCCGCTTTGCTAGTGTCGTAACACTATACTTCCTTTTTTAAATTATCGAAAAACTTAATTATTAACATTTTTTATCGTTAATTTAGCTTGGATACCTATTGAATAAAGGTATTACTGCTATTAAATAGTAGTTCTTTTTGTCGTAATTATTAAATCTGTATTTCGGCTTTTATTCTTTCGTTTATTATTTCGAAAGTTTTCGTTAATATTTGATCGAACTGTTTATGATCTTTATAAATTTGCACTATTTTCGGATTTTATTTTTTCGTCGATAAAGTATTGCATTCTTTTATAGCAAGCTTAAATTAAATAATTGTATTTTCGATAAATTATTTAACTGTAAATTCGACTTATATAATAAACGTAACAAGTCAAATAAAATAGTACTTAAAATATATTCGGTATTAGATTAAGAACAGTTATAACTTAATCGAAATTCTATTAAAAGATTTCGGTTTTAAAAGCTTAAAAACCTTTCTTAATTTCTTGGTAAAATTTAGCTAAATAATTTAGCTCGCTTAAAAGGGTTTCTCGATTTCGGAGGCCTTTTTTTTCTATAAGTTTTTCATAAGCGGTTTAGAAGGACGTCGTAAAATTATTTTTATTTTTTTCGAGCTAAATAATGCATTTATTTATAATATCTAAGTATCGAAGAATTTCTTTTCGAAAAAGACTAGGTTATTTCTTTTTTTTCTCGGATTTTATTTTAATATCTAGATTATCAGGAACCTAGTAAATAAGCTGTTCGAGTTATTTGTTATTAGATATAATGTTGATAATATTGCTTAAAATTTAACGGTATTATTAAACAAAACCTTATAACGTATAACAGCTAAACTAATTAACTAACTATTAAACTTAAGTCGTACGAGTTTATATTATCAGAAATATTGAAAAAATCTAAGCATTAAATATAAAAATCATCTTATATTTCGTAATATCGCATTATTTTAAGCAATTACATTATATATATTAAAAAATATTGCTAATTAATATTATTTATATTATAAAAATAACGAACGTATATATTCTTTAAAAGTTATATAGATTTTTATTAAATTTTGACACTATTATAAATCTAATACCATTAAATTGGATTGATTCTATATGGATTTATTTAAATCTTAACGCTAAGAGAGATCTAAATCACGTAATTTTTTCGCATAGATCCGACCGTTTTCTGCGATCGATCTTAGTTTGAGTCATAATAGCAATTGCTTAGCAAATGTGGTTAAGAAATTTTTTAACTATTAACTATGCATTTATTAAGTAAATATTATACAGTTAATACTAAATTTTTTTTAAAATTTATAGTAAAATGTTTATTATATTTGATTAACTAAATACTATATAATATAATTATAAAAAATAATTTAATTTTTTTAGACGAAATTTAGTATTTGCTAAGCATATATTATGCAATTGTTATTTAGTTAATAGAGAAAAACATTTAAATATCTTTGCTAAATAACTAGTAAGTAACAATTTTTTTAAAAAAAATTTATTATTAACTATGTAGTAATTGCGTAACAAATGCTCTTATTAGACATTATAATTTTTCCGACGCTTGAGCCGTCTAATTTTAATAAAGATGTGGCTGAGCTCCTCCGGAGCTTTTCTCTACTCCCTCAGCTAGAACCCGGCCGGTTGCATCTGCATCGTGGCTCTGACTAAGCCGCAACTGCGTTCAAATGCAGCGTCATCACCGCATTGCCCCTTTTCTGTGTCTTCGAAATATTTGCTACAAAGTAGATACCTCGCAGGTGAACATAGCTAGGCAGTTCAATCCATGAAGATTAGCAAGGTTCGACTCGTTTGACTCGACATCAGTGGACTTACCATCGGACATCGGATGCCACCTGGCCAAGTACCGTGTTAACCATGAGCAGGTTCAGACGGCTGGCCGAAGCACAGGCATACTCGTCTACTAAGGGGCACTGAGTGGAAGACCATATCCGAACCGGTGTATCATCCTGTCTGGTATAGTCTAGCACTTATCTATTCCGAGTGTCTAATCCTCCCCAGTGGCGAGATTTCTTCCAAAAACATTTTACGTACGTTGCCGGTATCCTAAAAATGCTGAAAGATCGTTTGCGAACAAGCGCTTAGCGACAACTCCTGGATCTAGATGGGGTATGAGCTGACCCAAGACATAAAAATTACCCTGAGTACTATAGCATGCTACAGCATGCTCTGGTTTTCTCAGCGTGATCCTCCCCTTGCCACTGTAAGCCCAGGGTCTACGTCTCATCGGCTGTGACCTTGGTTCTCCCTAGTGACAACTGAGTTTCTGTTCCCCTTCCTTCTCCTTACGGGACGGGAGAAAACAAAAATTGACTCGGTGATGATGTGAGGAGCCTATTCTTAAGAGACAACGGTGGAAGCTGCCGGGATCTTAGAGATGGTCAAGATACGTAAAGCCGTTTCTGCGCTCCCAGTTCCGCACCCCTCGGAAACATGACCTGAGCACTGTCAGTTGCCTATTAACCGAGATCTACGCAGTTGCGCTCTGCTACAAACTTCATGACTAACTATTAGCATGTTGCAATCGCTTGGGTATGCTTGCCTCTATTTCCGCGAATTGCCCCAAGGCCATAAGGTTCAATACGGAGACATATGAGGACTCTCTAAGTTCTCGTCGTAGGTCCTCCCCGGATTAGACATCGGTGCGTGTTTCAGAAGCTAGGAAGTCTGGGAGAAGCCCGCATATAAACCTTGGGTCCAACTGAAGCACCTTTTTTCAGAGCGCCATATTTTATGAGCCAGAAGCAAGAAGTACGAGTGGACTGTCAGCTAGTTTCCAAGTTCAACTTAACACTCGTTAAGGTTCAAACTCTCCCCTAGCTTCACTGATCTCCCACTGCTCAAACACCTCTCCAATGGTTAGATATTCCCTCTCTCTATCAAAACATTCCGCCCCATATCTGTCCAAGAGCGCCGTTAGCTGACAGGTACTGGCAAGTGATTCTTCCCTAGGATAGCTTTGTCAGTGCGGTTATTTCGACAATCGATTCCATTGTCAGGACCATAGTGACTAACCCATATTCCTTTTCCGGGCGGCATATTCGCGACCACTCAACACTATCTTCATAGCTGCGACGTCACATACGTAAAACCCTTGGTCACTGAGATTTCAGACGCGAAGAGGAGCGTGCCATGGAAGATACACGAGATTCCCGTGGTGTCCTGATGAGACCCAGTACAAAACCTTCGGATCGGAGGCGTGGCAGATCCCCCGGACGATCCCACAGCGACGCTAGCGGCGAGGATGCTTACGCACAAAGTCGCCGCTATCGAGACCGTGGGCGGGAGGATAGATATAGTGAAGATAGAGATAGAGACCGTAGAGATCGGAACTGGAACCATGGCCGAGCCTCTCGACGAGACCACCACAAGGTATCCCCGTCATCTCCATGTGCCGACTAACATATAGTAGGTCACGAACCCTCCGTGCCCCGGTACGCATCTCGTAAGGAGGGCAGTGGTATGGTTGCCGACAGAGTCATCGCTAAAGGCACATGTTGTTTCGAGGAAGAACCTCTCATTGTCGCAACGGCCGAGCAGGTTACTGCTGACCCCTGGAGTCTCGCCGTCTTGTTGGAAAAATCAAATTCGGCAATTACCCCGCTCGAAGGGTGAACAATACCTCACCTTCGACTGTCCTCCGGACGCTCTCTCAGCAGAGGCTCGAGAGGCTATCCGAGCGGGCGTCCATTCGTCTTGGAATGGCATCGGGATGAACTGTGAAACGCACTTCACCACTATCGCCGGGATCTTCGAGAGGCACCGTTGCGAACTGGGATCAAATGCCGAATATGGGGTTTCAATCATTTCAACCGCATAAGGCAGTCCTGCATCCCTAACGCTACCTTCAGGTACAGGCCCGCAGAGGGTAAGATCACGATACACGCGGTTCGGGATATCGCCGTAGAAGAAGAGATCAAGCTCTCTTTTATTGATGAAAGAGCTCCGCGCGAGATGAGGACAAGGGAGCTCTTAGCTAAGGGCATTACATGCGACTGCCCAGCGTGTCAGGGGTCTCGGGCACAAGAGCATGAATTTCGGCGCCAGAAGCTTTGGGTTATCGGCCGAGTTCTTCGTGTCACGCGACGCAACGAGGTCAATCGCAGGGTGACGGCTCCCTTTCAACCCCTCATAAAATAGCTAGCAGCAGCATTTCTAGCCTTGACGTACGTCAATACCATGCTGGAATCGGGTATGTATAACATGGCACTGGTTACGGCGTAAGTGACGAGACTCTTGGCTTCCTCCTATAACCGCCACTTCTTATAGGTGCTAACAGTTTCCATGTCTTTAGATACTACGACTGTGCCATATACTATATGCGAGCCAATTTACCTGACGAAGCAACCTTTTACCGCGATCAGGCTCATGAAGTTGCGCTCTGCTGTGGTCTCGAAGATGACGAGGAGGAAGAATGGTCAGAGGAAGGGCTATCAGACGGCGAAGATGAATGAGACATGCTTGCTCACATGTAGTCATTGGCAGAATGACACACCAAACGGCGACGTCAAGATGAGGAATCGAGGTCAATGATCAGCTAATATTCCTCGGAGAGAAATAGAAGATGACTTAGTCAGGGGGGCACCACGAGTTTAAGGGCTCGTCTTGTCCGGGAGTGATATGCTCTACCTAAGGTTAGTGTGGCTCTGTAAAGAGTAAAAAGTTGTTGGCTAAAAGGTGTTGGTAGGGCGAGGGAATACCCACCCATGCACTTTTACCCACGGACCCGTGGGGTCCCGTGGGTAGCGCGCAACTCCCATGGGTCACCCATGGGAGTTTTTTCAAATGCAAAAATACCCACGGGTCACATAGATTATTTTAACCCTCCTTTAGGGATATTGCTGCAATAACGGATAAGGGCGGTAATAATATTCCGCATAACGGCACTATGTCGAAACGTTATATTATGAACATGGTCTTAAATATTGAAATTATCGTACCAAAATACGATATCGCCCTATTGTACCTGGCTATAAAGCGCAGCCTGTCTTAATCAGAACTGTATAATTATAAAGAAATTAATACGGTTACCTTAGCCTCCTTCGTTAACCGAGTTACATCTCTGTACCAGTTAAGGGCAAGCGCTTTTACAAAGTGTTAACTTTCGTCCAAAGTGGTATGGATCATTTTAACTTCGAGTGATACCTCCTTCGGCGGGCGACGGAATCCAGGCCCTTTTGTAAGAGTTATAAGTTTCTCGTATAATATATTATGGTATTTGCGTATAACGGGGTCTTAATTAGCCGGAATCAGAAATTCCTGTTAACTTTCGTATACTAATAGCCTTTTACGTATTCGTTTTTTTTTAAGATGTTAATTAATCGGTTAATTTAAACGGTCGAACTAGTAATTCGGCCTAAATCGTCGCAAAAAATCTAATTACGAATGAAATTTTCAAACGTTATGTTAATTTTTTTATGTTAATGCCAGAAATTCAAGGTACGCGTACGTATATTCTGTTCTAAGGGCGTGGCCCGGTAAAACTTAGAGAATTCGGATTTATCGTATTTTAAAAAAAAGATAATAACGTAACGGATTCGGGCTGCAATTATTGTACGCGTTATAGTCTAAGAATAATAAATAGGTTCTGATCAGGACCAGAATAATATTAATAATAAGATATGGCAGAAATAACAATAAATATATATATATATATTTATAAAACAACATTTTATTATTAAATTATTACGGATTTTTGTTTTTTTGAAAAAGCAAATGTATTAAACGAAGCCGTTTTTACGTAATTACAACTTAGGCCTCGTTGGCTCGTTACGAGGATTTGAGATTTGATTGGTTAATATTTAGCGTTATGGAGCGGTACTTGGGTGACTTTGAAAAAATTGAGAAAACGAGCCAGGAAGACCTGAGCTAGCTGAGGTAAGGGTTAATTTATATACCCTGTTTGCAATTAATTTAATAAACAATGTTTTTAAATATTTTTTAAGATTTTTTTCTTTTCTTTTGCTTTTTTTTCGTACGTTATTATAACTTATATATTAATAATTTTTTTTGCGTTTTCGAATCCTAAGATTTTATTTATTTTAGGCGCAATATTTACATTTAAATCCGTTTAGAAATTTTTATTCGGACCATATAATAATGCCAAATATTTGAGAATTACGTATAAAAACTTTTGCTGCATTTTTATACGTAATTTTTACATTTATTATCCGTATAATTTCGTAAATTATAATACTTATAAAATAATTATATAATGTGTATTTTTTGATTAAACGGCCCGGTTTATAAAGTTATAAATTTTTTTTCGTATTATTTATATGGTACCCGGTTTATATAACCTTTTTATTAAATTACGAAAACCGTAATTAATTAAAAGTCTGTAAATAATTTAGTAATTTAATAATTTATGGGGCCGGCATAATTCGTTATAACGTAAATTTTATTCTGCCGGTTATTATTACGAAAAATATTTCGATTTATATTATTAATATTTAATATTTATGTAAATATCGTATTTTTCCGTAATAAAAACTTTTATTCGTAATATAAGTTTTTCGTAATATTACCGAATTTATATTTTTTAATAGTCGTAAAATTTTTCTAATTAATATACATTCGTATTAATGTCAAAACGTAAGGTATTTATTTTTTTTCTAATTTTCCGCTATATTAATATAATTTTATAATATATATCTAATATTTGGAATCGGTTACGTATAATATATATTTTTCGTAAAGAATATTTTATATTTTGAAATAATCGAGTATTATTTGGTTAATACGAAAATATTTTAATCGGGATTACGTCGTCGGTTTTGCTTTATTATATATTATTTTAATACCGGTTTCGGCTATTTTTTAGTTAAAGATTTTATTATCCGTCTTTAAGGTTATGTTTTAGAAGCAAATTATTATTATTTTAGTACTTATTCCGGCTGTTTTTTTAGTCCGAGATTTTATTATCCGTTTTTAAGGTTATTTTTTTAGGGGCAAATTATTTTTCGAGAATATTATTAACGAATTTAATTTTTTTAGCCGGGCGAATAAAGTTTTTTGGGTTTATTTAAGGTATATTATCGGGAGTTATTACGGAAACTACTTTTATTATATCGGCAAAAAAATTATTTACTTTTTATAATATCGTAAAATATGTAAAGGTATATATTATAATATAAATTTTAGATATTAAGTAAAAAAAGAATTAATTTATAATTATTATATCGTAATTAATGTAATTTTATATATTAAAATATGATAAGTATTTAAAGTTATAAGAAATTATAATGAAATAAATAATATTAATTTTATATTACGTAATTAAATTAATTATAATTAATATACATTTAATCGAAATAATTTTATAAATTATATTAAAAAAATTATAATAAAATATAAACTTTACATAATTTGTATATAATTATGAAGTTTTTTCCTTATATATTATTATTTCGCTATAAAAAAATAACATTAATTTTTTATTTATATTTAATAACTTATGTAATCCTAATAATTTATATATTTATAATTATATAATCTTTAAATTTATGTATATTTTAAATTTAATTATATATATTATCTTAAGATATTTTTATAACTTATTAATTATTTGTAAATTTTATTCGTATATTATAAATCCTTGTATATTTCTTATTAATGTTAATAACATATTCGATAATTATTTAATATGTAAATTTTATTTTAGTTATTATATTTTATATTTTTTATATATATTTTTATTTTTAATTAAGTCAAATTTATATCGGCAAACTTTTAATATTCTTAAATTTCCTAATTATAATTACTTATTTATATATGGTTAATATTATATGATTATTATAATAATATTATTATTATTTAATAAAAAAATGTATAATAATTTAACAAAAAATACAACATATATAAAGATTATAACGGCATTAAGTTAATTTTCGATATAAATTATATTAATTATAACGCCATTTTTTTTACTTCATTTTTTACTATATATGCCGTTTTTTCAAATTTTGTTTTAATTTATAAAATAAATTTTCCTTAAATTAAATAAGTATTTGACAAAATCTTAATATTATAAGTTTTTATTAGGTAAATTCTATTATTATATATTAAAAAATATATATTTCTTACCGTTATATATATATATTAATGTATCTTTTACTTACGATAATTTTGGAATAATATTTAAATAAATATTCCGAAATTTTAATTATATATATATATATTATAAAAAGTTAATAAAAATATATTTATATATTTTAATAACTTTTAAATTTCGTTTTTACTAAACTCCAAAAAAGTATTAAATAATATACAATATTATTCGTTTTTTTAGTTATATTAAAATATAATAATAAAATTATCGATATAAAAAATACGGATTATTAAATAATAAGTTTTTAAAATCGCAAAATAAACGTCCTTTATATTATAAATTTAACCGGCGTATATTTTTTAAAAAACCGTATAATTCGAGCCGTTAGCCGTTTTCGAGAATTTATAATTTATAATAATTTATATAATATAAATAATACTTAAAATGTGATAATTTTATAGTTCCAATTAAGTGGAATATAAAACCATAATATATTTCATAGTATATATTATATAAACGTTATTTTCATAATATTAAATTAAAAAAATCCGCAATTATACGTAATTAATTATCGACTAAATAATGTTATACAAAAATTAGATTTTTAAATATTACGGCATATTCGATATAAATATTAAAGATTTCGAAGGTTACCCGAAATATCCGATTTTATTATATCTATATAGGATTTTAATATAAAGGAATTCTTAGAACTAGCCGAGAAAAAAATAAAAGAAATTTTAGAACTAACCGGGGACCTAATTATGCTAACAAAAAAACGCGACAAAAAAAAAGCTAAACTCGGCCGTTAATTTTTATTAAAGGAATCAAAAAACCTTAATTCGAAAAAAAATTATTAAAATTTTTAATAAAATAACGATAAGATATATAGATAGTTTCGAAAAATATTGATTAAGATCGTACGTTAATAAATATTTATTTTAGTTATTAAAACAACAAAATTACAAAACGTAATTAATAAAAATTTATTGTAAATCCAGAATTTTAAACGTTTTAAATTAATATTTAAAATAAAGCGGACTTCGGAATAGCTATATTAATAACGAAAAATTAATTTTCTTAATATTGGCGAAAAATTATCCATATTATTTATTTACCCGTTTAATCGATTTTTTACCTTAATTATTCGACTAGAATCAAGATATCTTAAAAATTAAAAAAGATAAAAACGTTTTAAAAGTTAATATAATAAATTCGAAAAAAAAAGGATTTAAACAATTTTAATTCGGCGTCGTAAATTAAGGGCAATAAGTTAAAAAATAATTTGTTAATAATTATAATAATTTATAAATCAAAGTATATAATATAAAATTCTGTTGATTTTTTAATTAAAGAAATTTATTATATATTTATTACGGCATATAATTAATCCGGATTAAAACGAATTAATATTCCGTATAAAATTTAATAAATTAAATATTAATACAAATAACTAATTTAATAAATAAATAATATATTAATAATTTTAATTAATATTATATAAATATTTATAATTATTGCGTTTTATAACCGTAACGCCGCGCCGAAATCGAACGCGTTTTTTGTTATCGGCTTTAATTAAAACCGACAAAGTTTCGTTTTTTGCTTTTTAATTTAATATCGTAATTATTTTTTAATTTGTTATTAATATTATTATTAAATAAGTACCGTTTATTTTTAATTCGTAATTTCTTAATTTCGATAAAGATAATTATTTTAATTTTTTTCCAATATATTATATATAACGTTCAGTTGTAAATTATTATGTTTTAGCGACGCCGGCAATTTCGGTAACAATATAAAAATAAATAAATTATACGAATATAAATACGGTAACAAAAACGAAATTAAAAAATTAAAAATATTTAAGAATAATACGTTCTGTATTAACGTTATAAATAAAAAACGAAATAAATTCTTAATTAAGATTACTTAGTATATCGCGAATTGTACGTATAAATATAAACGTTATTATAATCGAAATTACGATTTTAAATCGCAAAAGCGTATAAATTATATATCGGTTTAATATTTAATTTACTAGAATTATTATTAAATTAATAATTATTAATTTAAATTGAATAACCGTATACCGTATATTTTAATTAAAATAAAATACGACTTAAAATAACTTTATAATTTGTTCGGATATATATTAAATTTATAACACAATAATAATTCGTAACTTATATAGATCGATTTGCGGTATAAGAATATAACGCCGTTATTTCCGATTAAATAAATTTCGCCGTTTACGGAAAATTACTTATATTTTTTGTAAAATCAAAAGTATAACTTTTTTATATATTATGTATAACGTAAAAAATAAGCGGTTTTTCTAAATATCTTAATATTGCCATTTATTAAGACCAAAAACCGCCTTAATTAATTCGATTATATTTTGAATTAAATATAAATTTTTAATTTCGTTTAATTTATTCGAAAGTTTATTAAATAAAAACTATTCAAGTTTAATAAAAATAATCGCATAAAAAATAATTCGTTCGTTCGTTATTTATATTAAAACTTTATTATTTTCTAAATAATTGCTTTTACTGAACCGGCTTTTATTTATTTTTATATAAATATTTTCGAATTTAAAAGTTCGGGTATATAAAAAAATTAAGCATATATATATTATAATAAATTTTAATCGGAATAAAGTTATTATAGTTTTATTAAATATAATAATTTCGTTTTTTTAAATATATTAAAATCACTTTACGTATATATTTGTTATTAAATAATACGTATTATTAAGGCCCTATTTTTGTCTAGTACCATAAGTTAAATTTATTTTATTTCGGAAGTTTACGGGTAATATTTTGGCTGGCCGAAAACTAAAATTAAAATTTAATAATTATTTTATTTTAATTAAGATTATTTACGATAAATTATATATTAAACTTTTTATTATTCGAATTTATCATATTGTTTTTTTATTATAACTTTTATATTTTTAAAAAATACTATGGTTTTTAATTTATTTATAATTATAAATTATTCGACCGAATTATTACTATAAATTTTTAATCGAAAGGTTTTACGGTATATTTTATTATATTGTTCGATTAATAATTGGAATATTTAGATTTAATTTAAAAATAGTAATAAATACGATAATACAAATAAAATTATTCGATTATTTTAAGTTATTATATACGCGAATTTAAGTTTCATAAAATATTTCGGATTTATAAAATTTAATAGAGTTTTTTTATTATTTTAACGAATATTTTTAATTTATTATAATTTTAATTAAATAATTATAAATATTTATAATTTTTGCCTTATTACTAATATAAATAATAATTTTAATAATAAAATATAAATTATTATATTAAATTAAAAATATTACTTAAATAACGAAATATATTAATTATTAAAAAATTTACACACTTTTAATTTAAACGTTAACTATTAAATATAAAAAAATAATATTATTAATTTCGGAACGATTAATATTAAAATATTAAATTTCCGCTTTATAGCTATATTTAATTAAACCAGCAATTTAACGAAAACCGTTATATTTTGCAATTTTTTAATAATATTATTAATAAATATTATATATATAAACTAATATATATAAATAATAAAAATAAAACGTAAATTAAAGATATTAATATATTTAAACCGAAAGTTAATTTATTTTAGTAGTAAATATATTTCGTTAATAATAATTAAATTATATTGTTATTTAAAAACAAAATTTAATATAATAATTTGAAATTAATCGTTCGATATTTATTTAAAACTAAAAATAATATAATTATTTTAGCCGGCAATTATACGGTCGAATATTTCTGGATTAAATTTTTTTCGTATTTATAAATATTAAAATAAAAATAAAATATAAAATTATTAATAAAAAATTCGTTATTTTTTCGCCAACTTAATTAATAATATAACTTAAATAATAATTAAATCGGTTATTAACGAAAAAAGTTATATAATTAAGGATTTTTTAAAATTTATTTTAATAATAAAAAATATTAAAATTTTCGAAAATCAAATTATATATCGTATTAATTTATTTTTTCCGTAAAATACGGTCTTATTTATTAAGTATAACGCCTAATATAAGGCGAATAAATCGATAACGTAAAGTTTTTATAAGGTTATTAACCGTATATATAATATTAATATATAAGTTAATTATATTTATATTAGCAAAAAACCGGTAAAAATATCGGATAAAAATAAACGTTATATTTTGAAAAATTAAATGTTCGAAAATTTATGATATTTACCTTAAATCTTTAAATATATTATCTGCATTTGATTAATTAAAAAAATATATTTCGAGATTTGGTATGGACGATTTTAAACTTTATATATTATTATTTTAACTTATAAAATTATTTTATTATCGTATTAAATTAAAAAAATTATAATATATATTAATCGAAATTTTAAATTATTTTTTATTATAAAAATTTTTATTTTGTATTAATTAACTTTATTATTATATCAGAAAATAAAGATTTTAATTTTACGTTAAATTATATAAATTAAAATGCTAAAAGTTTTGTAATTAAAATGTATTATTAAAATTAATATTAATAATTTTTGCAAATTTATATAAAAACGTATTAAATGGAATTTAAAATTTTTAACTTGTTATTAGGCCTTATTTTAAAGGTTTTATTATTTTTGTAGGTATTATTTTTAAAGGAGTTTAGTTAATATATTGGACCCCTGCCAGATATTTCTTGATTAAAAGCTATAGCTGTGGCTACGGCTGCTGCGCCGTAGGCGCAGCCACAACCTCCAAAATGGGGTCCTGATCAAGATGAGGTAACGGGTCACCCGTGGGAATTTTAACCTACCCATCAGTACCCACGCTAACATGCGATGACGATGACGACATTAACAATTACATCGGTAATTATATTAATATGTATATTAACAAATACATTATCAGTTAGATATATTTCTCTAAGCATTGATAATTTTTTTAAATATGTTTTAATTTATAAAAATTCCCATAGGTGACCCGTGGGAATTTTTTTTTTTTGCGTGGGTTCCCACGGGTACCCATTCCCTCGCCCTAGGTGTTGGGAGGCTGTGAGTTGCTGATCAAAAGAACACCGTGGGTTATTTCATCGGCTGATGTATCACTTCCGTCAGTCCTCGCAAACTAGATAGAGGCTACCAAGCCACGTTATGTCAGAAGGAGTCTTACTCACGTGATCCACACACTTCGACACGGCCTGCGTGAGGGTAACTAGGCCCTCTATCACGCCTTGGGATCCCTCGTCAGGGCTGGCATAGATAGCAGCTTTAGGAGCCCAGAAAGCAGCACAGTCTGGTTGACGACTCAAGGGAGACTCATAACCTGCACCCAACATTGGTTAAGTGTACGCCGTCGCATCTGGGCTACAGATGGCTAGGAAATTAGTCGAGAGGTGTACATTGCCAGAGCTAAATCCGGCCAACGCTGACGTTAGGGCGAATTACTGACCAAGTTCGTTTATGTATCCCTAGTCAAGCAGGTGCGTCATTTCCCCGATTGAATTCCCCCCTGATCTTCGTGAAGGAGGCCATCCGCCGAGGCCAAAGGTAGATGCCTAGAACCAGCTGTGCATTTTATTTAAACATATATAGGGCACTGGCTTCAGCCGAAAGCTGCCACAATCGTATCGCTACGCAACACGTTCAAAGGTTGACTCCACCAGGAGACGAAGCCGTATGCAGTGTGCCCCTGAGCGAAGGGACACGTCGCGAGGATCAAGAGAACTGGAACATAGAGCTTGCATTTAGCAACCTCTGATCCGAACTTGAAAGGTACCTTGACCAACCGGGGCGTAGATTTCGCACGTCCCCCCTGCTTGGAATAACTTACATACACAAGACCGTCTGATGTAGATGGATTATGCTCCAATTGTACTACTTGAGGTTAGTTTTAGCCTCAGCCCCCCTTTATGTTTTCCACCACCACCTAAGGGGGGAGCCGTTTAGTGTGTCTCAAGCCACTGCCATCCCTGCAAGGTGCTCGAAATGGACCAGATGGCGCCCGCCGTCGAACCTTGAGCTTTCCCCCCCGCAATAGCAGACGACTCCCTGTCATCGGAACATGGTAGGCACAACTTAATCTCCTCTTTGGATGACTTTCAGGTCCTCCTCATATAGTCTTTATCGTGCAAACTTTCCAGCTCAATGGATAATAAGGGCTACGTTATCTTATCTCCTTTAGCCATTAGCGCAATGTTCCTGCCCCTTCTAGCCCGCTTCTCGAATTGGCAGAGCGGCAGTTATGGCGATCATCCGCTTCGTTGCAGCCGTCAAAAGAAAGAAACGCTGCAAGTCGGCGTCATATCGGACGCAAGGCCCTTGGTAGATGACGTCGGTGCCGCTCCGGCGTCTCGGCGCGTGGGGCCATTCCTTAGCTATAACACATCTGGCTGGCAGTATATATGTCCCCGTCTCCTATTCCCCTGCCAAGGTGGTGGACAAAATGATAGTGCCCAGAGCCACAACACACCTATTGACACTATCAATTATCTTGTCCACCACCTTGCCTGCCAAGTTGAATGGTCCATACGAGACGTAGCAATACCCTGAAATGTTGAAAGCCCTGGCTCTTAGCCTGACCTTATTGTCGACCGGCCTGAGCCAACTGACTTGAGCTTATTGCCAACCTTATCGTCGACCTAGCTGCTCGTCAGCGACCTGGTTAGCCGACGACCTAGGTAGAGGGCTAACCAGGGTATCTAAGCAAAGAGAGAAGGGGGGATATGATCGTTAAACTTAAGCTTCGAGTAAAGACTATTTAAATTCGATTTTTTTCCTGTAATATATTAATGATGACTGAAATCAATTTAAATAATGTTCGTATTATGAATTCAAAGGTCATAGCTGGTTACATACAAAATATGGTGTATGTGGCAAGGCTAACTTGTGCGGCGCGACACTCCGATTCAAATTAGCAATAACGCGCCTCACTGCTATCCACTCCTAATGGGTCGTTGGAGGGAGGGCAGATCTCAAGAAACAGCCAAGATGGGCTCGCGTACCTGGAATGGACAGCGAGGAAATAGTTTCCAACACATTCTTCCGCAGCCTACTGAGCCAAACACTCGTGCGTTTACCTGCTTGTTTGTTTGTTGTTCCGCGAGGAGCATTCGTCCCGTCCCGCCTCTTCGGTACGGCTACTTTCATCCCGGTTGGATGTTATGGCTAAGAAGGGGGAGGGGGGGGGGAGTTCGGCAGCACCGAGATACATCAGTGCGGGTATCCCGACGGGAGACAGATCAGATCCCGCAAAAGCGACTCGTCAGATCTCGCAGCCCTGCGGGACAGCCGTTTTTGTCGCCAGCTGCATTGACTCGCGTCCGCTAGGCCTAGCTGCATTCCACGACGTAGTGCGTTCTAGCGCACTGGAATTGTCCTTTTGCTGTCATTATGCATTTGCATAAACAACCTCCTCCGCGAGGGGAATTCACAGGGCCTGGGCCCGCTAAGGAACTCCGCGAGGAGTCAGTGCATCACTTATCTCCCTCCTAGTTGTTGACTTGACTCAGATCTGGGCCTCCCCGCGTGTCTCTCCAGGAGCTATAGTTCGCATATATGATCGTCGATCCGCCCCTGGCGGACTCGGGATCTACCCGGCTTGACGACCAAGGCTGTCTTGGTAGGGCACCGGGTCTCTGACAGCTGCTCTATAAACCCAAAATACCCTCACCATAGCAGACGAATCTCGGCCTATATTCGATCGGAAGCGTCGTCTTCATGATGGAATCCACCAACCTCTTCGAAAGTTCGTTTAGAGAGAAGGTCGTCGTCCGCGCTGTGGCCGTATCGGACACTCGAAGGGGGTCAGATATCAGGGCGACACAGCTAGGCAGACCCGGAGCACGGCCTAACTTCTCTTATCCCAGACTAGAAGGAGACTCGAGCCGCCATAAGTCGAGTGACAGCCGGTCCTCGGTGACTTCGAACAATTCCGTGCCCGGGATGACAGACTCATCTGACTCCGAGGTGTCACTCGACGATGATTACTGCCAGTACAACGTGTCGGCAAGCGAGCTATGGGACGGCTTCTGGCCCAGCACGGAGGAGACGAATGCTCGAGAGTGGCCGGGATCCTCCATCACGCAACCCTCCCGGTCTACCCAGGAATACTTCTCCGTTGATGTCATAAAGCAGTACGCAGATGACGCGGAAGATGACACCGTTACAATCACTCCGCTGGAGGATAAGGCAGAATGCGCCAAACAGACCCAGCGCCCCCGTGACTCACGACAGTCGTCCCCGCGGCGGGCGAGCAGCAAGAGAGGCCCCCCGAGGTACTCTGTATACCCCAAGCAGCAGCAGCTATCCCCTCCGCGGCTTCCACACCCGCCGCGGACTTCCTCGCTACGTTCTGGTCCGCCAGATCCCTCACGACATCGCTCCCTGAAGGGCAGCAAGTCAAGCTTCAACCTGTCGCCGCTAAGCATGTTAACACACCGCCTACACGTCTCCCCTCCTTCCTTCGCAAAGCCAGCCAGCCAGCCGACCACCGCCAAGTCGGTTCCCGTGTCGCCGGCGTACCCGTCCCCGCCGCCGAAGTCCCTCCGGCCCTCCGTATCGGCCTTCAACCTGCGGGAATTTAGCAGCAGTAGCGAGGCTCGGCACAACACCACGGCGCCGTTGCCTCAGCTGGTGCAGCGGATGGCGCTCCCCGAGAGTCCATTCCCGCCGCGGCCTGCGGCCGCCGAGCGCTTCGTGTCCGTGTTTGACTTTGACTCGGACGCCGAGTCGGTCGTCGGACCTACGGGCGCGCATGCGCGAGGGGGACGCAGTAATCACAGCAACGGCAGCTTCGCCAAGTTCATCGCGCGCGGCCTGCATAAGAAGAGCGCAAGCGAGAAGCAGCGGGGCCCCTCCACCTCATCATCCTCTATGTCCCAAGCGGTGGCGCCGCTCGATTTCGCTGTTGCCAATCACGCCGACGGCGAGGGCAGTGAAAAGGATAGGGGGAAGAAGAGGCCCAGCCGCAAAAGGGGCGGTAGTTTGGGTCGTATTCTCGGGTTCAAGGGTCGGTGATAATGATTAATGCATACGTCTACATTTAACGACTCATTGTCTACTTTTTCCGGCTGGTCATTCATTGGATAACACGTGTGTTTTATCGAGGTGGCGTCACTGTCTGCGATTTACCTATTTGACTACCCACGGAGTGGAGTCCTATCCGGGAGTCTGGAGCAAGGGACGACTAAGGCGGCTGGCTATCTATCTCCTATTTGTTATTCGGGGGACGCTGCAACTATATCTTTTGTGCGGGCTACTGCGTTACTGTTATCATTCCTTTATTTTCCTTTGTCGTCTCGGGTTGCACTGATGAGAGGGGAAACGACCGTCTGGTGCTTAGTAATCTGAGGAGTCCGAGGAGGCATTTTGGGTCATGAATCCCGAATGTGTATGACGACTATGAAAAAAAAAAGAATAATGCATCGGCGCTTGTAGGGGCCTTACCAGCGGCGGTGGGATATGGCTTACGGATGGTTCGGAAAGAGTTATGAGTGAGCATCTTTCCTTTACAGGATGGCATGGCACACACGGACAGCTTCCAAATAAAAGTCCAAATAAAAGCAAGCAGTTTGGTATCATCGAATCATTAGAAATGTTCACATGTTTAAAAAGAGGTTCTTTCGCAAGACAAATCTCGAGGATGGTATCATTCTGCAACGCGCGCTATCTAGAGGTATCTTTATCTGGATGCCATGTCCAATATCGACATATGGCGAAAATATTAATCTCGTATGGTAGAATCGTAATAAATATGGTATGTATGTCCCCGATTTTCTCGTAACGCCGTGCCGGCATGCTCTCATGCAAATTCGTGCCCGTAAAATCCGTGAGGAGGCCGTTAATCCGCTAGGCCTGTCATTAGGTGTCAATAACCTCCATGCGCAACACACCCTTCCGCTGACTGGACCATATAAACCCGCTGTCGCCGTCATTATAAACATTATCCAGTCGTGAATATTTATTAGAAGGTAATAGTGTCGAGAAGGGAGCAAAGCTGTGAGAGGCGCTCAGAATGGTTGAGGATTGTCCTCTCTGAAGAGCGAACGACTGCTATTCGGCAGGTGCGCCTGGGAAACCTCACCCCGCGCCTGTTTGTCGTACTGGAGCACGTTTCGTGGGCTCACTGTGTATTTACTGTGGCGCTTGATGCCCAGACGCTCGTTGTCGGACCGGCCGTAACCGAAGGCCCAACGGCCCTGCCTGTGCCAGTCCTCGCTAACATCGAGCCTGGCCCTCAGCTCCTCAGGGCTTCGGGGATAGTTGAAGGCGGGGTCCGTGCGTAGCTCCTCGTTACAGCAGAAGCTGATGATCTCCGCCAGGCAGGTGGCGGCGTGGGGTAAGCGGAACTGGTCCCTTTTGGGGACGAGGGATATGAGCCCAAAGACGTAAAAGATGAGGAGGGCCAGGACAAAGGCGAATGCCCCAATGTTCGGATACATGCGGACTATTCCGGACGGAGGAGTTAAGGCCAAGAACAAGCCGCCCGCTAAGACTGGTATCAGGATAAAGAACGGCGCCAAGAAAGAGATAAACGCAGCACGCCAATGCTTCTGCTTGATGGCCTTATACGTCGCTTCCCACGGCATGCATGCAGCGTAGTCCAACAGAAGCGACTTTTCCGCCCTTGAGCCTTCCTCCCGAGCGAGCTCCCCCCAAGGCGTCAGGATTCGCAAAGTGAGGTCCAAAGATTGGAAAGCCAGGAAGAGAATCATGCCGAGGAGAGAAGGGACAAATGAGTAGAGGAAGTTAGCCGCAGAAAATACACCCGCTGTAGGGGCGGCGCTGAGGCCTGGTAGGAAGCCCTGTCTCAGATCGGTGGCGCGGTTGAAGGAGACGACGATGAGGGCGACGAGGAGGACGAAAGCCGACACAACGAAGAAGGTGATTTGACCGGTACGCAAGCACCATGGAAGGTAACGACTGCGGGCGTCCATGGTGTCTAGTCGCAGTCTTCTCGCAGACGACTCCTCTCGTAACCGGTCCCACATCTCGCCGCCTACCGAGTTGAACGCTATTTTCTCCTCGCCGTTGAGCACACCGATGCTGTACCATCTGGGAAGCTCTGGTGCCTCGGCCGAATACCAGAAGCCAAGCTTCTCGACGTTATCTCTGAGCCAAAATCTCATGTTCTTCCGGCACGAGTACGTCTCTGTTCCGTGGTACTGGCGCAGCGAATTGCTCTGGGCGGAAATGAAGATGATGTCCGCAAGGGTCCTGAGGTCCCAGTTCGACAACATACCTGTCCGTCTGCCACGCCAGTAGATGAACATGATCACTGTCGCCGAAAGGAACGACACGTATAAAGCCACTAAAGTCCAGGCCACGGCCTGTACAGTCGCCCAAGTCCAGGTGCCGTCGACGAGCACGACCGCGAAAAGACTGCACTGCAGCGGGATCGTAAAATTCAGCAGCCAAACGTTCAAGACAGGTATCCAAACGTTCCAGGGGCCAACGAGTTGCGGCCAGAGGAACGACTTCGGATACAAAGGCAGGAAAACAGCATCTCGTCGCTCTTGTACGTCATCAGAAGCCATCAAGGAAAACGGCAAGACTCGAAACGCCGCAGTAATTACGCATTGGGCGTAGACAAGCAAGGCTGCTGCAAGGAGTTGTGGCAATATCCGAAACAAGAAGTAGTCGCCCCCATAGAGCGTATTACCGTACGGCATGAAGCCATTGCGGCCAACGGAGTATACAGCACAGAAGATCAGGGCGGCGATCATTAAGAGACACAGTGACATTAGGAGCAACAAGGACTCATCGCGGAGGATCCAAGGTTTGAATGAGAGCGGAGGGGAACTTCCAACTTTCTCCAGATCAGCCGCATGTGCCACTGTAGGTTCGGCTTGCCAGCGCTCTACGTTCCTCGGTAGATTGAGGATAGAAGAAATGGCAGATTGAGGTGTGCGGGTGTGCTGCGCGCGGGAGTCATCCACCTCGTTATCAGCGTAACCGAGATGTTGTTCTGGGATAAGCATTGGGGTGATCCGACTCTCCGCGCCAGGAAACTCGATCGGAGGTAGTTCGCGAAAAGGTGTGTCCCTAGGCGAAGACGGGTGTGCCCTATGCCATTCCGGATGTCTGTCCTGGGGAAGCTCGTGGGTATATGACTGAGGCACCGTAGGACCGGCGGGTGATTGAACCCTCTTCTTTCGCAGCTGAACGGGAGAGGGTTCAGAAATTCGACTTGACTCTGGCAACAGGCGCGAGGGCTCAGGCTGCGGCTGACGCTGAGGTCGAGACTGAAATAAACCAGGCGTGGCATTAGGGACGAGGTGATGTATCCTCGGATAGGATTTATTGCTCTCGGACGAATCATGCTTCGGGTATCCTCGCTGGCCATCTTCCCGGGCCCGGGTCAGAGCCTCTAGGGCGTACTGAATGTAAGGGCCATCTGGGACGCCGGGTGTGATAGAGCGATCGATAGCCTTAACCAGCTCGTCCTTGAAGTCCCTAGATAGGGAGGGGTCTTGTAAAGCAGTCAGAGCGGCCATAGGCAGCTGCACTCCGTTAAATTGACCGAGGGAATCTGGTGTCATGGGTTGATTGACGCGCGGATGGCCAAATAACCCCTCCTGGTCTTCAGGAATGGTAGGAGGTGCTGGATTTTGGTGATTCATGGGGGGCTGGGGAGGGTCTTGAAGGATGGAGACCTGTGAAGTGGTAGTGGCAGTATAGTTGGGGTGTAACCTTCCTGGACGCGGGTGCTTGGATGAGCGGCCACCTGCAATGTCTACATCAAAAACAGATTGTAGAGAGGAGGTGGCCGATGTACTGTCTTGCTCGACACGACCGAAATGTTGGTGTGGATGGTTTAAGTTCATGTCTGTGTCCGTATGCACCACCATATATGTGTGTCTGGACCCCTGTGGCTGCTCCCTCTCCACCTGGTCGAACTGGCCAATCATTAACTTCAACGTACTGTGGCTTGCTGTGGATGCAGATGGAGATGCAGAAAATGCGTGGAAGGCATGACGGGAAATTTCAAGATTGAAATATGGTTGGGCGGGTTTTTTACCGCATCTTGTTGAACAAGAGGAGGCTGGTCTTTCTGGCGGTAAACCCTGTTCATCTCCGTTATACGGAAGGTTGGGCAGCTACATACACCCCGCCCAGCCACTCGACCGGCTTAAACCAGATCTCAATGGATAGGTACATATGCATCCACATGTCCTTCATTTGGCATCCTTTAGACTCAATCTAGCGTATACGGTTATCACTGCTATTAGGCTCAAACAGCCGCATAGTGGGTAGCCCTATACACCCACCTATGTATGTTTTAGATCAGTCTGGTATAGACATCAGGAGTTACAATAGACATTTGAACGTATGGACACCAGACAGTACTATAGGTACCTTCGTGACCCAAGTAACCATGCACACCAGCCACACTGAATCGGGAGAAAACGCTCTGGTGGGGATTGTGGGGCTAAGAAACCCTGCGGGGTGGTGGGACAGCCCGGACAGGTGGGCGATTGGAATCCCGCCTACGTGGCTCAGTTGAGCGAATCCGGGTTAGGCTACACTATCCTTGCTTGGCGTCTTAACGAAAAGCTTGGCAGCCTCTGACGTTCATCATTATTTGTATCTGATATTGCTCGCACGGATGTTCTAGTCCTTCATTTTGCAGTCTCGACGGCAGCGAGCAGTACCAGAATAAGTCGAGGCAACGTAGAATCCCGGATCTTCCAAAATATAAATACACGCGATTTATTGGGATGGGCCCTGCCTCTGCCTCCTGAACCATGTGAGCGAACCCAGAAAATCACGACCAGTTACCAAAGTAACAAAGTCTTGAAGCCCTATCATAGTCTATGTGTGCCGCCATATACAAATCGATGCAACTCAGCTTGTCTCTCGCATGACCGGCGGAAAGGGCCCTTTACGTATACCATGTGACCTTGATACGAGCGCCTGTCAGGTTGTTATCGATGTACATCTGGTTTGGTCTGCACGTTATTTCAGCCTCCTGGCGACTTATACTTCAGCCCAAACTTCCCACGACTGCGATTCGATAAGAGACGACGAAAGATCTAGAACATACACATCTCTTCCTCAAGCCGCCTTCGGAGTTAGGCACTGTGTTTTAATTACCATACACTCTGCAGTGCGGACACTGGATGCTCTTCGTGTTGATATCACTGAAGCCATATTAACATCTTGGCAAATATCATGCCTTGAACAGGGTAGAAACGCCCAATTATATTCTCCCCTTAGTAGACAAGCTTGAAGTCCCCGCCGGTTTGGTAGCCTTGCTGAGCGTCGGTCTGCAAAAAAAGCTTCCGGCGTGTGCAACTCATCAAGTGTATCAGCTAGGAAACTGTCCCTTATTCGCATCTGGCTCTCTCCACTGGACATCTAGCTATCTTTCGTTTGGTATTGCCTTAATCAGCCGGATTCAAAACTCGAGTGATGGCAATAATACTAAGTGGAAATAAGACGAGACCGCTAGACCCATTGCTTTGGGCAATTGATTCCACGCCTACGATTGAGATCGATTTGCACTGAAGCCTCGATCCCCAAATCCCACCCAATGCACGCCCCAAAGCATCTACCGGTTATATGAGTTGAGGCTGAGTGATTCCCTTTGGGCTAAGGCGGTGGAGACGGTAATGCCTTGCGTCCAACCTCATTGTGTGCGCAAACATCGCCTATCGAGAGGCCCGTGGGCATCTACTCTCCCTACGTCTACTTGTGATACGGATTTGCTTCTACTATAAAGCAGTTGAACGGATTCTCCCTTCTAGCCATCTCAAATGTCGCTGGTCGGGAAGCTGGCGCCGTCGTTGGATGAATTTCAGGGGGTGATGGAATGGATCGCTGGAGGGCTTACAAGATACGCCGACATCACCTGGTGAGCAAGCCGGCCTGAGATAGCGTAACTCGCTATCCACTAACTCAATTGCAACAGGGTCTGGTTGTATGTGTTAACCAGCTGCCATTTACTACCTGGAGTGATCATGCCATGGCTTTTTCTGCCTCGCCAGCAGATGGATCGACGGGGCGGGACTGGTTTGATCTCCCAGAAAGGCTAAGAGTCAACTCGCAACTACTCCTACGAGGCTTAAGGGGGAGAGACGAACATCTATAAAACACAGCGGTTCCTTTATGACAAATGAATACAATGGACAGACAGACAGCAACAGGAACTAGCACTGAGACACCATCCCCGCTGGCCTTCTCCCGATGCTCCTGGCCAAGCCAATCCAATAAGTCTTCGTCGGAAATCCAATACGGTCATCTAGCTCACCATCTCTAGGTTACAGGACAGTTCGCTTGGCCCTGTGATCACTTGCAATATGTCGATGGTCACCGTGGCACCACGCAACGATTCCCTGATGGCGAATGTCGCTCCCCGCAATGCTACAGGGATGCCCCCCAAATTTGAACAGCTCGGAAGCGGTTGGCATGGTGCCTCGCAACCTAGCACACCACACCCTGGGACATTACGACTCCTCGTCTGCAAGTTCAACCATTAGCGAGACTGCCTCAGGGTCTGAGATCTCCGTTATGATAATGATAACGCAGATGGTTAAGGAGCAGGTTATCCCCTTGCGAAGCGTCACGCCTGACTTGCTGCCTTCTCTTACTTCCAGCATGGCTCTCCCTTCAGTTCCTGGCTGCAACTGCAACAGCATGTGTTCCGACGAGGAAGGCTCCCCGGGCCTCACTTTCTGTGTTCAACAGTGCTTGTATAACTGGGATTCGATGGACATAGACGGCGGCGAAGATGGGAACCTTGTCCAACGCGGGGACTTGAAAACCCCCCCTATTATGTCAACTCTTCTTCCATCGGACGGCCTCACTCTTCCGAGTATGGCTCTCCCGGCCGCGATCCTACCCACAGTCGATACTGGTCTTCCCGGCGTTGATGCTGTCATATGTAGGGAGGGGGTATTCTTCCTACGGTTGATCTTCCCTCAGGTAGCTTCTCGTCTCTCACCCTCTCGGTCCTGTCGATCTCAGACACCCTGCAACCGAGACACTTTTATCTAGGGAGGATGGTATTCTCGCGGTTGATATCCCGACAGTCGAATTCCCGTCTCTTACTCTGCCAACTTTGTCACCCTCGGTTCTACCTACCTTGCCCTCACTGCCAGCCTCAGAGCTGCTTACGGTCGAGACCCTTTTACCTACGGTAGCGAAAAGCCTCAGGGCGGTCAATCTATCGTCTCCCGTCCTTCCAGGTCTCCATATCCCACACCTCTCCTCGCTCCCAATGCTTCCAACATCAGTTCTACCTACGCTCCCATCTTTGCCGACACCAACCCTGCCTGTAGTCGATACCATCCTGCCGAGGCAGTTCATCCCGGGTCTATACACGCTGCCCGTTGATCCCGCCCTATCGGTTTACTTACTGACGACGCGATGCTTCCCCTGCCGACTGCTTCGCCAACGCTCAGGGTACCCTCTCTTGACGGAAGTGTTCCGATACCGACTGTCTTCCCTACCGACATGAATATGTCCACTTCCACCCCGACGGCAGTGCCTGGCTTTCCCGGGATCTGCGAGCTCGACTGCGACAGCCACTTCCAGAGCGCGGGCATCGTCGGCGAGGTCCAGAAGTGCCGGGAGAAGTGTGCCATGAACTGCTCCGGGATGTACGGCGATGCTGGTTCCATCGTCAAGAAGCAGATACTACCATCGCCCACACCATCCTTCATAATGCCTCCCGCAACCGCTTACTGCTTCAGTCCTCGACGTGCTGAAGAAGCTAATGGTCCCATAGGCGCTCTGATCTGTTTCGATACCTATCTTGCCACACGCCCCGAGATTCCACATGTGGCCGGTACCGCTGTCACGAACTAGGCGGTTCGCGGTGGTAAAGGGTTCTAGGAAATGATTGGATTGTGTTGGGAAATGGTACGGCCGTTTCTAGGCTTTGGATTGATGATATCACTCTTTGAATATCTCGACGGTCCTTGTCTTGACAAGTGAATGAATGTATTGGATGAATGGCGATGGATGACACTCGCTCTTGGGACGCCAGCTAGTTTAGCCTAGTAATAGTACCGAGCAATCTTAGCAGGTTGTCATGACGTGATTCACATTCTCACGGAAACTCTGCTTTTGTTATTAGCACACGGTCTCATTACTTTAATATACCCAGATGACAATTGAAGACAGCAAGCTATCAACCTCGGCTCACAGGGAGAACCTCCCAAGGGGCTCGGTTACAGCAAGCCAATCGCGGCACTAAAATCGTGGAGATATCCTGCACTGGAACACACTTCAGAGCTTTGTACGCATCTTTTATTTGACACATTAGTGCAGTGCCGATCAAGACGAGAGGAGCACACAGGTTCCATCAACTATGAATTTTTCTACAATAAATACCGTTAAATCCTTTCCCACTCACTCGCCACATACCTCCACAGCCCCAGCCCCGGTCCACATGTCCGGGCCTTGAACAACTCGCTGGGCTAAATGGCAACGAGGAAAGCGCCTGACAGCCAACGTAGATGGCGTTGGCAAAGAGTCTGCCACAAATTAGTATTGCGTGCCGGAGGCTAGGGTCTTACCTTCTTCTGGCATTGTCTATCAGGGAAGATAGGAACATAAAGAGGGGTAGTCCGATATTAGAGATCCGGTATACTCACTGCGCAGGGATCAGCCTTCGGGGGTAAAAAAGAGGGAAGAAAAGAGATACAGAGCGAAAGGGGAATCAGATCACACATACCGTGTAGGTATCAGCATGTCGCAGGTTCTGCGCCGCCGAGAGGCCGCGGACGCCGTTGTAGCCGTAGGTGCCGAAGTCCTCGGCGCTGGCGATCTGTGAGAGGTGGGTGACCTCGTGGAGGGTGGTGATGGCCTGGTCCTGGCCGTGGCAGGTGCGCGTGAGCGCCGGCAGCCCGCTGAAGTATAGCGGGCAGTTGACCATGAACGAGGCCGACGGCACCGTGTACGCCAGCACGTTGCTCGCGCACGCGCCGTACACGTCCGAGCAGGAGTACCGTGCCACGCCCGAGCTCGAGCTGCCGCACTCCGACGCCACCCGGTTGAAGACGCCCGACACCGTCGAGCGCACGCTCGAGGTGCTGGACTTGTCTGGGGCCGGGTGTCAGCACCTGGCTGCTTACTCGCGGGGGCGGGGCCGAATTGGCGGACGGCGCCGGAGATGCTGGGGTATGGGTTACTCACAGTACTCGGTGAGCTTAGCGGCGTTTCCGGACGCCGCAGCCGTCGCGGCGCTCCTGGCCAGGCTCGGCGTAAGCGAAGACGCCCTCCGAGGAGAGGTCTACCACGCCGCCGCCGCTGAGGTCGTAGGTTTGGGCGATGTCGAAGGTGGTCTCCAGGGTCGCCCTCGCACCGATGGTCTCGAAGACGTCCTCGGCAAGGTCGGTGGTCAGGGCGCGGAGGCGAATACCCTCAAAGGCCACCTTGCTGTCTTTTTTCGGGGGTTACTGTTAGCGATTCTTTCTCCTTTTCTCAGAAGATGATGAACGTGATAAAGAGGAGGATAGGGGGAGAATAGGTTAGGGGCAACGCACTAGCTTGGAAGACGTCGACCTTCTCGACAGCGGCCTCGTCGAGGAAAGAACCCGTCTTGAAGAGCTTCAGATCCGTTTCTCCGTTGTTGATGATGCTGGCCTTCACAGCGGTGTTGCCCACCATCTCCAGCTTGACATCGAGGGGTGAGTCGCGCTTGCCAATGTCGACAGAGACAGCGCTGGCCAGAGAGGCTAGGAGGGAAACACCGGTCAGAACCTTCATCTTGACTAGTTAGCGAGCTTGTTCGGATCTAGGACTGGTTGAGGTTGTTACTGACACGAGACCTCTGGAAGCCCGGTTCGGAGCCTCCTTTCTATACACGGCCACGGACATGACTCCTTCCCGGTGCACTCCCATGTCAAAAGATGCAGCTGGCAGCATTTCCCGAAGAGTTCTATAAGACATGTCAGGCAATACTGAACGCACGGGGAAACTATCTCCATATCATTCCAACACATTTCGACGAGACCATCCCCCAAGAGAATCAAAATAACTTACGGCAATGTAACCCATACCACCGTATAGGTCAATAACCGATACTTACCGACCCAGTAAGGTTAAGTTCGTGGGATGCAATGTTGTTCTACTGCTAGCGCCGGGAGAATTTATCATTTACAGAGTCACTTAAACGAGACACTGTCAGCAAATCGGGCTACTGCTGGCTTGGGAAGGTGCCCCTTCGTGACCTTGGGCATGTCATGTTGTTATCCAATCACATAGAATGTGATATGGGATGTGGCGGTCGTCGTTAGTATATGCCTGACAAAGTCGTATCTTGGGGATCGTGAACGCCGAGGTATAGGCTCCTCGAACCCTCATCTCCGCAAGCTATGTATAGCTTCAAGGGATAGGAAACCAACAAGGCAAGCTCATGCCAAGCTCCTTAATGAAGGTCGGTATAAGTTCAATTCGAGAGCTGGTTTAAACAAATTGCCGCCAATGATAGGAGATGGGATTGTATTGTGTCTATCTCGAACATTTTTGAAGCTTGGGTTTCCGAGGATGTTTGTGCTGTGAAAGCTAGTCTTGTCGTTTATACTGAATGTTGCCGCTCAGAACTCACCAATGGGATATGTCGGTAGGCCTGTGCAACTGTCAATGCTTCTAGGGTCTCGATTGGTGGGTTTCCCAAGCCATCAGTCAACGCCTGGGTAATATCAAAGACAAAGCACCCCCATACCTAACCTCTCGGCACACCCCAAGATCGTGGTCAAGCATCCCCGAAGGTCTAACGGCATGGTAGTGAGGCATCTTCAACCAGCAGGTCGTGACATCGTGGCGTGATAGTGGCTTCCTGGTGCTACGGTAGCCCCACGTTATCGCGGCTGAGTTGATGCAGGAGCTTCCCCTCCTACCATTTTGAAATAGCTCTTTAGCTGGGGCCGCCGGCATAAGGCCTCGATTATCTCTGAGCCTTAATCGTCGGGGTGCGCAAACGCTTGGCGATTTCCAATGTAAAGTAATATATCACATTTTCCGTCAACCATCCTTATCCCCGGGGGAGGGGGGGGTTCCCTTTTGAAAAGTTATGGGGGCTCTATCAAACCTGGTTATTATAACTCTCGGGGTTCTCAACATCCTGACACAACTGTTCAACTGGTCGTGATGAGACACTATTGAAGTTGAATAGTAAAGACATTGCTGTAAGCGCTGGCTGTCGATTTTATCGTCTCTACAGACTTCCAAGGGAAGAGGCCCGTGGAATGTAGTGTTATGACGGAACCTCAAGCCCCGAGGAGGGGCAGCCGAGATAAAAGACTATGAAGCACCTCCTAGATCTTCCGCCTACTGATGATTGCACGCACTCCCATAACTGCTTATCCACTTGTTACTAGCAGCATTTTGCGCCGGAATATGCCGTGCAGGTGCTTATTGCTACTATAACAGAAACATATATTTCAGACGCACTCACATCCCCAGTCTGTCTGGGCTTGAGGGGGCTATTTGCTACGGTATTGATAAGGATGACTGGCATCCTCCTCAAAATAGTAGTAGCTCCACCAATGAAACTCGTGAATCAACAGCCTTTCTACCATATCACTCGCTTTATCGCTACTGCCATGGCTAGTCTCCCCGGCCTTCTGGCCACAGAGGTCGGTTGCGCTGGAGCTGGTGGTTGCAGGCCGGTGCGCAGTTCGTCGGGAACCATTCCGCCGAAAGAAACTTGAACATGAGTACCGTCGGCATGGACGCGACGGCGCAGGAAAACATTGCTATGCAAGCTCTGCCGTCGCATTGCGTCACTGTTGTTGTGAAGACGTAGTTGGACGGCCAAGGCGCGTCGCCGGTCGGTAAGCGTGCAGATTGCCGCGGTGGGGCCGTGTTTCCCGGGGTCCGTGAATTTCGGCAGCTGCGCCGCCGGGCCCGGCTGGAAGTAAGTCACTCGCAGTCCACCGCAGCTGGCGCTGCGCAATGGTGGTGGGGTCACTGCCACCACCGGATGGGAGAGGGCACAATCGTCCTGGCCGCTCGCCGTCCTTTACATATACGGTGTTGCGAGGCCAGACAACTTGCTAGCCGCCGAAGATGTAGCTCAGGTTAGCTGAATTACCTATAAACAGTAAAATGAGTCAATATAAAGGATCTGAGCCGAAATAAAAGTGCGATTAACAGTACGAGGTACCGCTTTCCGTATCTTGATGGAAAGATACGACACTGCGTTCATCCGCCCCTTATTCACAAGGTGACCCTGGGCGCTGCGTGCTTATGTAGTCATTGAACTGGTCAAACTACCATATTCCGGGATTATTGCAGTTAGTGCCGTACATCCCCCATATGTCTAGATCCTTCTTGCCACATAAACTAGGTATCTGAAATTCCTGGATCCTTTAAACAAATTTATATGGGAAATATTGAAAACGAAACAACGGGCGATTGTACCACACTAACTAGAAAGATCCCCGGGGGTTGTAGCTCGCGTAGCTACTCGCTAAATCCGATGCCCCTACGATAGTAATGTTTGTTACTCTAGTCGCTAGCTATACGCCGCCGGGCACATTGTAATGTCTGTATCGTTGTTGCCAGATGAGGCAGCTAAGACGGCTGTAAGTTGATATGGTGGCTGAAGTAGCTCCTCTCTGACCGTCCACGCTCTAGCTCGAGTCTTATTAATCCCTTGTTGCCCTAGTGAATAGTCCAGGTGAGGCGGACGTACAGTCCTTACATGACTACGCTGCTGAGGGCGAGCTATCTCGATGATAGCCATGCCTCTTTCTCCCGGACTAAGTTACCGAGCGCTAAAACACGTATATGCTAGCCCGGCGTTGTATAGGCTTGGCACAGATGGTCCCATGGTGGCTATCGCTCTCCATGTACGTCGCTTAATCTTCTCCTTGCGAATATAGGAAAGGGGATACTAAGCCCGTATATGTTGGGGAAGCAACATATCACTGATCAGGATTATGACTATCTCTGAAACTCGTAGTCATCTTAGACAATACCTCGACCTCAACAGTATGCTGGTTCTTTCGGAGCTCACCACGGCTCCTCAGCCTCGGTAAGTTCAATCTACGCTCAGTATGTAATGATAATTGCTATGAGAGGAGCCCTTAGTTATGCCTGAAAATGAGCGAGAAACTGGGCGCCAGACTAGTAAGGCTGGACTGGCTGTGCGCACCAGCCAGATCTTAGGGTCCAAGCAGGCTGTGGTGTTCCTTTCAGTACCTGCCAAGAAAGCTTTACCTCCCAGGCCCTGACTAGGAAACTACTATTAGTGTGAATTGAAGGCCACCATCGCCTAGTATGAGAAAAATGGCGCAAATTGAGACATCGCAGTCTCATTGGCTATTGCTAGTATGTGGCTTGTAACCAGCATCGTGGATATTAGATGATGGTAACGAAAACGGAAGAAGTAGCTGATTAGGTATCAATAGGTCCCCGCGTCGGGGGTATATGCTGAACCTTAGGGTAGGAGAAGGCTCACGTTACTTAGACGTGGAATATCTTCCGAGGGAATGGACAGCCGCAGCTGGCGTTTTCAAGACCAGTCCCGTTTGCAGCATTGCCCCCGGGAGACAAGGTTCGCTCCCTGGCAGCAATGGCGGACTGCTTGCTCTCCAACTGGGATTGCGTAGTTACGGGACTTCCTATCAACGGGCGAATTTATGAAGCTGCATCGCGGTTGCGACGGTAACACGAAGCCGGTGGGAAGTTGTAAAGCAAGTTGGCTGGGTTGTATTCGATGACCGGAATTGCGACCTGTCGCGACTAACATGAAAGTACGCATTATATGGTAGGGGATGGTAGGCTCGAGAGGAGACGAGACTCCAGAAGGCCACAGGGCTCTGGTAAGATACACACACACACACTCTCTCTCTCATAAGCACTGGAAATAAAGTTACGGGAGGATCCGGCCCCCAGACGGCTGGAGAGGTATGTCTCTGAAACGGACGAAGCACCTGTGGGTGCTAGACGAAGCGATACAATGCAATCATCACCGACAGCGCTCTGTTATGTGAGTCTGTGTTTGTCAACCATCCACCTAGAAATCGGCAATTCAGATAAGGTGTGGCTTCAATAGCAGGCAGTCTCCTGCGATCTATGGAAACATGATTCCCCGCCAAGGTCCTACCTAGCATGTTGGGCATGGCCTTCACTTACGTACTTCGCTCCTCCAAAAATAGAAAATACCCACCTAAGTGATTGAAAAATAGGAATCAGCTCTAATCAGTGATCGCCAGGACAGCCTTCCAGCGTAACGCGAACTCGGAGTCATTTTAGGTGTGCATTGTATTGTATGCAAAACCGAGGCTTGTCTAGTTACTAACTTGAGCAAAAAGGAGAGGAAGAGAATGGGAAAGAAAGATAGAAGAGCAAGTCCCATATGGCATCTTCACATTAAAGGTCGAGGGCCAGGGTAACTAGGATCACGAGCAACTTACGACCATACTACTACATAGCGCTTAGGCGAACCATTAGGATCTGCCTACCCACCTCTTTAGACTCGTCACAATCTAACAACTGCTTTGTATCTTGGAAAAGAGGCGCTCCTAATTGGGTCTGGTGGCAATTGAAAGGCAAGCGAAGAGGAAGAGGTAGCAAACAAGGCTTCCCGTTCATCTCCAATGGTCCTGATTGATAGGTGAACAAGTCGTACACGCTTCAAGGTGGACGTGTACTTCGTCGGTTACTGTAGAAAGTAACAGGGGACGATTAGCTAAGCGCCGACTAGAGCCTGCAGCAGGGAGAATCTGCGGGTCCTTGTATCGTGATTCCTTCTCGTGAAACAGTGAAAAAGGCAGGCTGAGGTGAGATCCTCGATGATCCGCGACCCGGGTTGGCCCCCCATGGGCAATCTGACCATTCCTGGCAGAGATATCTGATAGAGGAGACCGGAGACCTGTTTTGGGCGGCAAAGGGCATGTAAGGGTTCCTGGGGACAATTTTTAGCCTGCGTCTCAGCCGAGACCGTGCACTTGATCGAGAGCGCGTCCAGACTCCGCAGGACACACTGTACTGTCGTCATAACTATTTAGCTTCCTTTATTGAGTAGCTATTGGCTTCGTTGGGCCGTTAGGCGCAGAATGTTACAGTATTCATTGTGGATATGCTCACACTGTACGGACACGAATACGTACCCACTTTTGATTAGCAAAACAGCATGCCCCAAAAATATACCCCGAAAAGGGAGAAGGGATGGAATGACGACGATACCAAACGGGATGCAATAGCTGGGCAAGGGGGAATACGAACAGCCACCCAGAAACAGAAAATCATCCAATGTTGAAACGATGGCGGAGGCCTTAATGCACCTCAAATGCAGGTACGCACTTTTTTTGTTTATTATAAATTTACTATGTGTGGACACGCACCCGAATGAGATGGCTAAGGTGGTTGACGATCGGGACCGGAGAATACGTATGCGATTATGATTTGGTAACAGCAAGACGGGACGGGGTACGAACGACACTGTGGATAGATAGATCGGAGCTCAATGTTGGATGGTCTGCAGATACAGTAGCGCCTATTTATCTCACATGGTACCTAAGCGCATCAATCCACCCGCTTCCGTGGTTCTCCGAATATCGATCGATACCTGGATGCTTACCTACAAGGCAAGGTAGGCAAGTAGGTATTTACATACATACTACCTTTCATTGATGATATGGAAGAGGGAAGGGGAGGAACTCTCCATTGCTGCCGCATTCCTACTTCGTCAATACCATCTCGTTAATACCTAAGGCGGGCTCAACCTTTCCGAATCTTGTTCAGCAAACTCCTCTTGTTGTATGTACGGAATGCGGGGGCTGTACATACACAGCACGCAATACGGCTACGCATGTCCACAATCCTTGCATAAACACTACGGCAGGCTCTTGGCTCGCTCTGACTTTGGTCTAGATTAACCCACGCGAACCAATGGTGTGCTTAGCTTGTTGTATTGAGTTTGCTAAGTACGATTTATCCGAGGACGCAACTGACGGGGACGAACAGGGGAAGCATGCTTGGTGACATCCCGGCAGCACATGGAAGCGCTCTGTGCTGTTTCGCAGTGGCTTCTCTTTTTTAAAGAATGTGCGAAGCAACTACGAAAGTAGCCCCTGCTAGCCGGCGTAACAAGCATGTTCTGCTAGCTCAAAACTTTTATCGATCTGGATACGTACCTAGTCCCAATGCCCATCCTTTTAGTCCAGTCGCTATCTTGAATCCTCGTTGACCATTGATTGCCATACAGATGCAGTCATACTGCATACGGTAGTAACCTACCTTTCCCAGGGTCTTCAACTCGGTCGGGCCAGGCCTTCCTGCTTGGGACCTACTACTCGGCCTCACAGTTCAATCAATCCAAAGGTTGCAACCTCTCGTGAGGTTTTCCCCTCTTTCTCCTCTCCGTCTGTCCGTCGTTCTGTAATTTCAAATTCGAGCCTCGCCCAGTTCCAATTTATCACGGGCCAGCCGCCAAGTATCCTATTCGCCTCCGTTCCTTTTTCCAACAATAGTTTGACTTTCCCATTATCACGCGTCGCACTTAATTTCCTCCTCTACCTCTATCAATACCTGTCGACGGCTCGATTGCGTTTTTACCTAATATACAAACCATATTTGGGTCGAGACCAGCCAGCTCTGTGGCCAACGCCCACGGCCGCGGCTCGTCCTGGGCTGTGCTACAACTCAGGGTCTCACAAGTTTCGCGCGGTCCCTATTATCTTGACCACCACTCTCTGCGCCACCATAACAAAATTGTAACACTGGAAAGCCCATGAGCCTCAATTCGACGTGCGCCTACCCGCATACTCTCCTCCTCTAAAAGAAACGCTGTCCCGCATTCCGGCTATATCTGGATCCCGCAGCTCTATATCCTATCTACTTCGTACCTTCTTTGAATTAAGCTCCTGGGCAGGCTGCCGCGTCGTCCGGACCTCTTGGTCCACCAGTCTTCAAGCTGGATTCGTGAGTTTAAACTTAACTTTGTCTTGACTTCTGTGCCGTTGAAGCTATCCTTCACGCTTCTTTCTTTCTACCCCCCCTATTTCGCCATTCTATCAGTCCCCCTCTGTTATTCCTTCCTGTGCGTGCTCAAACCTAGGTTCTCGTCGCTAACATACCGGTGTTTAGCTTCATCCATGTTGCTGCTTGGTCGCAGCACCAGAGTCCCAGTCCCTCTAGGCGACATCCGCTTGGACATTTCCGCTCGCTTTCGAGCATATCGCCGACAGCCATCTCCGGCCGGTCGAGATCCCCCGCAGCAAAATCAGTTTCTTCCGGCAATGTTGCGGATATGGCGGTTCCACTAGACGCCACGCCTAAGCGCATGGCGTCGTCTCAGTCCCTCATGGCGGACCAGGAGCATAGTACGATACCTGATCCAAGGAAGCGAGCTTTGAGTTCGGCAAATGCCCCTGGCGCGGGAACTCCGACTCATCATCCGGATCTCGACCATGAGGTAGCGGCCCTTAGCACAAAACTGATCGATGCCTTGAACCACCAGACCACGCTCGACGACACGCTTTCTGCGACGAGACAAGAACTGGAAGCTTCCCGCGGGCGGATAAGTGAATTAGAGGAACTAGTGACGCGGCAACAGGAAATGTTGGCCGGGGACGTCTGGGTCAAGCGTTCCAGCGTCGAAGAGGAAAAGAATAGGTTTCTTTTGCGTATCGCCGACGAGAAAAAGAAACGCGCCGATGTGGAAAAGGAAAAGCGGAAAATTGAGCAGGAGTTAGAAACACTAACCGTGTCGCTTTTCGAGGAGGCTAACAAGATGGTCATTACCGCCAAGGAGGAGGCCAAAAAGGAGCAGCACATACTTCAACGCAAGAACGAGCAGCTCAAGGCGCAGCTAGCCGATACAGAGGGTCTTCTGAGATCCCAGCAGGAACAATTGGCAGAGCTGAAGCATGTAATGGAACAGATGACGGCCGAACGGGACTCCCATACTGGCACCACACCTTCGTCGCCCGGGTTCAGCAAATTCGACGCCAAAGAGGACGACGCCCAAATTTCCGATGGCAGTTCGCAATACGGTCATGCGGTACCTCTCTCGCCCACGTACCCTACAAGCCTTACACATCTCTTGCAGCCCGTTCTGAGGACTGACATTTCTTCCTACGATGATTTCGTGGCGCTCGTGAAGACGTCCAAGAACCAGCCATCAAGCCGGGTTTCCTCGGGGTCCTACAGTGGTCTTAACCCTCTTCTCGGCTTCACTGGCAGTGGCTCAGCTCCGTCAAATGCATCCACTACCTCCGTGTCGACCGCCGCAACGCCCGCATCAAACAACGTGTCACCGCAGACTCCGAACACCCCTGCTTCAGCTCTCAGCGCTGGCTCGACTGCGTCTTCGGTACCGCTTATGCCTTTGAAAGATACCAAATTCTATAAGAGGGCTTTAGCTGAGGATATCGAGCCGACCCTACGGCTTGATACAGCCCCAGGGCTCTCCTGGCTGGCTCGTCGGTCCGTCATCAATGCTATGACCGAGGGCAGTCTGGTGGTTGAACCGGTACCTACCAGCAGCCCATTTGCGACCATCAGCAAACCGCAGTTCTATCCTTGCTCTCTCTGCGGGGAGTCGCGAAAGGATGAGACGCACCTGCGCAATCACCGATTCCGCACGAGCGAATCTGATTCGGCTCAGCGCTATCCCCTTTGCAAGTACTGCCTTAGCCGCGTACGATCCACATGCGATTTCCTTGGTTTCTTACGTATGGTCCGGGATGGGCACTGGCGTGCCGACGACGCCGACGGGGAACGGATTGCCTGGGAGGAGAGCGTCAAGCTGAGGGAGCAGATGTTTTGGAGCCGCATCGGAGGCGGGGTTGTCCCGGCCCAGGGCGGCCCTGGACACTCCGAGAAGAGTGCCCGAAGTAGTCACGAGGCCAGCAGAACCTTGGCGGAAGGAGATAAAACAATCGAGCCCCCCGAACCATCTGACGGCTCGAGCGACACGGCGGCAGCCGAAGACCAAAGCAAGCCCCTTGAGGATGCGAAAGTAGAGCAGTCCCCGGCAGCCGAAGATCAAAGCAAACCTAATGAGGATGCTGAGCCGGCGGAGCGGACACCGGCGCCCGAAGATCAAAACAAGCCTAATGAGGATGCCGCGCCGGTAGAGCAGCTTCCCCTAGACCCGTCAACCTCGGTAACAATCACTGAGGAACCGACCCCCAGTGCGAGGGGCTTAACACAATCAGTTGAAACACCAAAGATTCTGTCAGCGAAGGACGGAGCAGCTAGGCTCTCTCTCACTATCCCTGGGGCTTTCGAGTAGCCCCGACGAAGGTTTAGAAGTTGCTGTCATGGATCTGATACCCAATTCATTCATGAAGGGAAATGTTTCGTTCCCTTAGACTTTGCATACATTCGCTCGTACATACTACCTTCACCGGGCCTTACAACCTGCTGTATAACTACTACTACTACTACCACCTTTAATACCGAAATTATCTGCACTCAAGGACGCCAAGGGAAAGGCGTCCTTCAAGGGAGACGGAGCATTGGGAGATGGCGTTTTTGGTCTGGCAAGGGGGATAGCCTTGCTGAATTTGAGGGCATCATTTTAACGAAGCTGCCCAGGAGCATTGGTGACTGGGAAGGAAAGGGGGCCTTTGGATTGGTCAAGCGTCGAGTGGTTTTGGAATGGGATTGGGGCTGGGTGCATAGAGACGGATACATGATGCTTAATGCGACTCTTGCCATTAGGGAAAGGGGGCAGCGGCCTCCTCAGGCGCGAGGCTAGGCCATAAAAAGGGGGCCTACTAGTATCGGGCCGCAGAGATAGGATTACGAAATGGGAAGTCGCGCTGGCGTGTGATATCTATCTGGTGGTCGGCCCCCGCCTTCGTTGAGCCGTCCGTGATGTGCGCTGTTGTGTGTTGGCACTGAATTGAATTGTTGACGATGGCGCGGAGCTGTGTTTCTTGCCGGATGGGACATGTCCGCGCATCTACGTTTGTTCCTCCTACACTTCGCTGGCCTGATTTAATATCTCGCCCAGTGAGAGTTATTACCATGTGGCTTCTAATTAGCCCTTCGACGCGTGCACGGGCTGAGCTTGTCATTACCGATGGGTGTGGATCAATGGGTTAGGTCGGTTGTTCTGAGTTTCTGGAAGACATTCAGTCACTCCAGTCGGGGAGGGCGTTTATGAGTACGGATAGCACAATCTACGATCTAACCCGCGATCCCGCAAGCTTCTTGTCACCCCTATCGGTCACCTCTATCGGTCGCCCCTATTAATCGCCCTTGTCCATCGCCCCGCCACGCGTCGGGTGCGTGGGCTGTGATGCGGTCCATGCG
Source organism: Monosporascus cannonballus (assembly GCA_004154925.1). NCBI lineage: Eukaryota > Fungi > Ascomycota > Sordariomycetes > Xylariales > Monosporascus > Monosporascus cannonballus. Next base: position 128,078 of record QJNS01000072.1, read on the forward strand.
GCGTTGCGCGCCGTCCCGTGCCGTCCTCCCCACCCCCCTGATCCCCATCCCGGGCGTCCACCGAACAGCACGTCGTGAAGTGGCAGCGACGTCGCGTTAGCCGCCCAGCGGTGTTCAGCTGACCAGTTGGGCGGGTTTGGTGTGTAGGTGTGTGCGTATGACATGCGGTATTGCTTGCTATTCGGGGGCCCGTATGGGTCGCGTGGTAGGTTTCGGGTGGCGGCGAGAGTTTTTCCATAACGCACATGTGTGTATACATATACGCATATATATGTAGAGAGAGGGAGAAAGGGGGGGAACCTCGGAGACGGCCATCTGGACGCCTACCACCCTCACCCCTTTCCCTAAATCACATAAACGCAAAGGAGCGAGCCGATCGACCAACCGATCATCAACCGCAGTGGGCGCATCCGTCGTATAGCGGCGGGTACCGCCAGATAAGTCGAGTAGGAGCAAGAGAGGGGGGATGAGAATGAGGGAGCGGAACCGGCTGTGTAATTGTTGAACCATCTCGGTCATCCAGCCAGTTAACTGGGTCCCCAGCCTGCCTCCCGCCATCGTCGTCATTGCATCCGCCGTCGAACACGATACTGTGGGTCATCTTTTAGCTAGACTTAGACTGACTCTCGGAGACGAAAGGGTCCGTCCAGGTTGACTTCCTGGTTCCTATCTGTGTCCATCCATCCATCCAACCTACCTAACCCACCCGCCAAACCGCGCAAAGCGCGATCAATCGATGCCCGAGTTAGCCGTCTGCACGAGAGGGAGGGAGGCCCGGGACGGTGACCGTGTCCGATGGGATGCGTGGGTGGGATGCCCCCGCCCCCAATATGTTCTCCGCCTTGAAAGTATAGAGGAAGAGAGGTTGAGAGAGAAGCGGGGTTCGTTGATGGAAAAGACCAGGAGATGGGTATACCAACCACGTCTCGGTTAGGTCACCTCGTCAAGTTGTTTGGCTCTAGCTGATTGGGACCCATTCCCGCTCCTTGATGATTATGATATTCGAAAAGGCCCAGTGATTATATTTATATAACTAGCCAGTTTGTTCGGCGTCTTGGGCTCATGAAGGTGCAAAGTTTATGCATAAAGTTAGGCCCTGTCTTACTAGATCATGAACAAGAGCGACAGAGCCAGGTGAAGTTAATCCTATCGTCTTCACATCTTTCCTTCGCAGTAAAGGACCCAGTCCTCTTCAATGAGCTGACTGAGATTTCCGGTGTCTCTTCACATGTGTTATTCAGGGGCAACGGGCTTTATTGCTAGATAACAGCACTCTGCTACCGGTTGGACAGATGATCATTTACACGTCTATCTGTCGAATCAGGGAGGGATCTCAGGGCCATGCAATGCGAACTCAACACGATGATACCACCGATTGACCCAAGCACCGGCCGTCAGTAAAGGGCTCTGACGGGGACGAGTGATTTGGATGGAGGTCCCAACACTTCATACACATGTTGTGTCGAGTGTTTAACATCCGTCGAGATGCTCAACACGTCTCCTGAAACGAACCGAAACGGCCCGGATAACAACTCCCACCGGGGTCTCTCCTGATGCCTGTTCACTTGAACCAGACGGGAAACCCGGTAATACTTTGCGAGCTTAATATGCTCTCCTCATCTTGCCCCTTCCCTCCAATCGTCTCTCTCTACATGACTTCGTGGCCCTGCTAAAGCGAGGGGCGTTACATGACTTGATTTCTAAACGGGGCTAGCATATCTTCGTTATGGCTTTGCAGTCAAAACCGAAGGAAAACTCTGCAGCAGAAGGCGAGCTGGGGGATGAATAGATCTTGGGGAGAGTGTTACATTGCTGGGGATATGTGATGTTCTCGGGGGAATTGGATTACTAGGGGCAGTGTATAGAAGGTCTATATACAAGGGGTTCAAGTCAGTGAAGGGGTGAGGGGCAAATGCAGGGGTGTAACGGTGCTGCCGAGTTCTCTTCCAACTTTGTAGCGAGGCTACGGCGCCAGTGTGGCTTGCTCTTTGGGAGAATCGGATATTGTGTGGCGTGACAAAGACGGCGAAGGGCGGGTAGGGCAGAGATGTGTGTTTGGTCGCTCAAGTTTGTTGCATGACAGCCTGGCCGCCGCCGGTTTGGCGCTTCACCTGCTCTCGAGCCCATCGCGCAGTCTCGATAGTGCGAGACTGAAATTCGCGGTTGGTCTTGGTCTCCTTGATCATAACGTTGAGCCAATCTTGACGGAAAGCGTCTGCAAGCTCGCCATTAGGGAACGCATCAGCAAGGTCGCTGTAGTCCTTGTCAGCAAGTCAACGGAAAAAGCTGGGTGTATGATCATACCCAATAACGCCCATCGTGGACCGCATCAGTGGCTCGCTGCGGTTCATGTCGTTGGCAATCAGGTTAAGCAGGTGGAAGATGGCTTGAACATAAGGTTGGAGTGCTTGGGCTGTAGAGTGTTAGCAATGGATATGACTAGCTTCGCAGGCAAACTTACTCTTGCCGCCGAGTTTCATGGCACCAATAATGCCACTCCAAGCATCGACGATGCCTTCACGGAGAGAGATGACATAATCAAACATCTCATAAGAGCCCTCCGGTGAAGCAGTGACATTCGCAGCCTGCTGCAAGACCTGCGCTACGACAGACAGGTAAGTCTCGAAATGACCACCAATAGCGTTGGCGATATCGCCGAAGCATTGGAGAATGGCCGGCTTGAATTGTGTCGAAAGATTCGTGCTCTGCAGAGGCCGAGTCAGCCGGATAATATCACATGCAAGTTTACGACGTGGGGTATTTTGGAAGGGGAGTGGGTGTGAGTAAGCGGGGCATCATAGGACGTACCCTGAGGTTGTTAAGGAGGTAATTCATGAAATTGTCGCAATACGGCTGACTCCGCTCTCCCATAGAACGAGTGATGTCGCTGACCAGACCGATAGCCATGGAGCACAAACTCGGCTCTTCTTGGTTGCCAAGAGCGTTATAGAGGAAGGGTGTGAAGGCCTCCATATACTTGCCGAAGTCCTCCTCCATCGCGTTTGCCAGCCCACTAATCGTGGCAAAGACGGACTCGGGGACACTTGACTTGCCGCTCGCAGTGCTCAAAATTTGCAGCGATACCTGCATGATGCGGTCGCCTTGTGGTGCGATCTCCTTGTCCAGTCGCTGGATGATAGCCTGAAGCACAGCGTGTAGACTCGTCTGCATCTCCTCCAGGGCTATCTTGTCCTCTATGCTAACGACCTGGGTCTGCATGGGGATCGTTTCCTCCAACCGCTTGATGATAACATTAGACAGCTCCGCGATCGATGGGAAGCTGTCTTGAGCCGCATGCTGTACAAAAGCGCTGAGTACCTCGTAGGCAGTGGTGCGAACAGCAGTCTCTGTACTTGGCTGTGAAGTTACGGTGAGGAGGGTTTGTACGCTGTTGTTGAAGTGAGGCGTGAGAAGATTCGAGGTAGCGTCGAAATCGCCCGAGAAGCGCTCCGCCAAATTCATCAGGGCCCAGCAGCACGAGGCAGCCATCTTTGAATCATGGACGCCGGTGAACAAGGACCGGATAAGCGGGTCGAGGTGGGTGCTCGGGTCGATGGCTTCAGAACAAGCTTCGGTAATGCGGCCTAAGGCATACGCAGTCGAATCTTTGACGTAAGTAGAACTGTCCTCCATCATCGTGATCAGAATCGGCAGAGCCTGCTTGACAATAGGCTCCAAGACCTTCTCTTCCGGCCCCTCCATGATGGCGCCGAAGGCAGCAACAGCAGCTTCCCGGTAATGCCAGTCCTCGGATCGCAGGTGCTGCTCGACGAACTGGATTACGGGCGGTATGATGTTGGGCCCTACGGCCTGTGCGTACAACTGAAGACATTGATAGGCTGCACGGGACAGGTTGTACTCATCATCTGTAGCGTCCTCGTCCTGCTTGGTGAGAAGCATCAAAAGAGTAGGGACGACTTCGTTAGTCGCAACGCGCGCGAAGTTGTAGAATGGCCGCATCTGGTCTGAACTTTCAACCTGTTCGAGAAGAAGCGTCAGTTGGCGTTGTCAAGACCACCGCACATGGTAGGCAGCTTACCTGAGCGTTGTCCTCTTCAATGTTGATCTCCTCTTCGCAGACTGTGCTCCAAAACTCAACGGCGAGCTTTGCAACGTCCTCGTCCTCGTTCTTCATGCCTAAAATAGTGAGGCCAAATAGCGCCTTCTCCATGTAGAAGCGCATGTTCTCGTAATAGAGGGCCATGATACGGTTGAGACAGCCGAATGCACCTTGTTGTATACGTGCGTCATCAGCTTGTGTGGCCTCGCAGACAACCTGCATGATATAATTCCTCTCTCCTTCGTGCTTGAAGTTGTTGCCAACGAACTCAAGAGAATCGCCAAGGGCCGTAATGGCAGAGAGGCGAACTTCGTTATTGGTCTCCTCCTTTCTGGCGCCTTGAACAACAGCCGTAAGGATGGCGTTGGAATGGCCAATAAGGGCGGTGCGCAGGTCGGCATCCTGGCTTTCGCAGATGAAGCCAATGCAGGTCAGTGAAGCCTGCTTCTGATGAGGCGCACCACTGCTAACGTTCTGAACGAGGGTTGCCATAAGATCGCTCCACTGATCCCTGGGCAGCTCGATGGCGGCGATCGAAGCTATTACCTGAGCAGCCGCCTGGCCAGCCTGGGCGTTGTTGGAGGAAAGGGTCTGTAAGGCAAGGCTCTTGACACGATCCTTTGTCTCCTGATCTGTCTGTTGCAGCCATTTCGCTTGTATCTCCTGCTGGCGAGAGAATTCACGGGTGGTAAAGGCATTCTTCAGGGCGAGACCAGCAGCGACTCTGATATTGGCTTCGGTACTTTCGTCTGCCAGTGCTTGAACGAGGGTGGCGAGATATAGAGGCTGCAGAATTGACCCAAGATATTAGCGAGGGAGGCCATGACGAGGGAGGCAAAATAAGACATCATCGGGGTAAGGCGACTTACGAAGTTCGTCTCAGCAGCCTGGGTGAGTTGTTGCTCCGCACCAGTTCGCGTCGCCGCGTCTGCAAGGGGACGTATGGGTTAGCAAAGGAGGGTACACAAGCAGTTGATTTACGGCTTTAGTGTATGATGCGACAGGCTGCGCCCCAAGGCTATATATATAGGCGACACCGGTTCCCAAGTAAATAAATAAATTTCTTAGTAAATATGACGTACCTGGTGATAGAGAGTTGCTGAGGACAACGTTGATATCACCGTCCGCCATGCTGTCTGAAATGTTGCAAGCTTTGTCCGTTGAAATTAGGGCGTATCCAGTACGGATTGTGGTGCTGCTGGTGGTTTTTGCAAGGTGGGAGGTGGTATTGATGATCTATATCGTCGTAGTGGGTTAGGAAGGGGGGGGTAAGGTTTGTTGTTGTTTTTATTTGATGATAGCGGTAATCAAACCAGACCGATCGTCAAGAAAAGAGCTTAAAAGGGATCGGTGACAAGTCCTTGAATAAATGAGAGGACGAAGAAAGTTGAAGATTATTCTTGACCGCCCTAGGATTATAGCGATCCAATGTCATAAAAAGGCAGGGTCCAAGACACTTGAGAAGGAGAAAACGTTTGCCTGGGTTCTGAAAAATGAAGTTGGAAGGGTTCGGAAAGGGGATGAATGGTGCAGAACTGTGAGGTCTGATTACTTACCAGCCGCCCGCCCTGTACGTACCTCCACTTTACCTAGTACATATACTATATACTACTAGGTAGACAATGTATGTACCACATGCAAATGCGGCTTCGTCCATTTAATTGGAGGGGGTTTCGAGAGTCAGGTTATGTTCTTACTGTATATATATGTGCCTAACTCTAGTGGAATGCCGCCTTCTCCCCTCTCTCTGAAGGTTACCTACCCAGTACATCCTTGGCCGTTGTCCAGTAAACTTATCGAGTATTCTACCCTACCAGCCCTATGTACCTACCAAAATGCTGTTTTCTTCTTGACCTTACTTAGGTAAACCTGAAAAACGCAAGGTACTATGTAAGGTCATATTCGCACTCCAACACGGATGTGTAGGGTACCCTACCCTGTCATGTCCTCCGAATATATATGCCTTTTATATCTACATGGGTAGGCATGAATGGATAATTATATATTTGGACTTTTGCAACTGTGTCCAGTATAGGCCAGACCTACATACTTTTTTTCCTCTCCACCTTACTAGGTATGATCTCGTCCGTGTTTTCTTGCTTGTATCTGGCCCGGTAGCACCTTGAATTGCCGTGGCTCGCTTGCTACCCGGTGGACTCTATTTATGACGAGTATATGGACGCGGTCTTGCCTTTGCTAACTATTACCTGATGCACTATAATTTGCGGCTGTGACTGAATGGGGGTTCCGCATGATTGTGTCTGACCTATTCCATCTTTTATATACGACTATCTACCTACATACCAATCACATATGTCATGTTCCTCCTACCTGCTTCACCAGAAGTATTAAGGGCGGGGTTGCCGCTCTGGGTCCATACTCGATACTACTGAAATATCCAGCGATGCATATAACCAAGGGATTCCAACGATCCTGGCCATAGTTATGCATCTTTACGCACACATATAATGGGGATTTTAACTTAATTCCCACCGCAAAGTCATAGGCGCAACTCGTTGCCGGGGCCGTTGTTGACGAGTCCAGCTTCTGTAGACAGACCCTGGACAACACGCCTACGCATCTTACATCACTATAAGTGCTCATCTTACTATGTATATACATAACATCGACACCTTCGAAGCGTACCAATGTACGTCAGGAGCCTACTCAGACAGCTTGTTAATTAGTCCACCATAGTTTTTACATATCAATATCAACCTCATGGAAGCGGCAGTGTCAGGCAAAAAATGCTCTTGTTTGCGGAAGCTTCGTTTCGACTGGAATGTCGTCGGCCATCATCAACCCCCTCCGACGATCCCGACTAACCTGAGCCAGTAGTTGCGAGGTAGAGCGAAAACCCCCACGTGTATCTACTTGTGTATGTAGCACCTTACTGAGCGAGCTCCGTCACAGCGCCGAGTAGGGGAGCTCTCCCTTCTATCAGAGGTTGAAAACATCCAATCATTGCGAGGGACGCGAAGAACCCCGCCATTCCGGCCGAGTCAGAGATTTTATTCGCACGTGACCGCCTCCATCTCCATGCCCCGCACTTATGCGGAGCTGGAGGCACTTACCTTCCTCGAGTCGAAAGCATCCTCATGTCGTTTCACGCTTACATACATATTGCTTAGATTTACTGGAATTATTATATAACTGAGTTACCAGCTGCTATGGGTTGTTTTCCAGCTGGCGATGATCTGCCTCCTCCAAAATATCACCTGTATCCGATCTAGGAAGGCATCAAAGATCTTTCTGATGATGTCTCTTAAATAAACATATGATTCTTCGTGGGACTGATTTATTGCTTAAGTACGTAGAAATGCTGACAGTGACTAACGCTTTCCCCCTTATTTTTGATTACCATAAAGTGCCTTGAGCCTCATCGAGCCGAATAACCGGGAGTGACCTGCAACATATGCGCCAACCTACAAGGCAATACTCACGTTGCTAGCTGCTCCCAGGAGAGCCATGAGAGAACTTTGGACCACGTCTTCGTGGATGCCAACGCCCCAGACCTTCTGCGACGTGCCCGCCGCCGTGCATTCGATGTAAGTGGCCGCCTTAACCTCCCCTCCACCCCCTATGGCGTGTTCCTTGTAGTCGGCGACGTCCAGTTCTATGCTCAGGGCGTCCGCTAAGGACGAGATAGGGCCATTTCCTCGGCCCCGGAGCTTATACTCTTTGCCGTCGATAGCTACAATGCCTTCGAAAACGCGACCGAGATTCGTAGTATCCCGGAACTCTCCAGGCTCTGAAGAAACAGGAGGTGTAGACCGGTCCACGGAAATCGAGTAGTCGACGATGGTGAACTGAGGTTTGTCCCTCAAGAAATACGTCTTCTCGAACAGATCGGTGACTTCGGCCGTCAACAGCTCTCTGCCAAGCTCATCCGCCCTCTTCTGGGCCACTTTTGCTAAAGGCAATTTGCAAATCGCGGGGAAGGTCAAGCTCGAGTTTCCGCAGGATGATCTATGCGGCGCCACCTTTGCCACTCTGCGAGTTGACTCGGATCACGGCCTCGTAGGTAGGGCTAATGTCTTGAGGGTCGAGAGGGGGATACGGGATTCCCACTCGTCCTCGTACGCCTTGCCTTGCTCCTCGCGGACCTTGAAGCCCTTCTTGATGGCATCTTGGTGAGACCCACTGAAGGCGCACACGACGAGAGAACCTCCGTACGGGACGCGAGGGTGCACGGGGATCTTGTTACAAATCTCAACAGTGTCGATGGCGCGGCCGAGATCAGAGAAGTCGACGTTGGGGTGGATTCCCTGCGTGTAGAGATTCAAGGCCAAGGTGACCAGATCTACGTTGCCCGTCCGCTCACCGTTGCCGAAGAGGCATCCTTCTACTCTGTCAGCACCAGCCATCTGGGCCAACTCAGCGGCCGCAACGGCGCATCCCCGGTCTGATCTACGGAGAACAAATTTTCCTTCTCCAAACGTGGGACGATGGACTCAGGGCAGTTTGGGGTAATCATCCGGCATGGAGATACAATTTACTGCATCTTCAGCAAGGGTGAAATGAAGACTTCCCGTTCAGGAACCAAGCTCTAAGGTACCGCGAAAAAAGGCTACCCATTGGAGCATACATAATGTACGCATATTCGGGGGTATTTGTGGATTGTAGGTAGCAGAAGTTCCTCCTAAGCTGACAGACTTTTGGAGGTATTAGGTATGCAATAAGTGGGATGCGGGGTTCCCAATAGCAGGCAGTTTAAAGGCCGAGCGACCAGTTGGTCACGCCTTTCATTGATGGAGAGGGAGGGACTTCTTCATTCCAGTAAGATAGGTAGTCGACGACCTATCTAGCTCTCGCCTTCGATGCTCGAGGACGCTTGTCTTTTCCTGCTGTACTTGCTGTATTCAGTCAGACCTTTGTATATTCTTAAGTACATCTAACTCATCGCCTAACTCTAACCTAGGCATTTCGCTGTCTCTGTTAGGCAAACCTCAAACTCAGACTTGGCTAGCTGGTCGAAATGTCGCAGGGCATAGCTCAAGGATACCGTGGTGCCCAGCCCACCTATACATGCCAAGGTGCCCTCGACCTCTACATAGCACGGCAATTGTCCGATGATGTGCATGTATAACACGGCCCAGGTGGCTTTGAAGCAGCCTCAGACATTATAGAAAGTGACAAGACAGCGATCACAGAAGGTACGAGATTCATCAAGTCTTTGTCTAATATAACTTCTAACTGAGCCATCATCCACCTCCTCTTTCAACATCAATATACACTGTGATATGACTGACACAGATGCCTGACAGGTTATTAAATCAGCTTTGTACAAGCCGCCAGATGAGAAACGAATAATTCATGCGTCATCTGACTAGAGTCCGAACATCTAAATGATAACAAACCTCTTCTCCGTACGCCCAACTGTTTAGAAACGCCTGGCAATGGTTTTTAATCCGCTCCCCCATAATGACTGCTTTGAAATTATATCCACGCATCGTACCCGGCTATATACATGGTCGATCTACGCCGTACGCAAGCACCTTTGCACTCGGTGATGTCCCAGGAGCATGTCGCTTCCAAATCTTCGGAACCTGCTGGCTGACTGGGCTCGACCTCGAAGGAGTTGTCTTTCTTGGTGTTATTACCAAGTAAAGCTCTCCTCTTCGAAGCTAACCACGGTACCGAAATCTTGACACTCTCGTACCGCAGCCCGTACGTCATCGGCAAGGGCACCAGGGCCACATACCGTGACACACATCGCGCCAATTTGTTCTTCGACCTCCTTCTTCAGGAGTGTAGAAACGTTGGGCCGGCCAGGGAACATCTGGACCGTACTGGAAGGTGAGTGGATTTCCTTCGCGTTCTTTGGCCGGGTGATGAACAACCGGACATTGAGAATATCTCTCCGATTGGGCATACGCAGGATCTCGTCCATCCACGGCCGTACCCATTGCAACGCCTCGGTATCACGCATAATCCATACGAGCGTTATACGCCTTGTGGCAACAGTACCGTCGTTGAAGCCCTCGATGAGTGGTTTTAGGTGCGAGATCTGATGGGTGATGCCGGTTGCGCCCGCGAAGAGCACGACGTGGCCGTACGAATCAAGTGAGTGGTGTCCGGCATAAGGACCTTCCATTGCGGCGCGCACCCGGATGGACTGTGCCCCTCCCGCGGAGGCCTTGTTGTACAGCTTCCTCGTAAAGCCGGAATGCGCACCGATGATGAAAGAACATGCCGTCGTCCCCCTCTTAATATCGGCTACGGTGTAGCTCTTCTCCATAACTGCATTTTTGTCCACATCAGGCATATGTTCCACCCAAGCAACAGAGAATGGATGGCACTCCCAGGGGCTGATACCCATGAAGCGTAAATAAGCGTGCGTTCCCGGCTCGATCTCAACGTGTCTCGGCAGATACATAGTGACGCGGCAACTATCACCGGGCATAGGCTCGATGACTGCTTCGGTGAAGCCCCTAGACGACCAGTTGTTGTAGGCGAGTTGGAACATGCGGGCGAGTCGATCTGTGAACCAAAGCACGAAGATCGCCATGATCATCGGGAGCTGCGGCAGGATACCCACATGCGCCGTGACGCAGTGGACCCAAGTCATAGCAAAGACAACGAAGGCTAGAATGATGTGGACGTTGAGGAACGTCTCGTAGAAGGCGTGTCGGAGCGGCGAGACCGAGAGGAAGAGGAGGATAGTCAGGGCAACGGTGCCGATAAAACCGGAGGCAACAAAGGATTCATGGATCAGCTTATGGCTCATGCGATCCCAGCCGTGAGCGGCCACGTCGACATACATCCAAGAACCGGTATGAATAATCGCTTCAATCACGACGATACGACCTAGCCACCGGTGTATTAAGTTGTATGTGTCGAAGCTAACTTTCAGCATGACAATGAGAGGGTTATTTCGACCGGCGAGTATGATGAGCGGTACCATATTGATGGCAGCCAGGGTACCAGATCGACCTCGAATCTCAGCTGCGAGAGCAAAATGGTTCTCCTGATCCCAGTCGACAATCAGCGAATAGACCAAGTTGCTGATCAGGTACAAGGCAAGGATGACGAAGTGGAGCCGCGAGGGTAGAGTGCCGATGCTGATGGCCTTCGATAGCTGGATTTCCCGGTTATGGCGCTTCCTCCACAGAGGAGCATAGATAAGATGCTTCTTCAAGGACGGCATCCAGCCCCATTGCGACTTCCTCCAATACCCCTGCCGCTCGGGCGGTGCCGACATGGCCGAGACTTGTCGGAGCTTACTCCATACGATCTCGCCAAGACGGATTGAAAGAACGATGAGCCCCATGATACCCAGAGTCCAATATAACATGTCCTTGAAGAGCATGTTCATGGGCTGGTTAACGCCATTGAGGGCGGTGGAGAAAGGGGCAATGGTCGCGTTGGGTGCATCTTCTTCGGTTCCGGTGCCGGCACCCGAGTCCCGGAGAGCGAGTGTCGGGGTCGGTTCGAACGGCCCGAGTGTAGCGAGCCGGCGCTGCAGTAAAGACATTTTGCTGTGTGTAGTTCGTCTGATGGATGGTCGCTCTTGGCGATGTCTTGATCAAGTTTGAAAAGAGAAGGGAGCCTGAGACCAGGAAAGCCGAGATACTAAGGGAAATCTATAGTGAAACCTTGTTCTTTCGCCAGGAATCCAGGACTGTCGTGGGCAAAGAACAAGTATTGGTTCAAGGCTCGGATCATAAATGCATTGTCGGAAGGCAACAAAGGCGTTCAGATAGGGTACAATGACGACTCCTTTGTCCGTCCAGGTGGGCAGTGTTGATATGGTTCAGACAGTGTCTGGAGTTCTTGGTTCCGGAAGGGATAAAGGAAGGAATAGGCCTAGACCTGCCGATGTCAGAAATGATAGGCGGAGGGCGAGAAGCTATCCAGAATTCCCTGTCCTTTGGGCTCTTCTTTTGGTTCGGAAGTTCTGGCCGAATACCTAGTGAAGGGTAAATTGTTCCAAACACGGAAAATGTGGGGTGGGAATGGTGTGTTGATTGATCGATTCGAGAATATCGTGAAGGGTGCTCGGTAGACGATCCGGAGTGGTGTAGTCGTTGACGGATTGCAGATCCTGTTTTTCGGCACAGGCGTTCCAATTGAGAGAATGTGGTAAGGAGGTCGGCGGAATTCTAATGTATGCGCTGATAACGTATGCGATGCGTCCTTACATGTGGCAATGAATTGTACCCGGTCGATGGGAATGAACGAATGAATGGGGTGGGTGAATGAATGAATGAATGAGCGAGTGAATGAATGAGGTGAGAGATTCTGCCCAGACTAACACGAGTTCCTTGAATGAAATGTTGATGGGAAGTGATTCAAAGAGAGTGCCCAGGCTTGTAAACGGAAGAGGAAATAGTGCAATCAAGCTGCAAATTGGGATTTTCTCCGAGGGACAACGAGAATGTACCTTCTAGTAGCGTTTACTTGATTAGGAACCGCCAGTGAACGATGTGACAGAATACATAAACAGAGAGCACCCAAATTTTGAGGGCAAAGAGGACGAAGATCAAAAGAACACGAGGATTGCCATCAACCAAAAACAGAATAAACGAGTGACTGGTCAGAGAGCGAGGGCGATGCCCCGTATAGATATGATTGCTCCCTTTCGTTTGTTCGTATGTTTTCGCCGCTTCCCGATGTTCTACTTGAGCTACCCCTTGTGAAGTGGCGCAGGGCCCCCTTGCTCTCTAGAGCCTGTTCATGACCTGACACCACTGGGTGTCCTAACACGATGGGATGATGGGAAAGGTGCAGAAGACAATTGATATATGAGGCCAAGGCCAACCAAGCTCAGCTACGGAGATCATGAATCGCCGTCCAGTAGCCTACCATTTCAGGAGCAACACGGATAGCCGGCGCTTCATTGGCCTAACATTACCAGGCGGACTTGGTCGTCAGGTTCCCTTCTCGGCAACGGGAGATTTCAGGGCAAAGTGCGTAGCCAGACTTGATTGGTGTGGAGTTCCTAGCTACCATCTCAGGCTGACCCGGCTTCATGGCAAGCGCCGGTCCTGGCTGGTCTATTTTCAGGCGGGTCCCCTCTTCAGGAGTTCTTTCCAAAAATGGTCAAGCTCCCTGTTGTTTTCCGAGAAACACGTGCGAAAGTGTACAAGTTGTTTCGTACCTGCCCTCTTAAGCCATGTGCCTTCCATACGGCTATCTTAGTTCTCTGTTGCTGTACGGATTTTCTAATACGTAGTTTTAACTGCCTAGTACGTATATTAGCCTCGTAAACGTTGTAAGCACGCCTCAATCACCCGAAGTACGGCAGATTCGCCTAGCGAAGGTGGCCCGCACCGTTAACTTCTAGAACCTATCTACTTACTATGGTATCAGGCAAAAGTTTTCGCATACCGTCAGGTAGCAGTGGATCACGCTAGTAGCCGCGCCATACAAATGAGGTATAGCTTTTCCATGCGTTAACCGCAAGCACTTAACAAGAATCGCAGTACACTAATCCAAGGTAGGTTATTACTAGGCGGGGCTCACCATCCACATACCTGAGCCTATGCGAAAACTTGCCCATAATACCATAGTAGATATTAATTCCAGAAGCTGAGATAAAGGTACGGCGGCTTCGCCTGCCTTAACCCCATCTACACACCTATGTGCTATATAACAAGCGTGTTTTAAATAAATGTCTTGTGGCTATTACATTCAGGTGAAATTCATCCTGATTGCTGTTCCAAGAGTCCTTATTCTTTGTTACCTTCATCCGCCAGCTCCTTGTCCGTAAGAGCACAACTGTAGTCTCATGACTTTCCGACTGTCTGGCGAATCCCGTTTCTTACCTCACCATGTCCTCCACAATCCAAGCATTAACGACCCTGAAGCCTTCCGTCGCCCTTCGACTTGGTTAGGGACCCCTTAAACTAACCGTCGTTATTCGACTCACTCACAGCGTATTCATCATCATCGATACCAACGTTCTGTTGCGGCTTTCCTCGGCCAGTACTCGGCCAGACTCACCACGTTCCATGTCCAGTCCGGTTTGGTGCTCCCGTTACAGGACTTAATTAGTGCCCCGTAAAAAATATGTTGGTCGAAGGGCCAGAAGATGCGGATTGAGGGGTATGTTGATGTCTCCTGCCTTGGCTTTCGCCCACTGTCAGGGACTTATCCATGGCTGCCCGTGTGGGGAGCGTAAGGTGACAGCCTCGGCCCGCGTAATATTTTCGTTTCCAACTTCCAGCATGTCCGCGCCATGATGACCCCCGAAGCCCCCAGATTGGTTGAAGTTGAACTAGTACACGTTCAAATAAGTGGTACATTCGAATCGCGCTGTCACTTATTATTAGTCTGTAGAAAACTGAATCCATTGGTAAAGTATAGAGTTCTAACGCCTAACCAATAGTCTCCCGTCATGCTGTCCCAATTATTAAACGTCGGGCATGTCACCTCACCCAACCAAATTTTTAGTCCATGCCTTGTATCTTCTCAACTATGCCAGATATCACCTCCAGAAGCCACTTCAGCTCAGGGATCATCGATGCATCTCAACGTCACGATCTTCCCGGCCTGGCGAAGACGGGTATTTAGCATGGCGCATATCTGTTAAACAGCCCTACGTATATAATATAATATAGCATCTATATCATATTACACTATCATAGAGCAATATAACATAATCCTGTTATGAGACTCGGCCGAGTTATAACATACTTTATGTTTTTGATTGGCTTAGATGTGATCGGACGAACATGATCTGCTCGGATGTATTCCGACTTGGACAAATATATTGTGGGCCAATGCAGCCGAGCCTCCTACCGAATCCAGACAGGCACGCCCTCGCTACGAGCTCAAAACGTCTTGTACGGGGGCCAGCCATGACCACACACAGGCTTGGGTAGACTTAATACCTGTCAAAGGATCTCACTGTTGATTCGAGGTAACATGCAGGGCCAATGGAAAGCTGGACTTTATCCGCGCTTGCGACTAATCTGCTAATCATACTGAAATGTCCGCGCGAGCCCAGTTTCTTCCTCAACATGCAATTTCTACTACGAAAAGATGGTGACCCGCTCGTCAATTCGACGGGCCCGTCCACCAGGTGCAGCTCTGAAATTGCGGGAGCGGCCAAGATAGCGTCACCTACAGCAACACCCTGGTATTACTGTATGATTGTAACCCATCCAGATCTGTTTCCATTAATTTATGTATCCTCCTCCCTACCCTCCTGGCAAACTCGCACCAAAATCTAGTAGACATATACAAAAGACAACGTGCCATAATCATGCCACGAGCTCTGCAAATACCAGGGCCCACATACAATAAAACCGGGGGACACTGCCCTAGATTGGATCAGATGAGGTTGCTTAGGATTGCATCTCCTGAAACTTCCCTGCAGCCTACTGCCAGGGGCCCCATGGATACAACGAAAGATCCTTCCAAGCGCATAGCCACGAAGACTATACTACATAGAGAACAGAGCCGCCAACGTCGCTTGTTCGGCAGGAGTGCACTCTCGTTTATTAATTGACATCTTTCTCGTTTACCCATCCTGTAGCATCAACCAATGATTATCGTCCGATCAGTCATGCTTCCAAGACGGTAGCTGTTGCCGTTAGCCCGTGGAGCTATGGAGCTCGAAGCGAACCCACACCCTTAGGAGCCGGGCTTTTGGTAACAATTTGTACTCCGTGCTGCGGAATCTGGCCATCATCAGATGGAGAAGTGAAAACTATTGAGACCGAGCCTGCTTTTAAATCACAAGGCATCCTCGCTTATGCACTTGCGTAGGCCGTCTCATCCGTTTTCCAGTCTGTCATTCCTCCGGACTCTACATCGGGCCCGTAAGCGCGGCTAGCCCTCAATCTGATATCAGTATCATAAAGCTATTATTTCGAGTCCGAGATTTCCTTCCGGCTGTGGTAGCCGTCGACAATCCCCGGCTGGTGTAGAGATGCTTCTGGGAACAATCGTGTCGAGCACGGAAGGATAATCCCCCTAGCGTAATTCCCTAGTTATATATCATAGCCCGACTGTAGCAACAGCTATGCTATGAGACGAAAAGGGCCTGCCACTCAACGCAATGGAAATGGTACATAACAAGAGCAAAACACAATAGAAATACCTTTCCATATTCCTCGCCCTATGCTACCCTGTTTTTGCCGAAAGGTCTAGGCCTATATATTCATCAAAGGCAAGCTACCGCGCTCCTGTCGGAATGAAACCATATAGAGCTAAAGACTGGGTATTCAAGTACTTCATAACTCTATATAATTAAGATTAAACTCTACTGTAGGGCTGTATTAAGCGTTCTGCCTTCAACTTGTGCTTGACGCCAGATCGTAGGATTAATATAGGTTCTTTGGTTTTAACTACCCTATCCAAGGTTGTCAAAAGTGGCATAGAAACTGCTGAGGAAAAGAACGGATTATACTACGGCCGCAACAGCTCTATTGTATACCCAGTATCTGAAGGCTCACTTCATGAAGGATACCAGTAAATGTTGGTATAACTAGCCTTAAGTAATTATGGCGTCCCTGTTTTACCATAAAATTGCGACGGTTAAATTTATTGGCCCCGTTAATGTCATACATCGCTAGCCAAATCGAAGAGAAGTGGGCCCTTCATCCCCATAACGAGTTGTTCAGGCCGACGAAGCTACCACTCCTTCGGGACATATCCATTCCACATCACCATACTTCCTGATTATTAACCTCAGATAACGCAATAATGCAGCTGGAAGCGTTCATCTGCTGGTGAAGAAGCTGCAGACAACAGTTGGCCTCATTCGGTAGCAGCAGGCGCTAACCCAGATCTCCAGAAGGCCTTTGCATCAAGCATGGCCTTCAGGTTGCTACCCGAGAACGTCTCACGGAACGGCTAGGACAGTGATCAATGGCCGTCCAGTGGTTCTGTCCTGCAGCCTATTTTATCTTCGGACGTTGTGATTCAATTCAACGATGTCTCGATTCTTGAACCCGGCCAAGATTGGTCTACTAGCTCTCATCGAGTTGTATACAAACAAGACCGTACCAACATCGTCAATCGTGCAGATCCTTTCCTTCATCACGTCTCATCTGATAGACCATGATCTTTCCAGCCCATCTGGGGACTCCGAAGGACGATGGAAAAGGGCTGAGACTACCGTCAGCCTAGTTGTCTCGATCACAGATTTCGAGAAGGTCTTGACACCACATACTGCGGCTTCTGGCGTGCCGGGCCGAAGTCTGTGGTACGTATTTCTCGATAAGCTATGGAAGATTGATTCCCTGGATGCTCTGCATGCCTTTTTCGGGCGTTGCTCCGAGTTGCTGGTCAAAACGAAAGAAGAGCTACGCAGATATGCTGAGATGGGTACACTTGTCCCGGGGCCTGAGGTCATCCTTCTCTCGCGCAATTCACCCTTTGGAGCGTTCGTGCGCAGGTCACAACTCGAGTTCACAAGGTTAAGATTCCACGATGCCTTTGAACTATGGAAAGGCTTTGTCAAGTATCGCCAGACTACTGCTGCTTATTACCGGAAGAAGACTCCGTCTTTTCAAAGGCTCAGTTTCGACAACGTCCTTTTGGCTGGCGAACACGACTGGGGTAGCGGTGTAGAAGCGGTTGCGTCAGTGGCATACGGTGACATGCTCAGGGACGATCCCACTTCGACGTTGCCTGTCAGTACCGATGATATCGAGAAACTCCTGGAGTTTCAGATCGACCAAATGCAGAAATATGGCAATCGAATTCCTCTGGAGATCCGGCGTCAATTCCAGGATCTATTGAACGACAGCTTCATGGTCCCGAGCCTATCACACTACCTCAGCTACCTAGACGCCTGGAGAGCAGGCGATTACTCAACCTCCTTCGACTATTTGCACCGGTACTTCGACTACACGATGCAAAATAGAGATAGATTATTCTACCAGTACGCGCTCATGAACCTTGCCGTCCTCCAAGCCGACTTCGGATGCCACAAGGAGGCAGTCGCCGCCATGTTAGAAACGGTCTCGACAGCTAGGGAAAACCGGGACATGACCTGCCTGAACTTCGCTCTCAACTGGCTCTTCCACTTCGGCCGAGCACATCCTGATGTGACTAAGGAGCTAGAGTCGAACAGCATGCTTGGCACAGGCAAGGAATCACTAGCATTTCTACGAAGCAAGGCCAAGGAAACAGGCATGTGGTCATTGTGGAGTTCCGCCCTTATGAGTGAGGCCAAAATGAGTCTCTCGAACGGTGAAAGCGTGGCCACAGCCCTGGAACATATTGTCAGAAGCTCGCAGATCCTAGTAGAGCGCAACATGAAGAGCATGATGGGTTCGCAGCTATCGCTCAGCATAGCGCTATGGGACCGCCTTGGCATTGCGTATCTTTCTTCAACCGCGTGCGAGGTGTTCCTCCGTTGCCATGCCCGTTATTCGATTTTTGACGATGAATTGAAGGTGACTAGCCGGCAAGCCTCCATGCTAGCGCTCAAGGGCAAATACGATGAAGCATTGGGGAGACTAGAAGGCATGGACGCTAACGCACTCCGCGCGTGGAAGCCTAGTCAATACTGGCACAAGTTCCGTGGCATCATCAAGCTCAGGAGAGACTTACATCGTAACGATCTGGATGGCGCAGAGTTGTTGCTTTCGCAGCTATTACAATCGAAGAACGAGGACCTGGAGCCGGACCTGGCTTTTGTTGTCGACAGTCTCCACATCGAGTGCCTTGCCCGTAGAGGTAACCTCGAACGAGCTCTTGCCAAGGTAGACAATCTCATCTTAGAACTTCGGGATGAGAACAAAGACGTCGCGCTCCGGGTGCGACTCCTCCTTCTCAAGGCAGAGCTTCTTGACAAATGCGGCCGACCACAGAAGGGCTTCACAATTGCCGTACGGGCCGCCAACGTAGCATGGCGCGCGCGCCTCATACCCTACCTATGGCCGGCGACAGGAGCCATCGCCAACATCCTCAGCTCGCTCGGCGAATTCGAACCAGCCATCCAGCTCCTCAACACCATCCTGCCGCGCAGCCTCGAGTGCGAGAACCCGGCCATGATAGCGCGGCTATACTCACACCTCGCCGACGCGAACATGGGCATGGCGGGCAAGAACCCGCCCAGATCCAACAAGCGGAGAGAGTTCATGACGAAGGCCGTAGGGGCGCTCGAGAAGGCGTTTGACCACTACTCGAGCATCGAGGACGTGAACAAGCAGTGCGAGATGATAGCCAAGAAGGCGACGATCATGAAGGTTGCGGGCGACAACGTGCTCGCGAACGACTATGCGGCCGCGTATCTGGCGCTGAAGAGGGAGGCCGTGCACTCGAGGGGATGAATAGACGGGGTTCGGCTTGAAAGAGAGCTTGTGAATGAGCTTCATGTATTGGTATCATATGTAACCCAACTACCACGAAAGGTGCTCGTGCTTTAATACTACGCAGCTTGTGTGACTAAAGCCTCATCATACCAGCGCCAGCGACATCCAGACTGCCCATATACTGCACTGTACATTGTAGATGGAGTTCTTTCCCAGAGTTTATTCACTCCAACTGATGTTCTTCCCCTGCTTGTTTCTCAGCTGTCCCCCTCTCTCCTTCTCTGCGGGGTGTTCGACGTGGTGATAGCCCTCGCTCGCGTCGTTGGTGGCCCACATGCGCTCGATGCAGAGCTCGAAGGGGCCGGGGACGCGGTCGGTAAGGCCTAGGCCGACGGAGCGGACCTTCTGGCGTAGAATTTCCGTCTGGGGCTCGACGACGAAGCCATGGTTGGTGCGCACGAAGTCGTTCCACTTGATGAGCACCGTCTCCCACTCGCCCGGCCGCCGCGCGAACAGGCGGTGCTGGTGCAGGTCGGTGGGGACCAGGCTCTCCGTCTGCACGTTGACCAGGTAGCTGCGCCCGTCGGAGCGCACCCGCAGCGCCAGGTACGTGTACGCGTCGATGTCCCACAGCGCTCGCCCGAACAGCGTCGGCGGGCGGTCCGACGTCCGGAACGCCGCGTAGCCCGACCGCTGCACCTCCGGCCGGTGCGCCGGCAGCGCCGTCGATATCGTCCCGCGGAACCGAGCGTGCCCGCCGGCCGGGTCCCGTCCCCCCTCCTCCCGAGGAACCCAGTCCAGCGACGCCGTCGAGTAGCCGCCGATGTCGGCGTCCGACATCACCTTGCAGTCCTTCACCGAGTCGGGCTCGCGGAAGTCGTGCAGCGGGTAGGGCCCCGAAGGTCCCTTGATGCCTTCCAGTTTCAAGGCTGCGGCGAGAGACACGACGGTCAGCATTGCGGATTGCGAAGGGAAGGAAAGAAAGAAAGAAACGAAGGGCTTCATCTGGAGCGAGCGGTGGACGGACCTATGTTGGAGAGGCGTTTGAACTCATCGAGACTGCGTCCCCAGAAGCCCTTGGACAGACATGTCGTTGTCGGGCGCATCTTGGAGGGTTTATGCGGGTCGGACGGAATCTGGAGGGGGCGAGTTCAGATAAAAAGCTGGGGTGTGGAGGAGCCAAGAGGCTCAATCCTCGTCCTTGACATCAGCAGCTAGCAACTTGAATGCCGCCTCCGTATCACAAGTCTCACGGGGTGTAAGTTGACGGATGATGGCAGGTACCTATGTGCAAGCGAAGCTGTGCGGCCTACTTACGTAGATCTCCGTCATGAAAATGAAGGCTTCGCAAAACGCATTAATGGATCAGTGCTATATGCAATTAAGACGGATACAATTCGATCATTGCATAGAGCACTTCGGAACTCCATCCGGATGGAGACGGGACCACTGAAGTTAGGCACCTACCGTGGTATGCTTCTAGAAGCATGTAAAGGGTAATCAAAGAAGAATATGTACTAAGACGCTTTATACGCACTGCAACACGTCAACCCTGCGCCTCCAGCCCATTCGCCGCGCAACTCTGGGTGCACCAGCCAATCGCGAAACGATTGTAGCTTCCATTAACCAAAAGCCGGCGAGAAGGCTCACGTTGCAGGCTACAATGGTTTGAGGATAATCCTCTTCCCGTATACCTATCAACTTCGCGAAACAAAAAAATTACTACTTTGTACAATCTCTCCGTCCGTCCCTTGACCTTGAACAACACTACCGCATTTATCGACCGACATCCCATAGGATGGTGGAGTGCTGTATCCTTGCTTGCCGTCTATTAAAGTAATCTACCGCAGCTACGGTTGTGTGTCGCCGCGTGCGACCTACTAGTAGCTATAAGTTATTGCCTAGTACTCGACTCCTTGGGGTAGCTTCCCCTTAAACAGAGCCAGAGAGCTTCTTCCTCCTGCCCAACTTATAACAGCATTTGCATCATTTCCCCATATCTACTACCTACATACCTGGGCATATGCCCGACGCAGATTCATATACGATACTTCATATACACACATCGCTGTCGGCCTCGATTCTGCAGAACCCCCCTAGGGAATTGGGTTGGAAACCCTCCGTAGCGTCCCGAGTACTTCGGTACGGCTGCCCAACATGACTTCCATGCGTGGCCTCGATCACGCCAAGTATGTCCGTCCATAGGCAATGTCCAGGTTTTTGTTGGTGATTCAGACGCATACCTATTTTCTTGTTTTCTTAGCACGCGCGATAAGTACGAACTATATGCCGTAACCGCATCCTGACTTGGAGCGCATACAGGTCCGAAGCCGAGCTTGCCATCAACATCAAGAAAGCCACCAGCAACGACGAAACCGCCCCCAAGCGCAAACATGTGCGAAGTTGCATCGTTTATACCTGGGACCACAAGACGTCTCAATCCTTCTGGCAAGGTCTGAAGGTGCAACCCATTCTCGCAGACGAGGTCCAGACTTTCAAGGCCTTGATCACCATCCATAAAGTCTTGCAAGAGGGTCACCCTCAAACCTTGAGAGAGGGAGTGGCGAACCGCGGATGGATCGACAGTTTGAATCGCGGATTGGCCGGCGAGGGCGTGCGAGGGTACGGGCCTCTGATTCGAGAATATGTCTATTTCTTGCTCGCGAAACTGTCCTTCCACCAGCAGCATCCCGAGTTCAACGGCACATTCGAGTACGAGGAATACGTCAGCCTGAAGGCCATTAACGATCCAAACGAAGGCTATGAGACCATCACCGATCTCATGGCGCTTCAGGACAAGATCGAGCAGTTCCAAAAGCTGATCTTCTCCCACTTCCGGAATGTGGGCAACAACGAGTGTAGAATCTCGGCTCTCGTGCCCCTGGTGCAGGAGAGCTATGGCATCTACAAGTTCATCACTAGCATGCTGCGGGCTATGCATTCCAGTAAGTCGACCTTGCGCCGCATCAAGACCCCCTGCTAACCCCGCGCGAAATAGCAACCGGAGACAACGATGCTTTAGAACCTCTCAGGCAGCGTTATGATGCGCAGCACTACCGGTTGATGAAGTTCTACTACGAATGTTCAAACTTGCGATATTTAACTAGCCTAATCACCATTCCCAAGCTGCCACAAGATCCGCCTAACCTGCTCGCCGAGGACGAGAATGCGCCTGCCTTACCGGCTCGGCCGAAACAGGAGATTGAGCGCCAGCCTACCCCAGTTCCACAACCAAAGTCCGAAGAGCCCGATCAGATAACCGAGTTCTGGCAATCCGAGATTGAGAGACAGAATAAAGAATACGAGGAACAGCAGAGGGTGCTCCAGGAACGCCAGCAGCAGGCCATCCTTGCACAACAGCAAGCCCAGCTGCAAGCTCAGCGAGAATTCGAGGAACAGCAACGGCAGTTAGCGGAGCAGCAGCGGAGGGAGCATGAGGCGCTTCTAGCTCAGCAGGCACAATGGCAAACGCAAGGCAGATTAGCAGAGCTTGAGCAGGAGAACCTGAGAGCCAGGGCCCAGTACCAACAGGATCAGCTGATGCTACAACAGTACGATCAAAGGGTCAAGGCTCTCGAAGGCGAGCTGGCGCACGTACAAGGCAGCTACGGCCAACAGATTGGCAGCAAGGACGACCAAATCCGATCTCTTCAAGAGCAAGTTAACACGTGGCGAACAAAGTACGAGGCCCTTGC
The DNA here is from genome assembly GCA_004154925.1 of Monosporascus cannonballus. Classification (NCBI taxonomy): domain Eukaryota; kingdom Fungi; phylum Ascomycota; class Sordariomycetes; order Xylariales; genus Monosporascus; species Monosporascus cannonballus. The sequence continues at coordinate 151,051 of QJNS01000072.1, forward strand.
TAAACTTTACTCCCAACTTCGGCATGAGCATCTCGACCTCCTCCAGAAGTTCAAGTCCGTCCAGTTGAAGGCGGCTTCAGCGCAAGAAGCCATCGAGAGGCGCGAGAAACTAGAGCGGGAGATCAAGACGAAAAACCTGGAATTGGCTAACATGATCCGGGAACGAGATCGCGCGCTCCATGAGAAGGATCGGTTGTCTGGTAGTAATAAGGACGAGGTTGAAAAGCTCAAGAGGGAACTACGGATGGCCAATGATCGAGCCGATAACCTCGAGCGCAGCAAAGGGAACGAATTGTCTACGATGCTTTCCAAATATAACCGTGAGATGGCCGACCTGGAAGAGGCACTGCGCACCAAGTCGCGCGCCCTCGAGGAAGCTCAATCCAAGATTCGAGACGGCGGCTCCGATCTTGAACAGTTATTGCGCGAAAAGGAGGAGGAACTCGAAGTCTACAAGGCTGGCATGGACCAGACCTTGATCGAACTTAATGAGCTGAAACTCAACCAAGGCCAAACAGACCAGGTCCTAGATGGTCAGATAGATGCCTTGATAATGGCCAACCTGGACAAGGTAAACGAAATCATCGACTCGGTTCTGCAGTCCGGTGTTTCACGGGTGGATGATGCGCTATACGAGCTCGACTCGACTATGCAAGCTGGTAACCAGAATGCATCGCCGACATACGTCTTATCCCAGGTAGAGAAGGCTTCAGCGAGCGCCATGGAATTTGCTACCGCCTTCAACAACTTCATCGCTGACGGCCCCAATGCCACCCACGCTGACCTCATCAAGGCCGTCAACGTCTTCGCGGGAGCCATAGCAGATGTGTGCAGCAACACGAAAGGTCTAACTCGCCTCGCCACTGATGAGAAGAAGAGCGACCAGGTCATGAATGGAGCACGCGCGGCTGCTCAGTCGACCGTCAAGTTTTTCCGCGGGCTCCTGAGTTTCCGACTCGAGGGCTTGGATCCCATTCAGAAGACCGACGTCGTGATCAACAGCAACAATGACGTTCAGATGAACTTGCAGAAGTTGAACAAGCTCGTCGAGTCCTTCGCGCCGGGCTTTGGGCGTCTGACCAACAACAAGGGAGATCTGGGTGACTTGGTCGATAACGAACTCAGCAAGGCGGCAGACGCCATCGCTGCCGCCGCCGCCCGACTGACCAAGCTAAAGAACAAGCCCCGCGACTACTCGACGTACTCGGTCAAGGTTCACGATTCGATTCTCGATGCTGCTATGACGATCACCAATGCCATCACCCAACTCATCAAGGCCGCCACCGTCACGCAGCAGGAAATCGTGCAGGCCGGACGGGGGTCGTCGTCGCGAACCGCGTTCTACAAGAAGAACAACAGATGGACGGAGGGTCTCATTTCGGCAGCCAAGGCCGTTGCCTCGTCGACGAACACGCTCATCGAGACAGCTGATGGCGTCCTCTCCGACCGCAACAGCCCCGAGCAGCTCATCGTCGCGTCCAACGACGTGGCCGCCTCGACGGCCCAACTCGTCGCCGCCAGCCGCGTCAAGGCCGGCTTCATGAGCAAGAGCCAGGAGAACCTCGAGCAGGCCAGCAAGGGGGTCGGCGCGGCCTGCCGCGCGCTCGTCGGCCAGGTCCAGAGCATCATCAAGGACCGCAACCAGGAGGACGACAACGTTGACTACTCGAAGCTCGGCGCGCACGAGTTCAAGGTCCGCGAGATGGAGCAACAGGTGAGTCGTCGCCCGCGGGATCGAATGCGTATTATCCGGGGAGTAAGTGCTGATCGCCTTCGTCGCAATCTAGGTCGAGATCCTGCAGCTGGAGAACTCGCTCGCCGCCGCGAGACACAGGTTGGGCGAGATGAGGAAGATCTCTTACCAGGAGGAATGAGGCCAGCTAGACACGGGCAGAGCAAGTTAATCGACCTGAACTGTCTTGGTCGCGACGGTCACATAGTTCATTTCGTAGGAGTGATATAGTTTTCCCCTTGTATTTCTAAGGGGCTCGATATGTGGTACCGAATTGGGCGTAATCTGCGGGACACAACTTTATATGTGAGTCACACGCGGGTATTCTAACGCGGTCGTCATTCCTTCCCAATTTGAGCCATTGCAGATCGTGTCGAGCGCAGACAGCGTAGATGGTATCGGACCAGAACTGCTTCCCCCAGCCATGCTTCTTGTGGCTTTGTCGAGGCGCCTCACCGCCACCCTCCGGGATTTTGTCTGGTTGTGGCTGTGGCTTTTACTTCTAGGATTCAGGAAGATGCTGCAGTCGTCTAAACCGTTGCGGCATCTTTTCAGCATACCCCGGGAAAAACAACCATCAGACAACGCGGCCCGCCTCCGCGTCCAAGACAGCAAAGCAGGACAAGACTTCGTCCTTGACATGCACATGTAGACCCGCGCCAGCTTCAAAGATGATTGGTCCAATGGCAAGCGAGTTCCGAGCTGATATCGCCCTAACGATTCGTATCAGCGGCAGGTTCCTCGCATGGCCTTGCGAATGTCGAGGATGCTTTCGACGTTGAACCCTTTGAATGTTAACCGCGTTTCGCATCATGGGTCTAATAGATACCCTATCCGGTATGGGGAATTGGGGGGAGTTGTCATGCCGTTGTTGTGCTTAGAGAGTAGTACTAGATACTATTTCACTCTTACGTACAGCAAGCTATTACTCCTAACGCTTTAATAGTCCTTATCGGCTTCGTAATATGTACCAAACACCGAAATTATACGTATCACCTAGTTATCACGGAGCAACAAACTCAAACTCTACCCTATACTACCTATCGCATAATGCTTAGCTACTTCTCGGGGCCTCCTGACATCGATGTGCTGCTTCTCCGATTAGCTCGACGGGCGCGGCCTCGACGGTGCCGGGTCGGGAATGGATCGCAGCGTTTGCAACGAGGCGGTGTAGAGCGCTGCACAGGGGCCAGCGGCACAGGGGCGGCGAAATGAGGGCGGACAGAAGGCGGATCGCCACGAGATGGCGCTCTTGCGGCGGCATCCCGGCCGGAGCCATTACAAAGCTTTGACGCTCCCGGCCATATCGAGAAGTGTACCCTACGTTAATGGTGCCAGGGATCTGGTTGGCAACAGGGCCCTCGACAAAACTGAAGAAATCCTTAGGGCTACGATGGTTAAGTTTCAGCCATCCAAGGCCGGGCAAAGGTACCGAAAAGTGGCGTCGAGGCACGAAAGGGTCCAAGTAGGTCGAATTGGCGAACTTCAGCACAGCTGAGATTCTCCTCAGGGTTGACCCCAGGTGTTCTCTCAGTGATATCCTGTCGTATCTCTCCCAGGCCCGATGGAGACGCCGCCGCTTGGGGCAAAGACTTCCGGTCGTTCTTGCGGTTGGATCCGCTCGTGAGTCGACGCATGCCGTCTTCTTTAAAGTCTCTCCGGGACCTCTTCTCGTTATCCGCCATTACCGCCCATCCGTTAAAGAGGCACTTTGGCTGTAAATGGAAATGTTAGCATTGTCTGCTATTTCTTAGGAAGAGGAAGGGAAAGTCTTGGAAGCCCAGAGAGTTAAGGGGGCTACTCCATAGCTTACCTCAGCCAGCTCAGACCTTCTCTAGCTCGTTTTATATAGTTTTCAAAGTTATTTAAGCACCGTTTTATAACGCTAAATGTTACCCAATTAAACCCTAAATTCTCGTAAAAAAAACTAACGAAACAAAGACTAAAGTTATATAGAAAAGAAAAAAATTGTTGTATATAAAATAGATATAAATTTAAGGGTTATTTTCTAAACTAAGCTAAATACACAGAAAATCATTGTACGATATAATTTGTACGATATATATTATAGCTGATATTGTCGAATACAATAAGTAACTCGCAGTTTTTACAATTAAATTGAATTATATAAATTAATTTTGTAAAACTTTATATATTAAAACAGTTCTATTTATAGCTGCTAATAAATTTTAATTCATATTTCTTTATTTGCTTGCTAGTTTTAAAAGTTAAATAGTAACCTTATAATATATCATAAATACTTATATTATTAATAATCTTCAATTAGAACATGATCTAACAAATATCTACTTTAGTATTTAAACTTTAATAAAATCTATTGTGATGAAATCAGCCTCGCAGCGTTTTCTACTTAAGTGTGGACAAGGAATTCTAACGCACTTGGCGTTGAAACTGCTAATCTTTAAGATTATTAGCGAAATAACTAGTTCTTTCGATTCCTTTATATCTATGTTTTTTCTTATTTTACGTTTCAAATTTATTAGCTGTTTCTATATAGCGTTTATATTTAGTCGATATAAGCTCTTTTAAAATTAAACTACTATTCTGTTTATAGAACAAAATATATTCGAAAAATAAAGCCTAATATTGATATTTTTAATATAAATATATTAAGTTAATAATAATATTTAGAATTTTAAAACACTTTTTAACTTTCTAAATATAAAATACAGTAAATAAAATAATTTTTTAAAACTTATTAGTGCTGATTACTTTTATCGTATCTTTGTAATTATATAATATATTAGCGCACTTAATACAACTTAAAAAACATTGTAAAAACCCTTAAAATTAAAAAATTGAATATTTTTACCAGTGAATATTTAATATTTCTAGTAATAAAATCAGTAAATGTTTACGAAGCGTTTTATATATATTTAAAGTTCAGTTTTTAAAGTTTACCGTGTAAAGTTTAACATTTTCTATATTATGATTTGTTTTAAAAAACCGTATTAAACTGTAAAATCAGTAAGTATAAAAGTTACTAAAGTTAAGTTAATTAAAAATCACATATTTAGCTTTGAAAACCGACTTTAAAAATTAAAATATAAAATAAGATATTTTATATTCGAGTTTTTATTATGAGAATAAGCGTTCTCATTTTAAGAAAACTTTCTTTAAAGTCTAGCATAAATGCGCAATGGCTAAACTTCGGCAAAACGATCTTGGTCTTTTTAAGTAATTTAAATAATTTGACTAAATTATATAGATTAAATATATTTCCGATGTATATATTTAAAAATAAAGAAATATATAATAAATTATTTTTTATAAATAACTATCTATTTAATTTTTGCTTTTTAACTATTAATCTAAGTTTTTAATTAAAGATATCGATTTTTAATAAAGAAGAAATCTGTAAATCTTTTTAACGAATAAACTTACAAATTATTCATCGCTATATTATTATTTACAAATTAAAGCCTTTTTTAAATACTGCTTAAACTTTTAAATAAATATATAACAGATTCGTTATAGTTTTAATATAAATATATTAAATATAAATTAAATATTTATAGGTAATAAATCTTAAGATATTGTATTGTTTTCGAATTTTTTTCGAAATGTACAAAATTTATAATTATTCTTAGCGTAATTTTAATTTTTTTCGTTTCGATATATAACGTATTTTCTTTTTACTTTGTCTTTACTATAAGCCTGATATTTAATTATTGTAAAATCTGTTTATTATACTTGTTTTTATCAGAGGTTAAAAAAGTGTGCTAAGGAAGTGTGCGCATTATAAAAGAGATGCCAAGCATTCTATGCGTTATCCTTACGTAATTACTACGAGGCAGATACGGGGTAGTTGCTTTATAGGTAATTATTCACTTCCTTTTAAGAGAAAAAGGGCAAGTTTTAAATTAGTTCTTAATATACCCGTATTATTTTTCTTATTTTGATTTTTAATAAAATATAATAAATTAAAACTTTTTCATTTCGATCAAACTGTAAGGAATAAGCGATATAATTACGACTACGTATAATAATAAACCGGTTATCCCGGTTATTAAGTTTACTTAGAGTTTAAAGCCCGAACTTACTTTATTTGGGTTTCAGCAACGGCTTAATAAGTACGAAAAGAAAGCTTAGATACTGGATAACGAAAACGACCCCTTAAAAAAACGATATTTATAAAAAATCTTTACGAAAAAATAACGACGCTTAAAATTAAACCGTAAAGTTTAATAGTTAAACGTTACATTACGTATCCTCGACGACAACGCAATATGTTTTTCGTATACTTTCTCCGGGCCAAATCTTATAACGTTTAATAATATTCTTATTATAAAAATCTAAAAAATTATAATACCTGCAAATTATATACCTCCGATAAGTTTAAACGTTAAAATATTTATGTTATTTATTAACGAACGAATAAAAATTTAATAAGAAATAAAAAATAAATAAATTATTTAAAACATTGCTTAATTTAAAGTATTAAAACAAAATTTATCTAGAATATACGAACTTTACGATTTAACTAGATATTATTTTCGAAAATTAAAATTTTTTTATTACGATTTTACGAAATAAATTATATGTTGGCATATATTATATATAATTCGCTTACAAATATTTACTAAAAATTATAAAAAGGTAATAAAATTATAAAAATTAAGATATAAATTTTTCATTACGTTTATTCTATAAATTAGCTTGGTTTAAAAGTAATTTTCGAAAATACTTTTAAAATTCGATACGGTAATTCGCCCTTATTAATGCAAAACTTAATACGATATCTTAAAAATCTAATGAAACGGTCGACGTTTTTTATTAACGATATAAATAAATTTTTATTATGTTTTTATAAATAAATAATACTATTTTTTAATAAATTGTTTTATTATACGATTACGCCCTTATATAATTAGTGTTATACCTATAATTACGTTGTAAAAGATTTTAAATATAATTTATAAAAAAACCTTAAATATAAAATCGTTATTCTGGGTTTTCGCTTTAAAAGCCTTTATTACGCTGCGAATAAATTAATACCTTTCCGAGGCTTAGTAATTAACCCAAAGTTCGTAATCGTTACAGAATTTAGATTACGTAATAAATACGATTATATTTCGTAAAAAGCCTTTAAAATATAATGGGGAATTTATTTCGAATGTAAAAAAATAAGTTATCGCAAATTCGAATATCTTAAAAAAATTAAAGAGTAATAAACGTACCCCGAAAGTTTATATACGGCTATTACGTTAAAAGAGGTTATATACCTAGTAATTGCCTCGAAACGACGTATTTTGGCTATAGTAAAAAAAGTTATTTCCGAATAAATTATCCGAAAAAATTTCGATAAATATTAATTTGAATTCCATAAATAATTTTTACAAATAAAGAAAATTCCTTATTATATATATATTATTTCTTAAAAACGCGTAAAAAATTAATAAATAATATTTTGTAATTAAATAAATTCGGGGGTAAATTATAATACGATATTGTTACGGTTTGAGAGTACCGTACAAGCTCCAGTATATATATAGCTGTAAGCACCAGGATGATTGCCACAATTGCGATCATTCCACCAATCTTTTGAGCCCCGGTGGTGTAACGGTATGGTGCAGCCGTAACAGATATGCTGCAAAATAATTTTTAAAAAAATAATTATTTATTTCGATCAAAAATCGAACTGAAATTAAAAATTTACGTAAGCGATCTTATTATAATATATAAATATATTATATTATAAAAACGATTTATAAATTTATTTAATATTACGAAACTAAAAAGATATCGTTTTGTTATTATAAAGGTAAAAAAACCGGATATTATATTAAGGTTTTTATAATTTCGAAAAACGAATTCCGTTATTAATTAGTTATTATTTTAATAAAAATAGTAATTCGAATCCGAAAATATTAAATTCGTTAATTTAGTAAAGAAATTACAAAATAACATTTTCGCTATAATTATTACGGTTATTATATTTGCGATGCCGGATAAAAAGAATAAAAGATTTATATCGAAAAAATACGAAAAATACGAGAAAAAATATTACAGTAATTACGCCGATATATTTTTTAAAAATGTAATTATTAAATTATCGAAATATTTATTATATAAATATACGATAAACCTATATAACGGAAATGAACTTCCTTAAGACTCTTTTTATCTGCTTTTTTAAAAAAAAACTTAAAGCTTTTAAAAAGTTTTTGGAAATAATAGAAAAAAAAATAAATCAGGCGGAATAATAGCCCAACCGAAGCCCCTGTATTATTTGCCCCTAAAAAAAAATACGTTACGCCTTTGCGTTAATTATAAAAGGCTTAATTAGATAATTTACAAAAACCGTATTCCGTTACCGTTAATATAAAAAATCTTAGGCCATTTAGTAACTGCCCCTATATATACGAAACTGGACCTGAAAAATGCGTACTGCCGAATACGTATTAAGGAAAATAACGAATAAAAAACAGTTTTTAAAACGAAATATGCCCATTTCGAATACTTAATAATACCGTTTAGATTTTTTATTACCTCGGTTATATTTTAGATATATATTAACCAAACGTTAACGGATTTAATAAATAACTTTTATATAATTTACTTTAATATATATTAATATATAGCAAAGATTTAGTAAAATACGAATAACATATTTGCGAAATATTCGAAAGCTTAAAAAAATATATATTTTATATATTTTCAAAATTTTTTAATGAGGTTTTAAATTTCGCCGAATAACATTAAAATAAAAAAAGGTCGTATCGAGGCCATTAAGACCTAGCAGTTATCGAAAAGCATTTATAATATTCAAGTTTTTTTAGGATTTACAAAATTTTATTAAAAATTTATCAAAAATTATACAAAAATATTTGTACCGTTAACGGATCGATTTCGCGAAAAGGCCAAAAAGCTCATATAATTATTCTTCTACAAAAAAATAACGTTTAAAATATTTTAAACAGTTTTTATAATAAGAAAAATATTCCGGTATTTTAATCAGTCGTTATTTATTTGTATCGAAATAAATATGTTCGGAAGAGTTGTTAAAGTAATTATATCCTAGCTTTATAAAAACCGTTAATACCTAATGGTATTTAGGTTCTAAAAAATAATACAGGAAAAGATTCGTTACGTTATAAAAAATAACGAATTTCTAGCTATCGTCGACGCCTTCGAAAAATAACTTTATTTTATTAATTATTCGCAATTTCTCGTTAAAATTATTATAAATTATTTTAACCTTAAATATTTAAAATGGAATTAACGGCTTAATACAAAATAATTAAAATTATTAAATTATTTCGCGGCAATCGATTTCGTTATTACGTTTCGGCCAAAAAAAATAACCCAGCCAATAATTTATTAAAACGGCTTATCTTATTATAAAGTAACAAAAAAACAAGCCCAGAAAAAAGATAATACCGAAAATAATAAAAAAAATATTAAAGATAAAAATACCTTAATCGAATTTTAGAACTCTAAATATTTATCGACTTATTAGAAAAATCGTAAGTATTTTGCAAAAAAAATACATACAGGTCTAAGGATAAGGCGGCCAGGGACGTACCTAAAAAAGTAAGATATATATTAGCTAGGATTACAGGTTGCGAATTGTTCGTCTTACGACAACAAAGTGTTAATAACGTTATCGAAACGGCGTTACTGTTAAAAAAAGGCCCTGTAATTATTTTGATTTTTAAATTATAACAGAAAAATAAATTCGTCTTTAGTAGAACATAAGAAATTAAACGTTTTAAAAAATGCGTAATAAATAAATAATTATAACGTATCGAGGAAAATAATAGGCTATTAAAATATAAAAGTATAATTTATATGTTATATAATCCGGATTTACGTAAAAAGTTCGTTAATTAATATTATAACCTTTTTATAGCAGATTATTTCGGCGTTACAAAAATATATAAGCGGCTAACTTGGAACTATTTTTAAAAAAATCCAAAAACGAAATATTAAAAATTATTTAAAAAGCTGCTCGGAATATTAAAGATTTAAGGCGGCATAATATCGATTTTACGAAAAACTCGTTTCGTTATCGATTTCGGATTACTCGTTTAAAGAAATTAATATGGACTTTATTATAAGCCTGTTATTATATATAAGACTATACGGCGTAAAAAGTTATAATATTATTTTTATTATAATAGATAAAATAATAAAATATATTTATTATATTACAACGACCAAAAAGCTTATTATTAATAATTTTGCTAAAATACTTTTTATTATATTTTTAATTAATATAATATATCTAATAATATAATTTTTTATTAGAGCCTTTTATTTACGAATAATTTTTGAAAAACGGTTTATAAGTTATTTGCGATTAAGCAAAAGCTAAGTACAATCTTTTATTTATAAATAAATAGATAAATAAAATATTAAAATTAATTTTTAAAATACTATTTATAAATATTTTACGATTTAAATTAAATAAATTAAATGTAATATTTATTAACGATATAATTTATATATATTAATAATTACTATTTAATAATTAAAATAATATTAATTAAAATAATATTTAAATATATATTTTAAACTCTAAAAGATATTTTTATACGGCGAAATTATTTAAAAAGTTTAAGCTTATTAAAATAACCTAGAAAAAAGCTGTAATAATATAAACAACATTATAAAGGTAATTTTACAAGGCCTAAAATACGTATAAGAAATATTATAACAAAAACCGTTTAATAAAGGAACTTCGAAAGAAAAAATAAATAAAAACTTTTACTAAATATATTAATTAGCAAAGGCTTAATAAAAAGTTTTCGGATAAATATATTAAACCATTTCAAATTACGAAAATTATAAATTTGAAATTAATTTATAAAATACGATTTTTATTTTTATATAATAAAATCTATAAGGTTTTCTTTATATTACTATTAAAACCGTAATATAATAAAGGTAACTTTTAAAAAAGCGGAAAAATAATTTCGATATAAAAGCGGAAAAGTATTAAGAAATAAAAAAGATTCTGGCGTACCGAAAGAACCATAATAATAAATAATACCTTATAAAGTAGAAAGGTTTTTCTTCCGAAAAAAATATATAGAAACTTTATAATTATTTATTAAAAAAAACTTATTACTTCGTGTAAAACGTTATTAAAATAGAAAGAATTAAAGAAAATAAAAGATCCCTTAAAAATACGTTATAATAAAAAAGTCGTAATATAAAAAAACGTTAAGTATTATATATTATTTATTAAAGGCGTTACCATTAGGTCTTAAAGTATATTTCTCTTTTAATAAGATATTTACGATTTATAGAATATTTTGAAACCAAACTTAAATCCAGTTAATAATAATATTAAAACGAGAATTATCTAATTATCGTAAAGGTATTTAAACGTTATCGTTATCTTATTTATCGCCTTTATTTATATTTAAAATATCTTTTTCGATAAAAGCAATATATTACTTAATAATATTAATAATATATTTAATTTTCCTTTTTGTAAAAAATTAATAATAATTAAAGAGAAAAAGTCGTTAAGTATTTATGTCGAAAGCGGTACGGATATTCTTTACTTATTTAATATTTTTTTAAAAAAAATTGCAAAAAAACGAGTGACAAAATCGAAAAAACGGCGTTATTACTCTACAAAAGCTCCGAATAACGAATTTGAAAAATACTTACTTTAACCGCAAAAAATTAAGGCCGAATTAATAACAAATTAATCGTATAATTCGTTACGTAATAATAACCAAAATAATTTATACTTTTTTTATATATTTAATAAATTCTATTAAATTTGGATTTAGCTTTAATTTAAAGCTTTTCGGCTTATACGTTAAATTAGTAGAAAATGTATTAAAATTCCGAAAAAAATTTATTTCGGCCTTATAAAAGGCATAATTCTTTTTGGAAACCTTAGTTTTACCTTCGCCCGCGGTTTGGATTTCGATAAAATTCTAAGATATTTCGGCGAAATCGAATGCAAATACGTAAAAAAAACCCGGAACCTGTTATTACGAATTAATAATACCATTTCCGAATAATAATAAAACATAAATTTACCTTTATTATAACCTTGTTATTATTTTAGAAAACGATATATTTATTAACATTTTTTAAAGCTTTATTAACCTTATCACGATAAGCTGATATACGAATTATAATTATAATATAACAAAGATATAAAGTTTTACGGATGGTTTTAAAGCGAATTATTAACGAAAAAAAAGAGATTATTAAGAAATACCTACAAAATACGTATTTGTTTTTTTCTGGAAAAAGTTATTTTAAGATTAGAAACATTCGTAAAAAATTATATCGAGAGCGTAAAAAGCCGAACTAAAAACGAAATACAAAAATTTAATTCGTTACTAATTAATAACGGAAGTATACAAAAACCCGTAATAAGCTTAAAAAAGCGAACCTATTACGAACAGATAACAGGTTATATATCGGCGAACGCAAAAATATTTAAAAAAAGAAATTAAATAAGGGAAAAAAAAGGGTTTATATATACTAAAAACGGTATGTTCAAAAGCGGTAAGGATTTTCTACCGGCAGAATTCTCGGTATCTCGGTTATTTTGCTATAAATTCTCCTAAATATATTACCGTATAAAAAGAATCATATAAATTACGTCTTATTACGTCGTATTACAGATTATTACTTAATTTCCGTTCGTTACGAAAACGTTATGGCTCCCTAACGGGGATAATTTACCAGTTATAATATATAATAAAGCAGCCTTAATTAGGCCTTTAAAGGCAAAGGCCTAAGGGAGAGAAAGCTTTGTTAGGGGTTAAGAAAATGTACTAAGAAAATGTGCGTATTATAAAGGAGATATTAAGCATTCTATACGTTATCTTTACGCAATTACTACAAAGAAAATGCGGGGTAATTGCTTTATAGGTAATTACTTACTTCTTTCTTCGGGAAAAAAGACAAGCTTTAGATTGGTCCTTAATATATCCGTATTGTTCCTCTTATTTTAATTTTTAACAAAACATGTTAATTTTATATAAAACGAAAACCAAACGATTATATGAAATAATAAATAATATAAAAGTAAATATTTTATAGTTTTATCGTTAATACATAGAAATATTCTAATTTTAAAAGTAAATTTTATTTATACAATTTAAAAAGTATTTAAATATTATTGCAAAAATATATTTAATAATAATTTAATGTAAAAAATTTATTAATATAATAATAACTTATTTATATTTATTTTTAATATAATTATTTTTATTTTTATTGTTTTACTATTAGATCTTTTTGAAAAATAATGAAATTATTATTTAATTATTAACTATATAGTTTTCGCATTTATAAAGCTTTGAAATAATATACTTATTATTATATAATTGCTAATCGAAATATAATTATAATTTACGTGTATTTTATTATCTACTAAGGTAAATCGATAATATAAAATTTATTAATTATATTAAATATATATATTATTAATTTTAAATTTAAAACAAATTGTTCTTACAGAATAGAACAACACATTTATAATAGTTCAGAAATAATTAATTAAGAAATACGTTAGTATTTGTATTTTGTTAAAAAATTCTATTTAATTTTCTAGATAATTAAATTTTAATATCTTTGAAAAAACAATATTTTAAAACTACTTGAACGTTATTCTATTTTTTATATTAATAGTTATAATTTAAATAAAATGAACTGTTTTCGAACTTAAAATAAATATATTTATTAATATTAATATAATTTAAAATAAAAATATATATAACGTTTGAAACAACTACTTTATATATTTGAATCTATATATTTTCATTTATTATTTTCATAATTTGAATAAAACCTTTTGCAATTAATATATCTTAAAAGTTTATTTTATAATTACCGATTAATAAATTGATTTTCTTCTTAATTAAAACAGTTTTAAATAATAATTTTTGTAAAGGATTTCTAAAATATTAGAAATATTAATTTAAATCTTTTTAATAGTTATTAACAAGTTATATTTTAATTATTTAAAAAGCTAAAAACTATTTTCTAATAACTAATCGACTCGTTATTAATTTAGAATTTTTTAACTATTTAAAAACTAGTTATCTAGGTTTTTAAAATAAATTACAATGCTATATAAATTATTAATCTATATTATTATTATTTTAATGTTTTTTTGGCGTTTTTGTCAATTTCGGAATTTATTTTATTGTTTGCCGTATTACTATTAGGTATTAATCAAAAATCTATTATCCTATATCTTGTCTAATTCTATCAATTTTATATACTGTTTTCTTAAAGCTTTTAAGAAAAAAATGTTATTTTTTAATTATAAAAAATATTAACTTTAATATTTATTACGTAAAATCGTTATAACTTTTATAATAGTTTTTAAACTTATAATTTTATAAGTATATATATTACAATTTGAATTATAAGTAAATTTAATTTTATTATTATTTTAAATAAATTAATCGATTAATTTATCGTATTTATTTTTTCGAATTATACGAGACTTTCGATAATCGAAATCTTATTATATATATAAAAACGACATTAATTTTTTAAAATATCAGATTACTTAAAGTTTTATTTGTTTAACAAATTACTATAATATTAGATTAATATTAATATATATTTATTCATTAAACAAGTGTATTTTTAATTTGTAATTACTTTTCAAAAGATTTTAAATTTTGAGCGCTTTATAAATAAAAAAAATATTAATAATATAAATATTATTTAATTCGTTTTTTTAAAAAAATACATGTATTTATTATTAATAAATAGCTAGTATTATTATACTAATAGTTAATTAATTAATATTTTAATAAATACATTTCTTAATTATTAAATATAAAGAATAATAATTACGTTATTATATTAAACTAATTATGCACGTTTTCGTAACGTGTATTACTTTTGTATAACTTAGTAACTATATATATATTCTAATTAAAAGATAGCTTTTCTATATTTAATGCGCTAATTTATACCCAGCTGTAACGAACCTGTCATACATCCACCTGGAGGTATGAGCAGTATCCGAAATGGGATCTTGATTTGCAGGTAACAATAGGGCGAGGAATAATTCACTGGGGTTCTGTTCGTTAAAGAGATTTAAAGTACTCTTCCCTCAATTAGAGAACGGTGCAGTTGCCTCTGAACTGAGAGCTTAGATTCATAGCTAAGGAGCGAAACTAAGTAGGTGCTATTTATATGAGAGACCGATTCATTATATATCCCAATTCCTAAAGTGAGTGTGTCGTGGATCTGTTGGATCTGTGTGATCTGGTCCCCAGATCACCCAGATCATCCAGATCACCTTTAAAAGCCAAGCCTCCCGTCCGGAGTTTAGCCGCGACAGGTCCGCGCTAGGCCTTAAAAGTTGGTCTCCTCGAGACAGGAACCCCTGTTCCTGTAACACCAGCTAGCTGATAGATATTCTAGTACCACATATTACTCTGACTAATATTACACTCAAATTGATTAGTTTCTTTTCTGATCAGAGTGATTCGAAGATGTGTAATTTATTACTCGATTAAAAGATTTATTCTTTTATTAAAATTAATAACTTAAAACTCTTATTAATTTAATTCAAAAACTAAAACGGCAAAAATAAAACCACAATAATAAGTTATAATTATTCATTTTATCCAAAATATTTTTATATAAATTCCCTATATTCTATTTTAAAAATTCT
Organism: Monosporascus cannonballus; assembly: GCA_004154925.1. Lineage (NCBI taxonomy): Eukaryota > Fungi > Ascomycota > Sordariomycetes > Xylariales > Monosporascus > Monosporascus cannonballus. The sequence goes on from QJNS01000072.1 coordinate 166,431, forward strand.
ATTATTAAATAATAATATTAATTAATTATAAAAATAAGCGGACGGTGATATTGACATAAAACTTCTACCGTTTTAATCTAAACTTCTATTAAACTATTTCTAACAAAGAAATATATATATATATATATTAATAATTTACTTTAATGAATAATAGTTTACTTATTATATAAGATATTATATTTGTAATAAAGTTAGCACTACCTATACGGCTATATTGCTTAATATTATGAAGAATTTTCTTTTTTTCGCTTTTAGCTTAAACTTACGTATTGTAAGAGAATAGAAAAAGCTAGCTATTTTGCAAATAATTTAAAAGTTTAGTAGTTCTAACGCTGGTTATATTAAAAGTCGTTATTTATATCTAAGTAGAAAGCGCCTAGAGGTCTTTTTTTACACGCGTTTTATACTTTTATTAATAAGTTTATTTATAATTTTTAAAATTTCACTTTTTTTTAAAAAATATATTTAAAAAAATATTTTTATTTTATAATTATATTTTTCTTTTTAGAATTTATTTAGTTGTATATTTATATCTTATTTGAAATTAAATAAATCTACGTTTAATTTTGCGTTCTTTTTAATATTATTTTATAATTTTTTTTTAAAAATTGTATTAAATTTAAGCTAATTTTTATAATATTAACAGCTTAACTACTTTATTTATATTTTTATATAGAGATTTGTAAAATTAATTTATTATTAGAATTCAATCAATTAACAGTTTATATAAATTGTAATTATTATTTTATAGTTATAATATGTTACGACCTAACAGGCTCTAGTCTTAGGAAACAGTTAACAAGAATAACACGGACCATTTTCCGGGTTACGTAACAGATGCTTAGTAAAGATCTGCTAAATACGAATAATCAGCATTAAGTAACTGCTTAATAAAAATTTACTACGTACAAATAAATAAAGATAAATAATAGATCCGAAATTAAAATATATACACTTATTATCTTTATAATTTAAACAATTTTAATTTATAATATAATATTATTATTTAAAATATTTTTGATATTATAAAACGTAATACGGTATTATATTTATTGCTTAAAATCTTAGAATACTTTTGTTAATATAAACTCGTACGATTAAGGTTTAATAATTGGTTAAACCCCTTAGCCGTTATACGTTATAAGTTTTTATTTAGTAATACCGTTAAACTCTGAGCAATATCGTCGACGTTATGTTTACCAGTAAGCAGCCCAAATAGCCTATTTACCAGGTCCCTGATAACACGGATATTGGAATAAAATTAGAAAAGAAAAAACCTCGACTTTTTTATAAAGAAGTTTTTCGACGTCTAAATGTTATAAACGGACGCATCTTTTAGCTTAAAAGAAATAATAATAATTTTACGACGTTCTTTTAAGCCGCTCATAAAAAACTTAAGAAAAAAAAAGAAAACTGCCGAAACCGGAAAACTCTTTTAAGCAAACCAGATTATTCGGCTAAATTTTACCAAGAAGCTAAGAAAAGTCTTTAAGCTTTTTAAGCCAGAATTTTTTAACGAAATCTTAAATAAATTATAATTATTTTAAACTTAATACCGAATATATTTCGAGTATTTTTTTTATTCGATTTATTATGTCTATTATACGAATAAAATTCGCAATCGGACGATTTACTAGAAATACGACCACTTAATTCGAATCCGCTATAAGGGAATACGTCATTTTATTAATCAAAAATCGAGATCCGAAAATAATACGAATTTATAATAATTACGAATAATTTAAATAAGTACTAACAAAACTTTTCGAAATAATAAACGAAAAAATAAAGGCCAAAATATAAATCCAGTAATAACGATAAAAAGAATTAATATCTATTTACAGCAATAAATTAATTTAATTAGGTATTAAATTAAATTAACAATAAGAAAAATTAATAACTAAGTTTTTCGACGGCTTAAAAAAATATAAAAAAAATTAAATTCGATCGATCTAATTATTTATCGGATTATATTGTTATAACAATTAAGATTAACGATCGATAATACGCTTAACGTATTAAAAGCACCAAAGGAAAAAATAACAACAAATCTCGATATACGGCTAATACCAGCGCTTTTCGACGCGGCAACATTTTTTACGATACAGAACTAGAGCTAGATCAAATATTTTAATTGTAATAAGATGGGACATAAAGTAACGCAATATAAGGCACCTAAGAAACCCCGTTAAAATAACTAAAAACTAATACCTAAAGGATAATCTAAAAAAAACAGAAAAATGAAAGCAAACCTATTATTATGATTTAGCTTAAATATATATCAGGTTTCCTATAGCGAGAAATCTAATAGAGAATACGAAAAGCTAGAAAGCTGGTTTAATAAATATTACGAATATAACAAAAAGTATTATAAAGGTAATTACGCGAATATTAAGATTAAATAGAAAAAATCTATTCCAAAACTCTTTATCGATACGGCAGAATATATGCCATATATTGTCGACGATGAGAATATCCTAATTACGAAAAATAGAAACAGTATATTTATAAACGGATTACTCGTATATACTATAAAGGAATCGATTTTCTTAATCGTATTAGAAATAATAAGAACGATAAACAATAATATTAATATTTTCGATTTATAGCCCTAGAAGATATTTAGCAATTGGTCGAAATAAAAAGCTGGCCCGAAAAAAATAATATCTGCAGAAAAACATTTTTTTATTATTACCAGAAATATAATTACTAAAGGAAAAAGGAATTAATTTAGTACATAATGAAAAAATATTGCTAAAAAGCTATTATAGATTTTTATTTTTAATTGTCATTTATTATAGATTTTTACGAAAAATAGTTATTAAGGAAAAAATGTACCAATTTACAGGCGAACTTTGGAATAATAATTAGGACGACGCATAATGAAATATAATTGTAAATATAAAAAAATGTTTTACTTAATAAAAAAACTATAATAAAATTAAAACCAGCTGATATAGTTCGAAAAAATAATATACAGGTAATAACGACAAATATAACAGCTTAATGTATTAAACGCAAAACCGTAGATAAAGCTCGATAAACTCGAAAAAAAGATTAAAAAAAATTATCTGTAAAAAAGCTATAGGATAACGAAACCCAAAGAAATTAAAGAAAACTCCTAAAAAAAACTTTAAACGCGATAATAAAAGCCGTTAATAACCTTATCACTTTGGATATATAAATCGGAATATACTGGTATACTGTAATAGTAGACTGCGAAACTTTAAACGGGAATTATATTGTACCGGATATGGTTAATAAGCTTAAATTGATATAAAGATATAAGTTAAACCCTTATATAATAACGAATATCGAAAGTTAAAAATTCGCTTACGATAATAAGAAAATTATACGCGAAATTAATTACTTCGAGATTTTTATTTAAAGACAATATTAAATAGTTAATTTCGATATTGTTTTATTTAGAAATTATGATAAGATTTTAAAATTACTATAAATACGCCAGTACGGAGTTTTAATTAATAAAGGGACTGGCTAGGTAAGGTTTACCTTATTGTGATGGGGCTGTATGGAGCCCTATTATAAAACACCGGACAAACGCCGATACCAAGCAGCATTAGCGCAGCGCCTTATATGCGAACATATATAATTATATTTTCGTTTTCCCTTCCTTTTCTCTTTAGTTAAAAAATAAACTTTTATTAACAACTGATTACAAATCGCTTAAATAAAACCTTTTACATATTTTCTAGTTTAGTATTTAATAAAGCAAAAAATATTCGAGATTAGATGTTAGGATTTTCGAACGCTTTTTAAAAGGCCCAGCAAAAGGCCTTTATCGACCCAAAATTACAGAAAATATTTAACGTTATAACGGAAACCCTAACAAATTCGATAACGGCTATAAAACAGCGTATAAGCTATTAATTCGAAAAAAACAAAAAAAAAGTCAACCTAGTTCTGTAAGCATATAAAAATGTAACATAAGGCAAATAAGAAATTAATATAAACGGCCGAACAACTTAAAAATAATTTAATTACCCAGCAAAAATTTATTACTTAGTTGCAAATTCGGAACGCGATAACCTTTACGAATACCAACCTTTTTTCGACTTAATAACGATCGGAAACGCAATTAGACCATTTTGCAAAAACGGTTCGAACGACCGAACTAATAACAAGAGCCAAATAGAAACCGTTACTCTGGCCGGAAAAATTCAATAAAACAAAAAAAAAGTTCTCGAATAAAACGTATTTATAATTTATAAACTTAACATAAACGTTATGTTCGTAAAAAAAGTTCGTAAGCAATTTTACGCTATATACAAAAAACTCGAAATTAATATATAATATATAGTTATTACTTATTATATGATCGAAAATCTAAATAATATTTATAATCCCGTTAATTTTGTCCAAATATTATATAAACAATATAATAATTAATATAAAAAAATAATTAAGTATTTTCGAAACTTAAAATAAGCCGATAACGCAAAATTTTTGTTATTTTATTCATTATTCGAAAAAACGTTAATAAACGTAAAAAAAATTATTTGGCTAACGGAAACGAAATTTATATTTTTAAAAAGAACATTAAATAAAAAATTTACCTAAATTTTAATCCTAATAAATTTTCTTAAAAGTTATAACACATAAGTAAATAAGATAATGGAAATTGCCGGACGCCTTAAAGAAATAACGCGGCAAAAAAAACGAACAATTTTTAATAGCTTAATTAGACGGTAATAATTAAGCGGGAAATAACTTAAATAGCGATACAAGCATAATAAGTATTTCGGCAATAAGACGGCAAAAGCAAGGACCTTAAACCTTATCCTTAACGCTAAAATAATATACGCGATAAGTAATTTAAAAGGAATAAAACCTTCGTAAAACGAAAAACCTTTGCTTGCGTTATAAACGTCCTAATTATAAGGCAAACCGCTGCCCGTTTTTATTAATAAAAAACCGCAAAAAGGGATTAATTCGGTAAAAACGTACGAAAGCTAAAGGTTGGAATTTGAAAACGAAAAAGGAAAAAAATAACTTCTAAATATCGGTACGTTCGGGAACGAAAAGTAACCTAGGCCGAAATAAAAATCGCGAAGCAAAATATAGACGGCATTTTATTTATTATCGATATATATATTAATTAAAAAATTTATACAAATTTGTATTAATTAAAAATGTAAATATTTTACCGCAATAAACGAAACGTTCGTAAAATACCTATAATTATTACGTGTTTTAATAAAATTATGCGGATTAAAAAATTCGAAAAAAATTAATAACGGCGAGAAAAAATTAAGAAAATAATATACATAAAGATAAATATCGACGGTTTCAAAGCTAAAACATTTGCATATATTATTAATAACTTTAATTACCTGTTACTTTTAAGAAAACCTTAAATAAAACGTTACGACATTATATATATAACGCAAAAGCATTTTTTAACGGTAAGCGTAATAAATCGTATAAAAGTTTACAAAAAAAAATAAAAGGCCTAAAAAATAATAAATAAATAATTTGCGAAACGAAAAAATTTTAACTGCCGCTTTTAGGGCGGAATTTTGGAAAATAAAAAAAATAAAAGGATTAAATAAAAAATTTAATTATTTTTAATTATTTTAGCCGATATTAACAAGGCGTTAACGCCTAAGAAAAAAATAAAAATTAACGAAAAACTTCCGTTTAAATTAAAAACGTTTTGGAAATTATTCGATAAAAAATTAGGTGACGCCTTATTCTTACCCCGCCTCGGAATAGACCATGTAATCTTATTACGCAAAAACGAAGTAAAAAAAGAAATATCAGCATTATAAGGGCCCTTACATAATATAATTAAGGATAAATTATTAGCCTTAAGGAAAATCTTAACGGAGTTTTTGGATAAAAGGTATATTCGCGTAAATAATTTGCCCGTAAGGGCTTCGGTTTTATTTATAAAAAAACCCGGAAAAAGGTTATGTTTTTATTATAATTATCGAGCGTTAAATATAATAACCGAAAAAAACCGTTATTTTTTACCCCTTATATCGAAAACCCTAAAGTTATTTTCTTACGTTAAATAATTTACGAAAATAAATATCCGAATAACGTTCTATAAAATGAAAATTAAAAAAAGAAACGAATGAAAAATGGCATTTCGAACGCGTTTCGGCTTATACGAATAATTAATAATACCGTTCGGTTTATACGGGGCTTCCGTAACCTTTTAACGATATGTTAACGGGGTCCTAAAAAAGTATTTTAACGTTTTCTGCTTAATATATATAGACGACATCCTTATTTTTTCCTCCGGATCCAAGAAGAATTATATGCAAAAAGTAAAAAAGGTTTTAAGTCGTTTAAGAAAAAGGGGTTTAAATTTAGATATTTCTAAATACGAATTTGTCATAAAAACGACAAAATATTTTGGATTTATTATAGACACCGAGAAGAGGATATAAATGGACCTCGAAAAGTTGCGTACGATTAAAAAATAAGAAATTCTTAAAACGTTTAAAAAAATCCGAAATTTCCTAGAGTTCGCAAATTTTTACCGCGATTTTATAGCCCATTATACGGATATATCGGTACCGTTAATAGCCCTAACCCGGAAAAAACCTTATTCCGCTAAAGAAAAAAAATAACGTTTAAACGTTTTAAAAACGCTTTTATAACGGAACCGATCTTTATATAATAAAATTCTGAAAAACTTATAATATTAAAAGTAAATTATTTAAAAATAATATACGAAAATTGTTTATCCTAAGTTAATAAATTAAAAATATTATGTTTAGTTATTTATTATTCCAGGAAATTAAACCTTATTAAAATTAATTACGAAATATATAATAAGGAATTTTTAACGGTAATAAGTTATTTAAAAATATAAGATATAAAATTACGTAATGTAATAACCCCGTTTAAAATTATTACTAACTACAAAAATTTAAAGTATTTTATAATTATTAAAAAATTAAACGAACGTTAAGTAAAATAATTAAAAAAGTTATTCCGTTTTAATTTTTATTTTAAATTTTATACCGGCTGCTTAAATATTAAGGCCGATATGTTTTCGCGTAAAAAATAAAATATACTTATAAAAAAAGTAATAAACGGAAAATTGTATAAAATTTTCAACTAATAAAAAATAAATTATTATTTATATTATTTACGAAATGTTAAAAATGCGTTAAAAATGCGATAACGGTTAATAAAATTAAAAATAAAAATAACGGATTATTTCGAAAAACGTAAATATTTTAATATTACGAAAACTTTTAAAAGTTTTAGAACATAATATTAAAACATAATAAAAGTTACGATTATATTATTAAGACCATTACAAAAAAGGAATATAATTTTTTAGCGGAATTAAAGTTATTAATGTCGATTATGGAATATATTTTAAATATTAAAGGCTTTCCTTAATTTCGATAATACTTTTAGATTTTAGATTAAAAACCTTTTAAAACGGTCTTAATATAGAATACTTACGATTCTTATATAATAGATTACCTAAATAAAAAAATTACGATAACAGTATTTAATAAGAATAAAGCAACACTTTTTTACCGTATATTAATTAGAAATTAATAATATTACGGAAAAAGCTAATTAAAAGGTATTAACTTATTTACGAATTTTCGTAACGTATTCGTAATAAGAATAAAATAAATTCCTTCCGGGGGCGATTTTTACGATTAATAATTAAAATACGATTTCGGTAAGATTAAATCCTTTTTTCCTATTTTACGGATATTATGCTAATCCGATTCCTTAAGTAAAAGATAACTTGCTAGCTAAGAAAAATTTACATATAAAAACGGAAAATTTCGTTAAAAAATTACGAAAAAATACGGAATTCGCTTAAGCCGCGATGGCGGCGACTTAGTAAACCTAAAAAAAGCAGCAAATAAACGTCGTTCTCCCGCCGAAAGATACGAAATTAATAATAAAATTTAATTATCCTTAAAAAATATTGCCATCCTCTAGCCGTCGAAAAAGCTGGGGTAGCTTTAAGCTAAATATTAAATAACCAAAGTAATTAATTTTTACGTTATCAAATTAAATATATTTAAAAGAATTTATAACCGCTTTTACGTTAATTTATTAAAATATACGAACCGTAACCTTTTACCGTCTTAAATTAACGTAAATATATAGCCCTTTCTTATTATTCTTAAAGGAAATAACGAACCGGAATTCAAAATCGAAAATATTTTTTAAGCTCGGACCAAAAAAGTAAAAAAAGGCTTTATACGTTAAATTTAGATAAAATGGTTAAATTAAGCAAAACCAACTTAAAAGCCGTTCGAAAAATTCGTAAATACGGCAGTTTTATAGCAGTTCGAAAAAGAATACGGTAATACAGCCATTAATAACGGATCCCAAATCCAGCGTACCATCCGAAAACGGACAGATAAAAATCCAACCTAAAAACGCCGGCCGGACGGCGCGTAAACGGTATAGGAAACTTAAAAAAACCGCTTAGAAATAACCTTATATAGTTCGTAAATAAGTATTAAAATAATGCTTCCGTTATTTGCAAATAAAACATATTAAAAAAAATTAAAAGTTATAAAAGTAATACGCCGGTTACGAAGTTATTTAATTACTTTTAAAAACTTATAAATCTAACAATTTACCTTATAAATTTATAACGTTAACGTTACGTAGGAATTACGTACCTAAAGCGCGCAATTATTCGGCTTTATTTATATCAAATTCCGACAGAACCGGGACCTTTTTTTCAGCCGCTTAAGTTACGATTACGAGGTTTTCGAAAACGCTAGTAATATAATTACTAACGGTTATTAGTTCAGCCTATAACGTAAGTTAGTAAGTAACGCGCAAAAAGCGCAAAAATATCGCAAAAAAATTTACATAACGAGATTTGTTATTTTTATGCTTAATACGTCCTTTTTTACGCAGAGCAGAAGGAATAATCAAAAGCTAAGAATTAACGTAATTATTAATTTTGCGATAAGTTAACCTTTTTAAAAAAGGTAAGGGGTAATATGATAGAGCTATATAGAGCCCTATTATGGAGTACTGGACAAACGCTAGTACTAAGCAGTATTAGTGCAGCGCCTTATATGCGAACATATATAACTGTATTTTCGTCTTCCTTTTCTTTTCTCTTTAGCTAAAAAATAAACTCTTATTGGCGACTGATTGCAGACCGCTTAGATAAAGCCTTTGACACTTATACTCTATTAACAGATAAAAAAAGAATTAAGATTTTAATATTTGTTCGGAAATAACGACAAATATAAGTATAAGAATATAACAGAAATCTTACTATCTAAAGGGACAAGACATAAAAAAAAATATATATTAGAGAAAAATACGACGTATTGTTATTACTATCAAAACGAAATTAAAGCAACTAAATAACGACCTAAAATAACAGCTCCAAAAATCAGAAAACCTAACCAATATACTACCATAATATCACAGATATAAACAGCTTTTTAAAAAAGAACTTAATACAAAATTACCAGAACATAACGAATAAAATCATAAGATAATTTTTAAAAGGAGATTCTTAATAAAGTTTTACCCTATTTACAATCCTAACAAAAACAAATTAGGTACTTTTAAAGAATATCTAGTAAATCGGTTATAAAAAGAATAGATTCGATTTTCGAAATTACCAGCCGGTTATCTAATATTTTTCGTACTAAAAAAGAATAAAAAATTGCGACTTATAATTAATTATCGATAATTGAACGATATTATTATTAAGGATCGAATACCATTACCCTTAATTATAGAAATTAAAAACCGATTTTACGGAACTAAATAATTCATAACATTCGATTTTAAAAATGAATATAATCTTATTAAAATCTAAAAAAGATACGAATAAAAAACAGCTTTTAAAACAAAATACGGACTATTTAAGTACTTAGTTATACTAATAGAACTTACGAACGTATTAATAACTTTCTAACGAATAATTAACTATATATTATAAAAATATTTCGATATTTTTGTCGTATATTACCCTGATAACATTCTCATCTTTTTTAAAATAGAAAAAGCATATATAAAATACGTTTATAAAATTCTTTAAGCTTTATAAGATGCAAAGTTACTTATTAACGCAGAAAAAAGTTAATTTTACGTACAAGAAATGGAATATCTGGAACATATTATCATCTTAAGATATATCAGAATAAACTTTAAGAAAATCGCTGCAGTCACAGAATAACAGACGCCAATAACGGTTAAGAAAATATAAGCATTTCTTAGATTCGCGAACTATTACAGGAGATTTACTTAAAATTTTAACAAAATAACTATACTCTTAATAAATTTTACGAAAAAAGCAAAAAAGTTTAAATAAACGCCAAATATGAAAAAAGCATTTCAGAATATTAAGGATATAATTACTAATAAGCCAGTATTAATTATATACGATTTAAACCGCCTCGTTAAATTAGAAACCGATATTTCGAATAACGCGTTAAACGTAATAATCGGATAACGAAATAATTAAGGCAAATTATACCTTATTATATTCTTTTTATATAAGTTAAAAAAAGCCGAACCTAATTACGGCATTCTAAATAAGGAATTTATGGCTATTATTATAGTATTTCGAAAATTTAAGCACTTCTTAAAAGAAAACTTGTACCAGGTTAAAGTTTATACGGATTATTAAAATCTTATCCGATTTACCACGACCAGAAAATTTACAGGACGATAATTTCGTTACGCGAAAAAATTGGCGAATTTCGATTTCGTTATCATTTATAGGAAAAACTTAAAAAATGATAAAGCAAACGTTCTAAGCAAACGACTAGACTTCGAAAAGAAATTAGTCAAAATTAGCTATATAATTTTTAATACTATTATAAAAAGATATTTACGCCTACGACAGATTACGACAATTTAGGCAATACTCTTTAATATATATCAGAAAATCCAGCAGTATAACGACAATTTTCTAAAATATCAAAAAACGAATAAAATATAAATTCTAGAAACATACCAGAAAATTTTAATACAAAATATATACGAATATTAGTTACATAGACATTTAGAGATTTACAAAACCTTAAAACGGTTTTAACGTATATATTTCTTTTTAAAATAAAATTAATAGCATAAAAAAGTATACAGCAATGCAATATTTACGTTAAAACGAAAATACGACGACATAAGCTATACGGAGAATTACAGCTATTATTAATTGCAAAACGATTATGGTATTTAGTTATATTTAATTTTATTATCAAACTTTTTATATTAACAAATCCAGTTATAAAAACATATTACGATAGCATTTTCGTAATCGTTAACCGATTTTCGAAATTTTCCTATTTTTTACCATATTATAAGAACATAAACGCCGAACAAATAATATACATTTTTTCAGACATATTTTTAATATATACGGATTATTAATAAAAATTATCTTTAACAAAGAATTAATATTTGTATTTAAATTTTAGCAAAGCTTAATAGTATAAATCGACTTAAATCACAAGTTATCCAACGCATTCATACCTTAAATAAATAAATAAATAAAACAAATAAACTATATTTTAGAAACTCACTTATAATATTATATTAATTATAAATAAAATAACTGGGTTAAAAAGTTACTAATCGTATAATTAGCTTATAATAACAGTTATTACGAAAGTATCAAAATAATATTTATAAACGCAAATCCTAGTTTTATTCTAAAAATTTATAAAAAAGTAGGCGACGACGGTTCAATTAATATTAAAATAATCCTTACGTCAAAGTAACTACGATAATTATATTAGGAAATAAAAATAGAATTAAAATTCGTACGAAATCAAATAAATAAATATTATAATTAAAAAAGATTAAAAAGATTAATTTTCGAAAAAGAGAAAATAGTTTTCTTGCTATAAAAATATTCAAACAAAACGATCTAATAAAAAACTCGATTTTAAGTATATCAGTCCATATAAAATTATTAAGAAAATTTCAGAAAATAATTACTAATTAAAACTTTTATTAAAAGTTAAATTCTATCTAATTTTTTACGTTTCTATATTCGAATTAACAATAGATATAATTAAAATATATACGGCATAAAATAATATGGAAATAAAAAACGAACAAATATACAAAGTGGAAAAAATCCTCGATATATAAAAACAAAACGGACTTATCTAGTACCTAATTAAGTGGAAAAAATACCCGGACTCCGAAAATACCTAGGAACCTGTTAAAAACTTTATTAGCGCTTAACGCCTGCTAAAGAATTTTTACTAATAACGACGGAACTACTAGAAATAATCGCATCCCAATCGGTATTCTTAACGAATTAATCGGTATCGCCGATACTCAACTAATCTACAGGACTAGCAGGAAGAATTAATATAATTATAAAAGCCTGATCAATGGTCTGCTTTTAACGTTTTTGTTTTTCCAGCTTTTCGAACGATTGCAACTTCCGTTATATTATTTTTATTCTTTTTAAACGAAAAAACGCTTTTTATTTCCGAAAACGAATTAAACGCATAATAATATTATTTATTTCCTATTAATAACGTTTTTGCAATTCCGAAAAACGTTTTTTTACAAAAACCTTCTTTCGTTTTAAACGTTAGTTTTCGGCGTAAATGTTTTTTAAGGAGGAAAAAAACGCTAGTCCTATTATAAAGACATTTACGTTTAATATAAGTTTTATATTTAAAAACGTTTTTCATTATTTCGCATTTCTAATCTTTAAAAAAATACAAAAAATACGGTATAATTTCAAAACTAAAATTGTCAAAAATAAAAAGTCAGTTTTGCCGACAAATAATAAAGGAAACCTAACGACGACTTTTAGCAACGCAACTCGACATCGTGGAAAACCGATAACATTTATCAAGAAAAATAAAATCTTAAAAGCAAAATTTGGAGAAAAGAAAAATCGTATTACGACCTAATAAGCTTTGGTCTTAGGAAACGATTAATAAAAATAATACGAACCATCCCTCGGGTTATGTAACGGATACTTAATAAAAATCTGCTAAATATAAATAAGAAAAAATAAGTAGCAAATTAGAAATCAAAATATATATGTTTATTATTTTCATAATTTAAATAATTTCAGTTTATAATATAATATCGTTATTTAAGATATCCTTGGTATTACGAAACGTAATATATTACTGTATTTATTGCTCAGAATCCCACGATATTTCTGCTAATATAAACTCGTACGACTAAGGTTTAATAGTTGGTTAAATCTTTTAGCCGTTATATAAAAACGGCTAAAATTGTAAAATATAAAATGTTTGACGTTTTTTTCTTATATACAAATAAGAACTTTTAACGTATTTTTATTTAAACTGTTAATTTTTAAAAATTATTAGTAAAATAGCTATTATTTTATTTTCTTATAAAATTTAGTTGATATTAAGCTTTTTATAGTTACGATATAGTAACTTATTTGATAGCGATTAAGATCTTGTTTTAAGAGCTATCACTACATTTGCAAATATAGAAGTTTTTTTAAAAAAAATTGAAACGGAAATAATAGCAAATATAACTAAGTTTAAATTTGAAAAATAAACGACCGTAATACCTTTATTGCTAAGACAGTATAATTACGAGCTATGTTATTGTATATCTGATTTTTGTATTATATTTTATAAAAATCACTTATTTAGTAATTTTCTCTAAATATACGAATTATCGTTAGTATATTAAAGCTATTAAAAAGTAAAAGTTCGCTAAATGCGAAGTGTTTTTACAATTATAATAATTTAATTATTATATATATTGTTTTATTATAATAGATTTATCGACAATTCGAAATTAAAAAAACTGTGCAGCTACTTTTTATTTATATAAGTTGTAATTATATTATTATAAGTATAAAAGCATTTCGATAAAAAGTTTATTTAAAACGAGAATTTAAGTTTTATATAAATATCTTTACTAAATTAATCTTAATTAATATGTTTAACACATTATTTCAAAAGTAGTTTAAATTATACATAATTATTACTTTTGCTATTGTAAAGGAAATTATTTAAATTATTTCAATTTTAATTATTAAAAAACAGAAGAATTTACGTAAAATCGCTTAAAGCAAATTTTAAAATTTATAATTTAATACTGCTCTCTATTTTTGCTGTTATAAGTTTTTTTTAAGTTAAATTAACGAGTAACTTAAAGCTACTTTTTTTTAAAAAAAAAACCCTTAGCCGTGGCTGCTCCGCAGGCGCAGCTACAATCGCAAAAGTAAGATCTAATTCTTTGTCTTATTAGAATCAGGCCCTATTTTGGAGGTTGCAGCTGCGCCTACGACGCAGCTGTGGCTAAGTAACTTTTAGTACTACGCTAACCAAATTTGGAAAACCCCACAAAAAATAAATACTCCAAAATAGAGCCTGATAATAAGTTATGATTTTTTAGCTCCGTTTGCTACGTTCCTATATAAATCTTTCAAAAATTATTTTAAAAATTTATAAGTAAAATAATAATAAAAAATAATAGAAAAACATTAAAAATTAATATTATATATAATATTAAAACAATTTTTAAACAGTATATATAATTTTAATTCGGGGTTAAATTAAAAGAAATATTTAAAAAAAAATTGAAAAAATTTTAAATTTATATATATTTTTAACCGAAACGTTTTTATAGTTATAATAACGTAACTACCGTATATAATATTTTGCTATGTGTTTTTCAAAAGTAATTTAATATGGGAAAAGCCCGTTTGGCTATGCTTTTATCCGTACGAGTTATGGTTATTATGTCGCAATTATAAGGGCGTTCCGAATTTGGCTGGCCCTAACCTTCTTATGGCTGTGACATAATAATAATAGCCCATACGGCCAAAAAAAAATTGTTAAACGGGTTTTTCCCATATAAAATATATTAGAGAAGCCCTGTATATTATAATACGACCGGTAATTGTACTGTCGTAATTATAAAAGCGTTACGGTCGTTTATTTTCTAAATTTAACCTTAATCGTATTAACCTTAATTTTTATTTAAAAAATTTGAAAAAAAATTTATATATATATTAGCTTATATTCGATAAATATATAAAACATTAAAATTTATTAAACTTAAATTAATTACGTAATAATTAAAAAAAATGTTCCGGATTTTGCTAACCTTAATATTCTTATGGCTGTAACGTAATAACTATAACTCGTACAGGCAAAAACATAACCAAACGGGCTTTTCTTATGCCAAATTACCCTTGAACGGCTTATAGCAAAATAATATACGCGGTATTTACGCTATCGCAGCTATAAGAATATTTCGATCGTTTATTTTTTAAATTTTAAATTTAATTATACCGGCCTTAATTTTTACTTAAACAATTCGAAAAAATTCTATATATATATTAATTTAATTTCGATATATATATAAAATATTAAATTTATGGGATTTGGTTCGGTTATAAAAATAAAAAAATTATTTAGAAAAATATTAAACGAAAAGAGTTTTGCGTAATTTTAACTTAGGCCTTGCTGGTTCGTTACGAGGATACGTTATTTAATTAGTTAATTTTAATGCTTTCACGTAATACATAAAAATACATCTAAATAAAAACGAGCCAGCAGAGGCCTAAGCTAGCTGAGGTAACTAATTCTAGTAAAGCAAATAAAAATAAGGCTTTACGGCTTTTGCGAAAAAAACAAATGCTTTATCGCAATTCGATAAGTTATAATTAAACGAACCTTTCCAAAACGAAAAATATAAAAGAGAAAGAAGATTGTATTATTGTACGTATATATTAATATGAGATCAATTAATTAAGTTATTGTTGAGATATTATTGTTCGCGTTAAAGAGTTGTTTTATAGACGGCTTTAAAAAATGGGTGGAGTGTTAATTGGGTGGAGTGTTAATTGGGTGGAGTGTTAATTGGGTGGAGTGTTAATTGGGTGGAGTGTTAATTGGGTGGAGCATGGATGGGGGTGTTATCTTAAATGAAATATTCAGCATTGTCTGCTATTTCTTAGGAAGGTTAAGGGGAAGGGGAAAGTCCGTGAGGTCAGACAGTTGAGGCTACTTATAATAAGATACTGGGCAATGCTTAGTATGCGAAGAGGTATGGGATAAACTCAGTGCATAAAAAACCTAAAAAGAAATTCTAAGAAAGATGACCATAAAGTTTACTTACACATAAAGGAGGTACCCACAAGCCCGTCCTGGGCTGTAATCTCGGCATTCCGACCCCTACGATACGGAATCCAGCATTTCTAGCTTGGCGGACTCCCGGTGGGGGCTCTTTGGTTTCGCTCATCTGCTTCGCGGTTATGGCTTTGAGACTGGCCTGGGTGACGCCTTTTTCCCTTGGGCTGGTCATGCTGCTGGGAAGACGCGGCCAGTACTTTGTACTGCGGATTCTGGCCCTTGTACAGACGCTTCTCCTATTCCGCGAGGTCCCTCCATGGTCTCTTCTGTTCGCTCCTTTATGGCGGCTCACGGTGGCGAAAAGCCGCGTGGTTGTAAAAGGCATATCGGCATCCTTTTGTCAATTATAAAGGGAGGGGAAAGAATATCACAGGGTTTAACTACATGTTGCGCCGTTAGACAATGGAACCCCTTTGATCCATAAGGTGCGCCTGTCGGCAGTGCGGTAGAATCAGCTGAAACCGGTATGGATACATAAGATACTTACTGATCTTTATATAATGCGTATTGTAATAAGATCTTTAGACTTCTGTGTGAAAACGAATACGCTTGGATAATCTTGTATACTTTATAAATGTGTATACAATCTCATTTGGTGCTGAATATGGCGGCCGTCATAGTGTACCGGACTTCTCTCCGGCTAAAAACTGAAATAAGCTAATTAGCTTTGATCATCTACTGGCATTAACGCTCTTTTGAGTAGATAATTCCCAGATTTATCAGTCGAGCTGCGAACGTGACGGTGGTCTCGTAGTCCGAGGCAACAGAATTGCGTCCACAATGACACATCACATACTCCGCACCATTGCCCACCCACCCTCACAGGTCTGGCGACGACACGTATCGGTGATAGGAGGCGGTGATCCAGATAGGGAAAACGCGATCCCTAGGCCTTGATACGTTAGCGAGGGGAAGTAGCCAGAACACGAGGGGTGGTCCATACTAATGATGGCGAAGAACCCCATATTGATGATATCTTCCAGTTCAAGGGGGATTGCCCTTGGCGAAGAGCTCGTAATTCCCAAAGGGTGGGTCCCCTACGGAAAAGCCGTTAACTCCGGAAAGCTGGTTGTCCTTGAAAAGCTCATTTTGTACTCGGCGAACTGTTTGCCCCCCGGTGAGCTGGCTTGGGGGGGGGGGGGGGGGGGAAACGTGGGGGGGGGGTTAAG
>QJNS01000072.1:193178-320062 GCA_004154925.1 Monosporascus cannonballus
GCGGGGGGGGGGGGGGGGGGGGGGGGAAATCATGCCGGACTTGGTGATAGATGATGCTAACGTCTACCTATTTACAGAGCTGTGGCGCAAGATCTCCATCTAGTAAGCTGCCCTTTGAGCTATTTTCCTTTTTGACAGGAACGGGACCCCGCTACGCACAAGCTGGATTAGGGGGACGGGATGTGTATCCGAGACTGACAATGAGCGTGCAGCGCCGTGATCCCCGCCCTCGTCCTCGCCGGCATCAACGCTTATAACCTCTGGACCGAGCACTGGGAGCACTGGTCCCACATGCCTCCCTTGGAGGAGCGCGTCGAGTACCCCTATCAGAACATCCGCACCAAGAACTTTCCTTGGGGCGACGGTGACAAGACCCTGTTGTAAGTCGTCCGCCCCTTTGAACGCCGGAGAAAGCGCGGGATGGGAGGGAGCGGGGCGTAGTTCGCTAATGTCAAACACAGCTGGAACGACAAAGTCAACTACCACAACAAGGACAAGACTACCTAAGCTGCAGCAGTCATATACCAATGATTCGGCAGGAGGTAGCACGCTGCCTTAGCCTAAGGACTTGATGAGGGGTGGCGAATAGAGTGACGGGTCATTCGCAAGACTACCAAAAGTCTTATGTAGATATTTCCCTTTGTCGAATCAAGCATCAACTCGTTTCCCATTGGAGGCGCTGATTCCTACAGCCTGGTTAATTGCTCAGCAACGTGTGCTTCTAGTGATCGCTTCTGACAGGCTACTAGTCCAAGCGGGAAGGTCGAGCAGCGAACAAGGAGGAAAACCTGCAGGCCATCTGGCTACCGTACGAGAGAAGACAATAGTCTAAAATGTGCATGATGCCGTATTATTCAATTTGGATTAGGCTCAATATACGGAAGCTGGAGGAGTCATAATAGAGCAAGCCCCAGCACGCTTTCGACTCAATGATGTTAGAAACATCCAACTTCACATCGACACTATGGGTTTTAATAGCACGCGAACCTACAAGTCAATCGATATCCCCAGCGCACCGAAGCTGCCGCCGTGTGTGAAGCTTGTTCTGGGCCCGGATCTAATTAGGCGGCTCGCTGCCGGGCCTAGGAATAAGCACTCGTCTACCTGATTTATCACTGACTGTACCCTTGTCCGTTCCGGCCCTAGAAACTCCGATTCCCTCCTCGCTCAGCTGAGCAAAACCAAACAAAGTTTTCCACAATACGCCCGGCATGCTACCCGCCTACCTACCATGATGTAGAGGCGATGCTGTCCGTAACAACAAGACTGCTTTCCAGTCTATGTTATGACTAAAGGTAGACCAACCTAACCCGAACCCGGACCCTGGAACTCCGCGCATATGCCTTATAGTTCAGTTGAAGAGCCGTGATCTGCCCCTCTTCTAACTCCCCGCCGTCAGGGCCCCTCTATCCTCCGACCGGAACTCCGGGTTGTCGTCGATCCAATTTGAGTATCCCTCTTCGTCGTCATCCCCTTCCTTCTCCTCCGCTGCCCCTGCTCGAGTATTTGCTGCCTGAGACCGGTGCTCACTGACTACGACCTCGGGCGGAGGAGGCGGCGCGGAGAGCGAAGCCTGCTCCTCGGGTATCGGCTGGTCTTCCTTGCCGCCGAACTCCTCAGCATCCTCCATCCAAGGCTGTACATAGGCCGCGGACTCCTCTTCGAGAGGCGTTACTGGTGGCGTCTCCTCTGGGGCTTCGACTACTAGTACGTTTTCCTCGTTGCCCTCGGCTTCGTGCGCCTGGGATATCCGCCTCCGCCTCGGAAGCGGGGGCGGCAGAACGGGGCGGCGCTCCGGTCTCGCATCTTCAAGACTTGTGGTGCTGCTCTGCCGTCCCGGTATAGGGGGAGGAGCCACGGGTTTACGCTTGGGAACCAGGATGGGCGTGGACCTCGACGTAGGTCCGGGGAGCGGCGTTCCCGGTGGCGGCAGTGGTTGACCCCTTCCCATTGGCTGATTAAGGTCCACGGGAGTATCAGAAAGCTTTCGTCCATTGCCATTCCTCTCGTTTTGGCGTTGTATTGCGTTCAAGCCCCATCGCTTGGCCGTTGCAGCGGCGGTAGACATCGCCGACAAGGTACCGCGTCTGGATTCCGGTGTCTCACTGCCCGAGACTGGCGGGGTTGGCTCTTTTCGCGCGAAAAAGCCCCGACTTATAGAGCCAGTCCCACTCTTGATCGATTTACCCGACGTTGCGGGTGAAGCTGCTCGAGCAGAGCTATCGGTGGGAGAACTCGCAGCCGAGGAGGTAGCACGTCGTCTCCCTTGTGCCTTAGGCGTGAATTCGTTCTCTGGTTCCTCGGCAATGATATCCGACGATGAGCCTGAAGAAGATATGCTGCTGGCTTTGGCTATTAATGGGGGTTTTGATGGCGACCCGGCAGGAGTCTGCGTGGGTGAGCTGTGCCACGACTTCGCGGAGAGATTAGCAATCGTGCTAACGGCGTCGTCACGTTCCGGTGGCGACGAAGGTTTGAATGGTTCTGCGTGAGTAGGATCAGTTCCGACAACCGGACTCGAAGCCGTGAACGAGCCAGTTCGGATATGGCGGGGCGTTCGATCGGCGTGGGTATTCTGTGGGATCTTTGTATCTAGCGCAGTCGTTGAGGCCGAGCTTAGCTGACCACCGTTGGCTAATGTGGCCTTCTGGGATTTTAAGCGGTTCCAAAAGCCTGTATTCTGGGCATTTTCAAGGACGGGTAGACTGTGGCTCTTGTCCAACGGCGGCGCCTCAAAAGAGGACGTGGATGTCGAACCCGGGCTCTCTATGCGGCTGATTTCGTCGGCGTGACCCAACTGAGCTGCAATCTCCTCATGGTCTTCCGAATGCTGAACAGCATCGTCTCCTTCGAATATACCTCCTCGCCATTGTTTGTGCTCAGTATTGAAGAAGGGAATATCATCCCAGAAAGGCGCAACCAGGGTCTCTGTCACCACTTCCTTGATGCGATTCTCAATTTGCCGGAGAATCACCGTGTAAGTGATCTGTCTCGAGCTCACGATAGGTTCTACACTCATTTCCATCTTAGGCATAGACTGGAAAGAGAACCAGATGCGGTTGCTCGGTGGCGGTTTTATCTTGAACAGAAGATGTCCTTCGAGTTTCCTGAGGACGACGGCTAAAACGAGGTTGACCTCCCGAGCTTTGAGCCGAGCGCCCAAATCAATCCGAGCCACCGCAGCAACTTCGAGCCTGAAACTGCCCGTATATTTGACATCGGCTTCCATGACACATTCCCCCTCAACGTTGAGATCCCTGAGGCGGGGGTTGGTGAATAAAGGTGGAGATTCTCCGATGTCGATGTTTTGAATAGCTATCTTGGTGAGGAAGGATGGCCTGTTTACCCGGGAGATCTTTTTGGTGAGTTTTTCCCTGATGTAATTCTCGGCGTCTTTTGTCTTGTAGAGCCCCAGAAACACGCGACCGATGAACGCGTTGAGCCATCGACTTTGCATGTGCTCTTCAGACGAGTGCAGCTTCTGAACCAGCGATATGATGTTCCTGACCTCGAACCGCTGGGGAGTGGGTGCCACTTTCTGAGAGCCAAAGGTCTTATCCTGGTTTCTGAGCAGGCAGAAGTAGAAGTCCTCCTTTGCTGAACAGTTCTCAGAAAACAAGTAGAACGGCTTAGAGGCCTGGGCATCGGGAGCTAGCCCCTTTCCATCTGCCCTCCTAGTTAAGCATAGGGCGTTTCTCTTGATGAACAGCTCGCCCTCGGGTGTACGATCCCCTCCAGAGTAGATACTGACATCATGAAGGGCTAAAGACACTACATGGCGCACTTCGATTTGCTCCTCGTCGTCGAAAAGCATCAGATGGCCGTGCCTAAGTACCACATAAAACACGTTTCCCGCCTTCTTAGGTCGCTGGCTGGCGCTCTTATGGTCGTCGAGGGGGCCGGTCGGCTGTTTCCGATCGAAGATGCTTCGGTACATGGACTGGTACACGCTTTGGCTGGGAGGAGCGACAGTGGTTGAACCGACAGGAGTAGGGCGTTCGATGGGTTTGGCGTTGATGCCCATGGGGGTATATTCACGGCAGACGGCAAAGTATCCGGCGGCTACATCGGACCCATCTGAGAATCGTTGCTTTGGCTCTTCCTTCTGAGCGGCTTCCAGCGCGGTCGTGTCATCGCCAGGCTGAACAATGTCGTTGACGCCATCGTCAGGCTTGTCGGACTGTGGCTCGTCTCGAACAGGGAAGGTTAAGTGTGCGTGAACTAATACAACCACTACAACGAGTGGGATAAAGGTAACACCGCCAAGAAGGTAGGTGAGTAGAAATGCGGTCCAGCTTCCCATTGCTGCTGGTGCTGAGATAGGAAACTAGCAGAGTACCACCTTGCAGTCTCCTCACTCTATATACTGAACTCCTAACCTATGCCAGGGCCGTCTGGTAGTCGGTGCTGGTGCTGAGCGGCTGCGGAGCCAAAATCGTGGCAGGCATGGATACACGTTGTTGGCTATTCCCCAGACTTAGGAGTATGTAGGCAATTAGACACACATAGCATCTGAGAATGCGGTTTCAGTCTGGCCGAGCGAGTATAGCAATTCCTCGTCCTATGTAAGCACATTAACGTTAAATGGATGTAAAAGTGTACGTCGGGAGTAACGGGTTCACAGCTATACGCGATGGGGAAACGACTACCGCGACTGACTGTTCCCTACGATGCCTTCGAATAGGTACCAATCAACGGAAGGCCACGGTGTAGGATAGGCGCGGGATTCGGAAGCTTAATTGGAAGGCTTTAGGTGGATAACGTCCCCTGCACGCTGACAGGCCACCAGCACGAGACGAGCGATGATGTCGATTCAATCTGACGACATGCCGCTATTGCCGGCTAATACCACCTGTTCAGGTAACGGAGATAGGGCCCATGAGTACGTACCTACCTAGGTACCTACCTACCACGTTGTACAGTTAAGAGTGTCGGTACCGACTGTGCCTAGCTGTATGTAGCCCGTTTGGATGGACTGGATGCATAAGTAGGTGGGACCTGCGGGGTAGGTGGGTGGGGTGCTATCCGTAGCTCAGCCTGACAGCCTGCTCAGCCCCCGGGCGGGACTGGTCGTTCAGGCTGTCAGTCCACATGGAAGCTGCGCGTAACGAAGCTTACCATTGTAATACCACACTCAACTTTTAGCACCGACAAGTGTGTAGACATGCTTCTGGATAGGCCCCTACCATCTAAGCTTTCGATTAAGCAACGCGGAATAGTCATACTTCGGTCGTCTGACGACCCATGTCACTAACGTCTTCACTCATAAGCCAACAAATAGTTCAAGTTGGGATCGCTGATCACTTGTTAATGCGGGTGAATAGTGTACTAGTTTAGCTCCATACGTACGGCAGACACACAGTTCAGATAATAACCACTCTCGTCCACCAACCCAAAACTCTGTGCCTCCTTTCTTTCCTCAGTTACTCGCCAGGGACTGACAAGGCTAAGCTGCTCAAAAAAAATCCATAAAAGAAGTCTCAACAACTAGGGACACGGCTTCTCATTGCCCCGATTGCCGGCACTACAAAGTCGCGAAGGGGCTGGAAGTCGGAATGGATAACGAGCCTCAGGAAGCCAAAGGGAGGCGTATAGTATGCGGCAACTGCGGCGGCATGGCTGATGCCAGCCTAGCCTTGGGTATAGCATCTAGTACGTTGTAGTCTGAACGAGTCAGAAGTGAATCATTGTGGTAACCCGTGCCGGGGTTCGACACTGGCAGGGTGTAACATTCGTTCGCCAGGAAACATATGATACATAGAAAGAAGAAAAGAAATTGGTTGGGGTATGTTGCGTGATCAATACAAATGATTCAAGGAAAAGTCGCTAGGCGTGTGGGACGATGCCTGTTTTCTTCGTGACGACACCGTGAGAAAATTCGAATCGCACCAGAGAATATCCCTGCCAGACTTAGCGACGCTGATGCGCGGGATCTCGTTGCTTGAGGCGGTTCGTTCTCCAGCCCTCATACCACTGTTCTCGGCTGGCTTCACGCAAGTCCGCGCGCCACTCCCCGAAGACGGTTTCCTTCAGTCGAGTGAAGTCGCAATGCTCTTCGTCATAAGGATTCGCGAAGCCCCACGGGAATTTACGGCCGATCACATCAGGCTCATAGAGGTCTGGGCTGATGATGGACATCGGCAGGAAAGGGATTTCTTCGACCGCGTCTTGCTCCTTAGCTTGGTGGACTGGAGTGCTCGAACGTCGTTTCGAGCCTCGCGATGTCCGACCCTGAATTGGAAAAGCAGCATCGTTATCGGGACTTTCAGCATCACCATCGGCTTCCCTTGTTGACCTGGCGTCGTCTGGAACATCGTCGTCATCGGCGTCCTCACCATCCTCTTCCTCGTCGACCTCGTCGATTCTGCTAGAATTCGAAGTGGTCCCGTCGTCCTCCAACCCAAGTACCTCCAGAGGATCAAAATTCGCCTTCTTCAAACTAGACCAGACTGTCTTCTTGAGAACCCCCATGTGCGCTGTGGTAACTGTATCAGCTTTCGAGATGACAGGGATGACGGTCGTTTTGCCCTGCAGAGTTCTCATCACCTGAAGGTCCAAGTCCTCGTCTAAACCGCCGACTATTTGGCCAGGATCTCTCGTGACGCTGCCATAGTGCCGGCTGCTAGAGCTTGCTCTCGCAGCGGAGATGTTGCGGTCAAGGCGAGCAGGGTCGAGGATGAGGAAAACTGCGTGAATGTGCGTATCCTGGACGCCCGGTGATCTGACCACCTTCATTTCTTCAGCAAATGTCTCCTCGAACTTGCTTTCCAGAAATTTCGACATTTCTCGCAGCTGCAAGTCAACCACATTCTTCTCCAGGCCCTCTGAATCCCAAATCGTCAAGCCGACACGCTCCCCCTCAATCTCGCTCTCGACATAGTGGGGTATGAAAGCACCAGCGGGAGCAGCTCTGGCGCTGACTTCCTGTTCTATCTCGGTTGATCGTTGAGACCGTTTCTTCGGCGGCAGGGCGAGCGCTGTCTTGAGAAACTCGAGAAAGGAGGTCTTTCCCGATCCGCGCGTCCCCACAATGAGAATGCTGGTGAAATGGATGTCAGCTCGACTAGAAAGCATACGGGCGTGGAATAGAGCGAACCTACTTGAAAGGTGTGGGATCCTTCCTTCTGCGGACCTTACGAGGACTGTTGATGGTGCTCATTGCACTGCTCGCATAGCTATACCGCCCACGGTTTGTCATACTTTCGGTGCGAGCGTAGGGATCAACGTAGCCCCCATCGGGCGACGGTGGGACTGGGTATGAAGGAGCCGAAGACGAGACTGATGGACGTCCCGGATCCATGGAAGGTCTGGGAGGATAGTGATGAAAGGAGTGGTCAGCTTTGCCAGAAACAATGGCAATGGAGTCAGGACGTTCGTCGCCGCCGAAAGTCTGCAGCGGAGGAGGTTGAGCACCATTGTAGAGGGCCGGTAGGCGAGGGGGGAATGTAGGGACAGCATCCTGTTGGCGTTGTTGCAGCTGATGCTTCTTTCCCCCCTTACTACCCAGATCACCTGATTTACTGCGGCGAAGCCTCATCCCGAAACTAGTACGGCGCGGTTCTTGACTCATTTATCTAGACGCTGCAGGTGTTAAACGGTCATCCAGGCAAGTGTAGTAGTTACGTTTTGCGCGATGATGCACGTAGAAAGTGAATGTGGCGGCTTTCGCGACGGAAAGAGGATTGCTTAAGTTGATTGTCGTAACCCCCTAACGGTGGCGAAATATAGATGAGCACGAAGGTGGTGAGTGCCTCCGGGGGAAATCCTTGATGTCGGTTGGTGGGATGCTAGTTCGGTGGAAGGTCCAGATAGCAACTGTATTTATACCTCCTCGTGTTTCCCAGTGATCTCCTCCGACAAGAATTAGACAGAGGAGTGGTTCCGCAGAGCAGGGCGCGACTGCAGAATTGAACGAGGGGAAGAAGGGAAAGGACTGCTTGAAGTACGAGGGCTTTCTGCGCGTCGAATAACCGGTTGGCTAACGAAGTGCCCTGCGATCCAATCGAGTTTCGTGGCTGTAAAGTAGGTACCAGGTTCCCTCTTCGCAAGTTGAAATTTTTGACGATACCTCTTCTTTGTTGCTTCTAAGCACCGGATAAAGGCGAGACAAAGAAGTAAACAATCGGACGGAAGGATGCTAGACTTCAAAGCTCACGGTCAGTCTATTGTCCACAAATGGTTCCCCGATCCTTGGTTAAGAAGATTGTAGCTATCAACTCATTCGTCGAGCTCATTCTTCAGGGGGTTGAACGACGAAGAGGATGCCTCCTTATGTCTTCCAGCCCGTTCAAAGTTCAATGGCAAGGAGAATAATGGTACTGAACTGGAGACGTTGAAGTAGGTAGAAAAAATGAGGCTAGGATATGGGGGAGGGCCGTCAGTGGCATTACAAGCTTGTAAAGCTTAGCCTTTACTTGCTTCGATCAGGCAAGACAAACCGTCCACATCAGCATCCTAAGATGGGCAGCGTCGAGTGTAGACTGTGCCATCTAAAGTAGCTAAACCCGGCTTCGAGCGTGCGCGTTGCCCGCTTCGGCCTCATTATGATGCGCAATGTCAACACCGACCCATGCGCATCTGATACTGGTTGGGTTACCAGTGAGCGTATAGACAGGTTGACATTGGCCATGCGCGATCATGTATACGATAACCTTGGATGATGGTGCTAAAAACTACATAGGTAATGCAAATGTTCGGTATGTATGTGTGCACGCATAGCATTGCATAGGTATTCAAAGTGAATATAAATACTGACCTCGGGCGGATTCAAAGAAATGTGATGTCAGTCAGCGGGTAGACGGCGCTTATTGAGTGAGCTGAACGGCGTGGCCAATCGATATTGGTCTTAGACGCTGTTTCGATGAGCGAACGCTGGTAGCTTTGGAGGCTTGCGGCGGGGAAAAGAGCGGAGGTAAATCCAAGAAGAAGAGTAAATAAAGAAAAAAAAGGAAAGTCCTCGTCCTGCGGGCTGTCTGTTGAAGAGATCCGTTGTAGGTGGTATGCGAGATCTTCGAGTTGCGCCAGTAAAGTCGTGAGCGAACGAACGGGGTTGAGTCTCGTACCCGTATATGCAAGGTGGAATATCAGGGTAAATAGCTTGCTCGACGTAGCCTCTGGGATTCTCTTTGCGGACTATATTCCGACCAATGCACAAAACCATGAATTATGTCGAGGCAGTTAAACTGGCGGACATCGTGCTCGGTTGATTCAATCTACGCGACGGCATGAATCGTTGGGAGTACAAGGGAACATTGTTTCTGCTGGCAAAGCGAAACCCCGAAAGCCGCTTTTTGGGCTGCTGATAATACGCTTGAAAAGAAGAAACCCCCTGCTGCCATTCATTCATCCGATTCAGCTGCCCATCGACCTGCCTCCCCCGAAATTGTTGGAGCAAATAGGGGACCACCATGAAGTCCCTCATCTCGCAGTCCTCCCATGCAGCTATGCTTCACAGTGACTCTATGCCTTTCCGGGCTTGTTTGAGAATAATCGCCCAATAACCTTAGGGCTTGAGAGAAGAAAGACCCCAGCATGGAACAGGCTACAAGCGATAGCAGCGGGGGTAAGCTGGGCAGGATGCAGGTACCATAATTCTACACTAACCGCATATGGGCCTAATAAATGCGACAAAGCACCAACTATTCACGGGCATCCGATCCTCTCATTTGCATAACACTTAGAATTCACATGGGTAAGCGCCGAATACTTGTCCAGTGTCAATTGTAAAGAAACGGCCAGGCACTAGTACTAAGTGCTTCCTGTGGCGCCATTGGGGAAGTTTCAGTGTCCTCAATCATGCAACCCCACCAGCCCACGCAAGGTAGGTATTTATTATTACCCACATGCGGGCATCTCTGCTAGCGCCATCCTCCATCGGTTCCATGCCCTACAGTGTCTCCCGGTTTTATTGTACCTAGATGGGCCCTGGTACTTGCAGAGCTTGTGGGATAATTATGGCGTGTTGTCTTTTGTATCTGTTTACTAGATTTTGGTGCGATTATAACTAGTGGCCAGGTAAGAGGGTACATAATTTATCAGGAACAAATCTGATTAAGTTAGAAGTCCGTCATACAACACAACCGGGAGCTTACTGTAAATAAGATTTGGGGAGCGCCTTGCTCTAGCACCTGCGCATCGTGCATTTCCGTTAGAATATCTCCGAGGTGGGACAGATTTCTGCCCCATCGCTGGCTCTACTCCAGTATGGCATAAGCGGTCGCGTATTAAAGTCGCACAGAGCCATGTGTAGCATGTGCTTTGGTGGTTCCGTACCATGGCGTTAGCGGGGGGTAGTCAGCAGGAAATGACGATGTTCCAGAATCCCAGATCCGGTAATATGGGCAGACCAGGCTTGGTGCATCCGCGCCGTCATGGGGCACCGTTCGTTCTCTTCATTACAGGTCATCGCGGGGCATCCACATGCGCGGTCGAGCTCGTCAAGGGCGTTAGCATCCGGTAGCGTCCAATCAAGTCGCGTACTGCCCTTCGAAGCGCCGAGACGACGCGGGCTCCCTTCATCTTCGGGTGCTTTAGCCGTATAAGACGCTCGGGTGGCATGCCTTTCCACGGAGTTTGCTCTCAAAACCTGATGTGAACCTGATATCGCACATCTCATTCGTAGATGGCATCTCGGTAGCACTTTGCTACGTACAGACCCAGAGAAGAACGATACAGCAAGGTTTGAAGCGTTGTGGTCGCTCTTGGTCGTCTTCCTGACTTTGATGTTAACAGGAATGGGTATGCTACGTGCAGCTGTATGCTATGGCCTAAAACCGGAAGAGAGCAGATCTACGGGGGTATGAAGTTGCAGGTTATTGTCTCCTTGCTTTTCCGTCCAGAGAGAAGTGCCTACTTGTGTGACAGTCGATCTATTATGAAATTAATATCTATCATACACCAGGTCATGAGCCTGCTCATAGTAGTACGCTCTACCACTCTAGCTCAAACCATTGTTCCCCCTGTCTAGATCAACCTTGGAAAATGTTATGCTGCAGCTCGATGCCCATGTCTTTAGCCATATCCCTCATCCTATTTTCAAGCTCCTCGTCCATGCCACCGCCGTATCCTAACAATTGACGGACTTTGAACGTATAGAACGCAACGTCCGTCGCCAACAGAATAAACATAAAGATGAGATGCCGCCAGGCATTCACCGCGCGCTCTCGCCACGGTAAGTTCGGGTCCTGATATAGACTCCTGCTGGCCCAGTTTCCCATCATCTTTATGCGGTTGACCGGGGAGCCCATGAACTGGTTGTTTGCCTGGACGATTCTCATATTCCGTCCGATGAAGATAAGCTCTTTAGGCCACTTATCTTCATCTGCAAGGACCTCGCGCAAACCCTCCTTTATGCGCTTCTGTGACTCGAAACGTCGTTCTGCCGCGGGCTTGCCCTCCAGCTCTTTCAAGAACTCGCGCCTCGTACTCCCATCACCACCCTCGTAGGGGCGCATCAGCGTCGCGCTCGCAAAAACGTCCGGGGCCCTGATACCCCACTCCTTCGCTATTTTGGCGATCATGTCGTTGTCGAAGGTCATGAGCGATTTCCAGAAGAGGCTATACTGGTGCCGGAACTTAGGTGACATGAAGACGTAAAGGCCGTGATCTATGAGGACAACCTCCGCCTTGCCGGACGGCAGACGGCGAATGAAGATGTTGCCGGGATGGGGATCGCAGTGTATGACGCCGAACTTGAAGATCTGCGCCGAGAATAGGTCGACAATCGTAGTCATCACGTCCTTGCTCGTTAGGCCGAGTCCGCCTTTACCGTTCTTGCCCCTCCACGTCTCGCGTTCTGGCTTTAATTTTTCCCTCATCGGGTTCTCCTTAAGCTCTCGCCGCGCGGCTTCCATGTCCGATTCGGTAAACTCCAGCTTGCGACCCTGAACGCCGGCAGAGCCGTTACCGTAGCCGCCTAGCCAGCGGCCCGTAGTTGCTGCCTTGTCCCACAACCGGACGCCTTCAATCCACTCGGTGACGAGAACGCGCTTGGTGGTGAACTCGGAAAAAACCTTAGGGATATATACGCGGCCTTTCAGGCTGGGCTCTCCGTTCACGAGCTCCCGCATCTTCTCCGAGTTCCTCGCTTCGGCCTCAAAGTCCGTCTCGAGCATGAGCCTCTCCGTGATAAACGGCACGATGCTATAGAGCGGCAGGTCGAACCAATACGTGTAGACCTTCATAACGACCTTGAACGCCCAGAGATCCCAGCCGACCTGCTTCGCGATCTCGGGCTTCTGGATCTTGATCGCAACCTCCCGCCCGTCCGGCAACCTCGCCCAGTGGACCTGCGCGACACTGGCACTGGCCCTCGCCTTCCTCTCTAACAAGCCCTTGCCTTCCTCGCCCGCGAAACTGACACCGAAGACCTCCTCCGCGCCCCTGCCGCCGAAGTCCCCGCGTATAACCTTCTCGACGCCCCTCCATGAGGCCTGCGGCGCGTCGTCGAACATGCGCGCGAACATCCTCTGGAACTCAGGCGGCAGCACGGCGGACTGCATGGCGATGGCCTGGCCGATCTTGAGGTAAAGCCCGCCGTTGGCGCGCAGCAGGTCAAACAGCCGCTCGGCGCTGCGCCGGTGCAGGTCCTCGACGGTGCCGCCCGTCAGCGGCTCGGCGCGGAAGTTCAGCTTGTAGTCCAGCGCCACGAAGAGGCCGAGCCCGAAGGTGCGCAGCGATCGCGCGATCCCCGACGCGAACGCCTGGCGGTCGACGAGG
The DNA here is from genome assembly GCA_004154925.1 of Monosporascus cannonballus. Classification (NCBI taxonomy): domain Eukaryota; kingdom Fungi; phylum Ascomycota; class Sordariomycetes; order Xylariales; genus Monosporascus; species Monosporascus cannonballus. The sequence goes on from QJNS01000072.1 coordinate 205,896, forward strand.
TACACCGTCCCGGCTACGGCGGACAGGATCAGGATGCGCCGTCCCCATTTTCGGCCCCGCTTGTACTCTCGCGCCACCCTGGGCTTGCCGAGCGAGTCGGGGGACGGAGGGCGCAGAGGCTCGAAGGGCGGATGCGTCTGGATGGAGCGAGTCGGCGGTTGCGCGGGGATTCGATGGGACCCGATTCTGTTGAGGCGCGCATCATGGCATGGAGCTAATCTCCGCCATGTTGTGCGGGTCTGGCGGGCATATAGCGTCGCTGTGCGTCGGAGCAACATAACGGCGGACTACTATCGCAAGGATAGAAGACAAAAACGAGGCGGAAGGCGAGCTTCCAACCTCCAGATAATTTGCGGTTGCAGTTTGGACGGTAAGGCTGTGCTTGTCGCGAGCTCTGTGGGAAATTTCGGAGGCAAAGGGCTTGACGCCGATGACGATATGTACGCTGATCGGTCTTATTGTAACTTACTCGAATGGGGCATTTATCACCGGCGGACCCCGGGATCGGCTTTGGCTTACATCCGACTAATACCGGTACCGGTGTTCGGCCGATATAACTCAGCTGGAGATATGTGAATTCAAACAAGCAATTCGGCCCATCTGAATAACACCGCCGTTCTGGTACTATAGTTAGTCCTTGTTATGAGTTTTTGTGTAACATGTACGTAGATATTTAGGACCTAGAAGCCCTTCAGACCTTTGTGGTATTACCAAGATCCTTGGTTGAAATACCTTACTGACCTTCCCTGTTTCCGCTTCTCCGTCGATACCTACATATTCAGCCTTATCAATGTGCTATATGACATCATCAAAACGAAGGAGGCATGCATATGAAGCTTCATGCCTAGTAGCCAGAGAATGCAGGTATAAAAACCCGCAGTAAGTATATTTGGTACTCTACATAAGTCGCATCCCCTGATAAAGCATGGATAAGCTTAAAGTTCCACCGTGGCCAAGCATAATCTCCATCACGCAGAGGCAGTCCCGAAAGAGGATGCGAGCCTCACTTACGTACCTCTATGTATATTACACGTATGCATAGGTATGTGTGTTTTTGCGGATATGCCATGTTATCTCTTTATCTGCACGTATATCTACTTACGTAGAGTCACTGTCGATATACTATGCATCGTTAGATAATACTGTCGCTTTAAAGAAGTCTCTCTGACCACTGCATTTGGCCTCTACAAGTACAGACCGGATCATTGCGGACACTCTTTTGCACATTAAGCCCTACCGTCAACTAAGTCCTCGTAGCTAAACATAACAAGGCGTTTAACTGGTTGACGATTTCTGTCTCGGCTGGCTTGTCTCAGAACCCGGGCCTGAGCTGCTTGTTAGGTCCGGCCCGTTCTCAGACCTGGCCCACATGGGGCTGGCAGACAACCTACCCCGTATCTTAAGAGGGACCACCTGTATTGGTGGCCTGGCAACGAGAGAGTACAGGAAAGCAATGCGGATGAGCATAGTTTCACCTGTTCAATCGCATAGGCGCCTCTATAAGCTACGGCCTGAGGCTCGGGGCTCCCTCCTTTGCCGACTTCGGGTCCACTTAATCAAGGTATCCGAGTGCTAAAATGTTCTGGAGTGGGACCTAGGTTTGTCTCTACTCTCCATCCTTGTCCCCTGTCCTCAGACATCATGACAATGGTGTCGTTGCTTGTCTCAGGATTAGTGAACTCACAGGCTCATCGACTTCTAATCGTCTAGGAGCTCGTACTTGCAGACATCAGTATTGGGAATGCTGCATCGCCATTACGGTACATAGCCAGGGCGGTAAAGATAGCGTTTTCTGATAATGGTAGGAGACTGGCACGGGCGCTTGAAGGACAGCGAGTACTGCTAGGATGAAGCATCAAAACTTGCGTATGAAATAGGGATTTGCGATCTCGTAGCTAGCCTTGCGCCTTCGCCCAATCTTCGCGAACAGCCAGTGTCGAATCACTGTAACTTGAGTGAGGTGCGGATTCATTCCACGTCAAAGCCCGGCCTTTCCTCCTAGAAGGAGTTTCAAAACTCTTCAGCTTCGCAGATCAAGGTCACACAGTATAAGCGGATGATTGACATGTATCAACCCTCCAGCAAAGCTCAAGGCTCACCCTATTGGCGGAGTTCTCCTCTCTCTCCCACTTGGCTATGGGTCGTCGACGATGAACGCCGAATACTCGTATTATCGGCTGACATCCCATCGAACCTTTTAAATCCCATCCTAGGATGCCCCGTAGGCTGTTCAGCGAAGAGATTCTAGACGCGCGTCCCCAAAGAGATTCTACTATCCCAGGTTTGACAGGCAGACAGGAATAGTGGACCTGCTATATGAATGCGCCACATCAGGATATCACAAAGCATTTCCGACGGGATCTAGGAAGATGAAGATTGTTTCCCTCTCTGAGGAGTGTATGATAAATGATAGTAACAATTAAGTTCACTATAGAGTTTTATTATTCTACTTGCAGATTCTGTCAAATACAAATCCTGCGAGTTTTGAATAGAACTAAACAAGATCACGGCTCCAGCAGCACGCGGGAAGGCCTTGGCCGGGTCGGAATGCGTCATGAAAGGTTTTCGTCATCCTCATATGAGGTATGGGGGAGCGGGATACCGAAAGCTTTATCAACACTTTTGGTCCCTTTATTGCTGCTCGGGTATCTCATAGGGTAACGGGGATAGGATGTCGACCTTTTGAGTTAAGATTACTATACCCTACACTTACAGAGAGCTTTTAGCTTCTTTGGTGACCGCTACGTACATCCACATATACTGCATGTAACCGAAGCACTTAAGGCGCGCAAGAGGGCACGCAAGTAAGAGGGGGGCGGTGCTTGTCTGCGTGTTGTACAGTATGGCTGAGCGCTGAGATACCTACTATAGGAAAACGTATTACTAGTGTTGCATTAGCGTATCCGATCAAATCTACTAGATCAGGACGCAATCTCTGCCAGCACCCCTCTTGGCTATCCACGTCTATATTGCTTAAATCCTCGAAATGTATATCTTCGTCGGCTTCATTCTGGTCTTTGATTTCTTATCCGTCTGTGTTATGTGCATTTCATCACGAACTGCTAATTGACTAATACATCCCATACCTTTAAGGATGAACTGACAGGCTCTAAGCTAACCACATATACCAATCCAGCCAGAGCCCAGATCACTGCGCAATTACCATAGTATCATTATATTCAGTACAACAGGGGAGGGCAGCAAGGAGCCCCGAATCTACACGGACCAATGGATCCTTATTTAACCTTGTTAATAGTGCCTACTCCCCTTAGTGCTCCACATCTGCAAGTTGATCATACCGTCCCCTCCCCATATTGATTGACTGGCTCCGACGACTTTGTTTGATCCATGATCCACTCAAGTCCCATCCGAGCATTCAAGGTTTACTATCCGTTCATTCCATTTGCTCTTTACAGAGGTAAAGTTCCCCGTCTCTGTCTCTCTTCGCACTCTCACACTTTTTTCGGAAAATGCCCGATCACGCCTTTCCCACCTCTGCCCACTTCCAGCCCACATCGCCCGCGACTTGACAGCACCCAATCTCCTTCCCAAGTCTCAATTCTTGTTTGGGGGATTGGAACCAGTTTATCAACCCGGTTTCACGTAATTGTGTCTCAACGTCCTCCTCCCACCCACCACCCATTGACCTCTTATCCAATCACTCCTTAACTGGGCACAGCCACCTACCCACGGAGCGTTACAATTCTTCCGCCACTTGCGACAGCCGACATCGTCGCTATTACTCGTTCTTAGAGGCAACGATACGATACTACCACTATTTGGTTAATAGTGACATTGAAGGACAGGACGCTGAAAATAAGGGTGGTCAATTAAACTGATTGGATCGGATTCAGGTTCTGGTTCACAGTCAAGTAGGCTGGCGTACGATTTTGGAAGATCTGCTCCGCCTCGACTTGGTTCACCTGGAAAGTGAGGGTGCAGTGTGTGCACCTACATCTGCCAGTTCCGATCGGATGCAGCAACCAGCGACCACATGATCGAACTGCATTGCGTCCACATGTTAACGCCGACGATATCGATATCTATTCTCTCCCGCCATCCACCACCCTTTGATCTTCACCTGTGTCGGCTCTAAGCGAAGGACGAGATTCGGGTGTCGGCGCACCAGCTGCGATTCGTCGGTAGTATCATCAACCTTCAGCGTCGCGGCTCACTCGAGTCGGCGCGCTTCTACTGCCATCATGTTGCGACCAGCTACGCCCTTATCCATACTGCTATTTGCAGCCTTCGCTTTGTTGCTGCTCTCCGTCATATCCACACCCATCATCAAATCAATCCCTCTAGGGATATACGAAGGCTACAGTTTTGGCGTATTTGGCTACTGCAAGGCGGACGAATGTAGCCCGTTCGAGATCGGCTATGACACCTGTAAGTCTGCCAATTCCTGTCCCATATGGCCCTGTCGTCCCTGACTATCCTCTAGCACAACTCTATACCGCTACCCAAGCGGCTACCTTCGACCTTCCGACCTCGACTCGAACGACATTGTCGACGATCCTTATTGTTCATCCCGTTGCCTGCTTCCTCACCTTGGTCATGCTAGTGATGGCCTTGGTTGCCCATGTCCACTCTCCTTCGCATTCACCCCGCTACCTTTTAATCATTTTTATATTTGGTATCTTCACATTCGTAGCATCTCTGCTTTCTTTCCTAATCGACGTTCTACTCTTTGTGCCTCACATGGCTTGGGGTTCATACATAGTCTTGGCCGCCACCATCCTCCTCTGTATCAGCCTCATTGTGTCGTGTGCTATGCGCCGTACACTTGTTAGCCGAAAGGCGAGGAAGAAGCGGATAGAAGAGAACGCCGAGATGAGTGGAGAGAACTACTACAACCGACAAGCCCAACAGGAGGCCGCTGCCGCCGCCCTAGCACCAACAATTCCTTCTGTTGAGGGAGGAACTAACACGGACAAATTACCATCTTTCGCCACGTATGATCAAAAGAAGGACGACCACAGCAGCGATGAGCGTGTGCCCCTCACGGCGACTTCCTCTGAGAGACAACCGAACAGTATGCCGCTTCATATGAGTACCCCCGATACGGCTTACAGTGGACCTCGGAGGAGCGGCTCGACGCCGTCGCTGCCGAGTGACCCGTACGGAAACCCGAGCGGTCAACCTCAAGATGGCTATGCCATGCGACGGGGCCCTTCATTCGAACACATGAATGCAAGAGGGCGCGGAGGGTCTCCCGGACCCTATCGAGGCCGAGGAGGGTACGGGAGGGGTGGTTATGGCCCCCCGCCGAATGGGCGAGGAGGGTATGGCCCACCTGGTCGGGGCGGATACGGGCAAGGCCCTCCGAATATGCGGGGAGGATATGGCCCAGGACCGAACGGCCGAGGAGGGGGCTACGGACCGCGCGGTGGCTACGCGGCAGCCGGGATGAGGGGCGGTAGAGCTCCTCCTCCAGGTTATCCTGGGGGTGGATCATATGACCGACGACCTCCAGCTCCAGATGCGTATGGAAACTACCCGCCAGCTCAGCAAACTCCGGGCCCATCGGGTACTCCATATAACATGAATGCGCCAATGCCCAGCGTCTCAACAGGCTCGGCGGGTGGGCGTAGCTATGAGGCGTACAATCCTGACAGGGTCAGTGACTTGCCCAGAGCCGAGTCCCCTCCCCCGCTACCTGGTATGAACGATATGAGAGACGATCGGGTCGGACAGGCGGTAGAAATGGACGCCAGTACAGGGAGCCCGGCGCACACGCCTCCAAATTTTGACCAGTTCAATCAGTTGCGAGAGAGCGACTCGGATGTGGCAGGCATGCTAGCCCTGCAGCAGGCAAGGACCTCGTCCGACCAGCGGCATGATACATATTTGAGTGATAGTAGCAAATACAGCCAAGACGAGTGAGTCTCATGAGTATCCTTCCTGCGTGTATTGGCCAGCTAACATAGGTTAGGCAGTACGCTCCACCAAGACAGGCGTGGAATCAAGGACCTGGGAGGTCATCTCCAGGTTTTCCGGCACCTATGAATACGTCAGCCCGACTCGAGGAGCTGCCCGAGAACAGAGCCACGGCGCCTTCACAGAGGGCGCCTTCCGACACTGGTGATTACTATGAGGATATTCCCCCTCGCTTTGCGGAGCCTGCTCCTTCAGCTTTGCAACCGGGGCAAGACATGCTGGGTACCTATGAAGACGTTCACGCTGGTGCAGGAGCAAGAAGCCCTGCAATATCTGAGCGGTCGGGTTTCACATCGGTCTCCCAGAGAGGAGTCAATCCCCGTTGGAACCCTGCGCCGGGTCCAGGTTACGGTCAGCAAGTACCGCCACGGAGGCCGGTTGATAGAAACGACGTGGACGTTCTTAATAGCAACCCGGACTTTCAACTACCGCCAAGCCGTGGCGTTAACAATAGTAGTCCAGCCAGGGGTCCCGGAGGAGGTATGGTACCTGGATCAGCATATCCAGGTTGATGATTCACCCGCATTCCGTGGGTGCGCCCGTCTAATGGACGTGTTGGACTCTCCACCATGCGCCAGGCCTCAGCATTGGCGGATCCAGTTCAGTAATTCTTCGATCATGCCGACCACGACGAGGCTCTATAAGCCCGCCCTTCGCATTCAGTGGCTTGATTTACATCCGACTTCCCACATTTGTTCTATGATACCGAATATACCCCATTACACATACATGAGAACTTCAATTCATTCGACTATATGTCTTCTCTCCGGGCCCTGTGCGCCAACTTCATTCCCTTCGTGGTAACATCACGAGCATCCTTGATCTCTTCAACGACCGAGAGGGCGCCGTTCGACATCTCACGTCTTAGAAACCATTCTCTTTTTGTTTACACGAATAGTTACACGATTTGTATTGGAGTTCATCGGCTGCGAAAACTTGGGAGGCCTACGATGTTATAATACTTTTCCGCCGCATCTGGACACGGGGCTTTAAATGTCTGCTCGACTGTCATGATGGTCAGGGATGTGCAAACGAGGCAGGGTAGTCACAACAATCTCACAGAGGTCAGGTCTGGATGCTGTATATATGATTAGGCATGCGGATGCATGCCATGGATAGTTGCCTTACGGCGAAGCAGTCGCTATGTCTGCGAAATGAACAATAAGCAAGATTGACAGCAACCGCACCCCCGTCAATTTGAGATATCGTGGTATGGTTCTAGGTGTAGTAGGGGCGTGATGCTACCCCAGTACTTACTCATCCCCAACGACGAAATGGCCGAGACGCGCACTTTCCTTAACCTCAGGGTCTTCGGAGCGCTGGTCGTCGAGGCCATGATGTCGAGGTACTTGATAGAAGTTCCATGGTAGGAAGCACGGAGCAGTCTACGCAGTCTATTTAATGTGCGGAGCTGGCCGAGCCGAGCCAGGTCAGTTGGAAGGAGTGAACGTCTCTCAGCCTGTAGGCGGGACGACGGGCTTTGCCGGCCAGCTTCGGCGGAATCATCCTTCGCCTTGTCTACATGGGGCGGTGGTTCGCCGTTGGCAGATATGTCTCGGATGTAATGTCACGTTGATTAGGTCAACCTGTGACAGCCGAAAAGCATATGTCGATTTTCATACTTCAGCCCAGAGAGGATAATTTATCTCCGTTCTTTGTTCGTATGGGTATCCTCGGCGAGAAGAGAGGGGCCCCTCTGAGGGGTGTCAAGAGCTCCGGGGGGGCCGTGGCGGACGGTACCGGTGGCTTGCTCTTGGAAGGCCCCTGCGAATTAACGGGCTTACGCATGTGTCGACATGGCTCGTCTTATTGCTGGGAGGGCTCGTCCGGGGGACTTGGGATGTCTGTTCGGTATCGAGGCTCTTGCTTGGTAGCCCCGATAGGGGCACAGACATATGAGAGTTAGGAGACATATACCCCATTGAGTGGACACGATGCCAACAAGAGAGGCCTGGTCGTAGTGGTAACACGCTGAGAAATGTTATGCAAGACGCTTGGGCCCTTAAGGTTAGCATAGGTCCAGGGGTACTTATATCGGGAGCAGCCCAGTTGGAATCCAGACCATGCATTCTTTCCCTCCCCTCCCCCCCTCTTCTTCCCCTTCATCTGATTCTTATGTCCCCCATAGCTCTCCACCCCTCACCCCTCCTCCGCCAACGCGCCCTTCTCCCTTTGCTCTCTAAAAGAGAGTCGTCGTGAGAGTTCCCTGTCAACACATTACGGCACTATTCTGCGGGTAGGGGATAGGCGTAAAGGGGGGGGGGGGGGGGGGGGTGTTCATGGTAGGTTGTTTAGATGGCCGGTGGCATGCGGAACTAACAGTTATTGATATGGAATTTCAACAACCTGCCTCGTCTGAGAACTTCTATCCATGGCACCCCGATCCTGTATTGGGTGCTTTCCTGTTCTTCGCAGGTTAGCTCCTGATATCTCGTGGTTGGATTGTCACTAGTCCCTCGTATCCTGAACCAGGACATGCCTTTGTAGGTGATGACTATTGGGAAACGAAGAATATTGACAACATCAGAGCGACCAGCTTGTCAGTGTTGCCACATGTAGCTATCTCTTCGTCAAGGCGAGTCTTACGTCCGCTTGGTCATGCCCGATGTCGCCTAAGAAGTAGTAGCATGATCGAGCGTCGAGGAGCAAAGCTCAACCGGCAATAAACACACCCTTATGAGATGCTGCCAGAGAGGTGCCCTACATTATATCGAGACGAGGCGAGTCGAGCAAAGAAAACCGTTTGGAATTAACTGCATCTAGAAAGGGGCTTGTTGGGAGGAAGCTCGAGCGCCGCCACGAAGGTGATGAGCTAGACTTGAAACCGGCACCGCTCACCTATGTAACAGCTGTAAGAATAGGGGATTCGGGATGGAATAATAGATGAAGTCACAGGGAAATGGATTATAGCACACACAGTAGAACCGAACCCGCGGCTAGGAAGGGTATAGCTGATTCCTCCTCCGCTTTACCTCTAATTATCCTTCAATGTTGTTCATGAGCGCCCCGTGCAACTTGGTTTCATTGTCTCCTAGACACATCACGTTCACATATATATCTGTGTGCCGCAGGGGAAACCCCGACGTAACCATACAGCATGGCACTATACAGAGGCTGCAAACCGGGTACAGTCCAACACTTCCATGGGTTTCATAGGGCATTCCGTGATGAGACAAAGCGGACCGCGTCGGCGGAAGAACATGCGTACGGTTTCTGTTGGCATTGGTATATTTTGTGATTCCTAGAGGCATTACCGCCTTCTGTTCATGTTCACGCCCTGCCACGCTCAGGACATGCGATCCCGGCCATGCGCGAGAAAACCCCCTAATGCAATAAGAAAAGCAACCGGCAGACCCGAAACACCACCACAAACAACCAACTTAGATAGTCGTCTCGTACGCGATAGGGACCACCGTCTCGGGGTGGTTGTCCTTCATCGACACCGTTCTCGCTTCACGGGGCTGCAGGGCTTGTCGCTTGACCTGGACCGTGGTGCCCTCGGCCTTGGCCTGCTTCTTTAACTCGGCGTTCTTCTTAACCCGCTTGATGAAGTCCTCCCTCGAACGCGACAGGCTGACGTGCTCGATGCGGATGTTGACGCGCTTCTCGATGTATCGGTGCTTGACCTTCTTGTAGATGATGACGCCGACAGCGCTCTTGGTGACGTTGTAGACGACGCCGGTCTTGCCGTGGTAGACCTTGTGCGGCATACTGCATGACCCCGTCAGCGTCCATTGCACGTTATCTCCTCCGCCGACCCGGTTAATTCGTCGATATCGTTCGGCTAGATCTCCTCGGGTCGGATTGCGGATTCGGTTATTCCTTACCCCTTCTGGACAGCACCGTTCGCCTTAATGTCAACGATATCGCCAACCCTGTCAATCGCAATGTCAGACGGTCGTCCATTTTTGAACTCGAGAATCGGCACCGGAACATACTTGAATTGTTGAAGGTAGGTAGACAGGCGGATCATACCCTTCTCCCGGAAGTTCCTGGAGAAGGCATACTAGAACAATTGAAGAAATCACGATTAGCAGGCCCATTCATATCCATTAACCAGCCAATAATTGACACTGAGATCCGGGATACGAAGCCAAACATACTCGAGTGCCAGCACGGAGACCTGCGGGGTGACCCATCTTGACTGCTGTTGTTGTGGTGCTGCGCTGCCTTGAATGCCGGAGGTGGACGTCGTGGTGGTGATGGTGGTGATTGTTGAATGAGGTGGAATTTCCCTTGCTTTACTGAATTTCGCTATGGGGACCCGCTTAGAGAAATTCGCTTGGGGGGGGGGGATTTTTCGGTTGGAGCAGGTCCAAAGTGTGTGAGTGTGTGGATGCGTAGGCTCGACCTGGTCCAAGCGTTATTTCCTACAGTGCATCGTAGGGGAAAGCCTTGCTCTATCCAATTTACCGGTACTCCTGCCCGTGCTGCTTTAAGCGAAAATAACTAATCCGTATCGGGATTAGACCCACTCTTGCCCTATCTCATCCCATCCCACACTTTCTTTTCCTCAAGGCTTGTCTGTCCGGTCCGTCCTACTCCATTGAAACTTTTTCAGCGACGGTTGTGACGATTGATTTTCATCAACACCCTCACTTTCCTTCGCTAACCCCCGGCCGTCGTCCAGCAGCAATTAAGACAGCATGGCGCCGTTGTCTTACTCCAAGACCGCAAAGGTCCCCCGTCGTCCCTTCGAGGCCGCCCGACTGTCAGTATCACCGGCCACTGAGCAGGAGCTTGCCTCTGCTTAAGTCGAATGTGAAAATCGAGACTGACATATCCCTCCCCCGATATAGTGACTCCGAGTTGAAGCTCGTTGGAGAGTACGGCCTGCGCAACAAGCGTGAGGTCTGGCGTGTCCAGCTCACCCTGTCCAAGATCCGTCGTGCTGCTCGGTATGTCGTGTCATGTCGATATTTCATATCCCCCGATTTTTTATATACTCGCTTGCATCTGAATTGAATTTTATGCTGACACCGCATCTTCTACCTCCAGTGAGCTGCTCACTCTCGACGAGAAGGACCCCAAGCGACTCTTCGAAGGCAATGCCCTCATTCGCCGCCTGGTCCGTGTTGGTGTGCTCGATGAGTCCCGCATGAAGCTCGATTACGTCTTGGCCCTGAAGGTCGAAGATTTCTTGGAGCGCCGCCTGCAGACCTGCGTCTACAAGCTCGGCCTTGCCAAGTCCATCCACCACGCCCGTGTCTTGATCCGCCAGCGCCACATCCGTGTCGGCAAGCAGATCGTCAACGTCCCCTCCTTCATCGTCCGTCTCGACTCCCAGAAGCACATCGACTTCGCTCTTACTTCGCCGTTCGGTGGTGGCCGCCCCGGCCGTGTCCGAAGAAAGAAGGCCAAGGCCGCCGAGGGCGGCGAGGGTGGCGAGGAGGAAGAGGAAGAGGAGTAGATCTAGTACCTCGACGGCAAGGAACTGTCCGCCCGTCTAAAAACAAATGGATTCTATTGGGCAAACGGAGCCATGGGACTGCTCTGGGCGTTAGGCCAAGGAAATTCGGAATGCATGAGAAATATCCGTCGCTTTGACATATCACGAGTTTTACTGTGTTGTTGGGAATCGTTGTTACGTTCAATGGTTCGTGTCTTCCGTCGTGATATTATATGCAGTGCTTCCTAATGCTACCGAACCAGTTCATCCTTGCCCAGAAACTTAGCCATGGGGTCATCTGCCGCTGCTCTCTTTCTTCGGTATTCTTCAAGCTCGGCTTCTGTGACTCCGTCCATCATCTCCCCTGCGGTGCGTTTCTTGGCTACCGGCTTAGGAGGTTCTGATTCCTCGATGGTGGTGCCGTTGGCCTCTTCTTCCTCCTGGTCTGGAGACTTCTCAAGTCCTACACCAGTCCTCTGTCGCTCGGCTTCCTCCCAAGCCCGTTTGCCTTCCTCGCCTGTGCAATAACTGTTCTTGATGAACGAGTGACAACATGCGTAGCCCCATTTGAAATTTGACCACCAACTGCCCCAAACCGACGTGTGGTTGTTGATGTATACGTCCTCCGCGTACTTGGACTTCGCGACCGCTCTCGGGGCGCCCTTGATTAAGCCCGCCTCGTCGTACTCGTGGAACGTCTCCGATTCGGTGACGAACAGGTCCTTCAGAGTCTCGGGCACCGTGTGCTGGCTGACGCCGTACTTCTCCTCTAGCGCCTTGAGGTGCGCCGCTCTCTGTCTCTCGGCCTCCTCCTTTTCCTTTTTGCGGAAGAACTCTCCCGCCGTAGGGTTGGCTTGCAAGTGCTGGCTCGTGTCGCCCATCTTCTCCTGCTTCTCCCAGGCGTACTTCTGCGCCTTCTCAAACTCTGCCGCGTCTCCTGAAGCTCGGAGGAACCCTTCCTCGGCAAACAGCTGCGCTGCCTTGTCTGCTGTCGCCCCCGCATCGACCATCGTCCTCGTCTTCGGGTCGTATTTCGCGGACTCCAGATCCAGGTTGAGCAGGTACTTTGCCGTATCCTCCCGTATCCTGAGTTGCCTGGTCGCCGTGCTCTGATGTCTGCCCATGTCAGACTCCTCGGCATATTTCTCGCCCGCGTCGTCGTCGTTGTCGTCTTCCCCGTCGACCTTCCCGCCGTCCTTACTCCCCGACAGCTTGCTGCGCAGCTCCTCCATCTGATTGTAGCGCTCGACCACGCTGCGGTACTCCTTGGGGTCGTAGCCGTTCCAGCGGTCGCGCTTGGCGTCCCAGCCGAGCTGCACGTCCTCGACGACCTCGTCGGCCTGTATGTCCTTCCCCGTCCAGCGCGCGCCCTTGGCCCGCGGCCGGCTCAGGCACTCCTTCGTCTTGTGCGTCATGGCGCCGCAGTTCTCGCACGCGCCCTTCCGGTACTTGGTCGCCGCCGGCCCCAGCTTCTTGCCCCGGTCGTACCATTTCGACTGGTCGCCCTTCGTCTTCTGCAGCCGCTGGTGCTCGAGGTAGTCGGTCTGGCCCTCCCCCTCCTCGCCCGCGTAGAACGGCCGCTTGCTGATGAAGGACGGGATGTAGATGTTTTCCTCCTTGGACGCGGCCGAGGCTGCCTTGGAATCGTTGCGCCGCGGTGGCGGCGGTGGTGGAGGCATGATGCTGGATGAAGCGCGCACTTTAGTACTGGGTATAGGATGTGGTAGAGACGGTCAAGAAGCAAGTCGGAAACGCCGAAGTATGCGATAACAGGAAAATTGTTATGGTACCCCTGTAGGAGAATTGCTGGGTGTTCGGCAAAATGTGGCTAGTGTCGAATGTATTGGGGGGGGGGGGGGGGCCCCCAAAGAGGGGCTGGGGCCGTCGAACACGTGGGTCTTCCGTCCTTATCACGTAATCGTGGTCACCTGACTTCGTGACGGACCTTTGCCAAACCTTATCCGAGTCCAGGTATCGAACCGCGTCTCTACTTGGACTTTACGTGTTATATCAACCTAAATATAGCATCAAAGCGTTTTATGACGACGCATTTGGCTTCTCCCCTGTCCTTCTCTATTGATTTGGCTGAACCGACGGTCGCTATTCCATGCTGTGCCCTCTACCTACGCTCATTCCCAAGCAATGCTAGCATTATGCATAAAACGTCATGGATGTCTTTCGAGTGCGGTTGAACTGCATAGATCACTATCAGGCAACCCCGACAAAGTACGACCCTCAACTTCGCAGTAATGTTGCGTTTTCCGAGTTACGTCAAGAGCCGAAGGTCCCTGTTATAAGGGTTTTTGGATCAACAGAAACCGGCCAGAAGGTATGCGCCCATATTCACGGCGCCTTCCCCTACTTGTACATCGAATACGATGGGGATTTACACCCCGATGTTGGTAAGGCAGCTCTAAACCTAACGGATTCCGGTTCGGTTCCTGACCTGCTGCTCCAGTCGGCGCTTACATATACCGTCTACATCTCTCCATTGACCATGCCTTGGCGGTGAGCTACAGGCGCAATGTCTATGATGGGAGCCATAGATATGTTGGCAGAATTACTCTTGTCAAAGCAATTCCATTTTATGGCTTTCACGTCGGCTATAAGTTCTACCTTAAGATATATGTGTTGAACCCCGTGGTCATGACCCGACTCTCAGAACTTCTCCAGCAAGGCGTTATCATGAAGAGGAAATTTCAGCCGTACGAGGCTCATCTCCAGTACCTTCTACAATTCATGGCCGACTATAACCTCTATGGTTGCGGCTACGTCGAAGCTGAGAAAGTCTGCTTTAGAGCACCAATTCCCGAACCCGAAAATGCTGGCGATTCGGTCCATAAGTGGCACAGCCAGTCGATACAGCCAGCCTGCATTACTGACGATGCAGACTATCCTCGCGTCAGTTATTGTTCCATTGAGGTTGACATATGCGTTCAGGATATTCTGAATCGGCGTGAAGTCAAAGAGAGGCGACTGCATCATGACTTTATCGAGAGGAACAACCCTTTCCCTTCCGATCTGAAGCTTGTGCACAGTACGGCCGGTCTCTGGAGAGACGAGACCAGGCGTCGGAAAAAAAGGATGAACATTACCAACCCCGGAAGCAGCCCTTTCCCAGCTGAAGCTTTGGTCTCCATGTCTGCTGATCCTCGCAGTTCCCAGAATGCTGGTTGGATACATGAAGAGGAATATAAGGAGCGAGTTGGAGAACTAATAAAGCAGGAAGAGGAGGAAATCGGCCAAAGCACCGCCCGATTTGAAACGTTCGTTCAACCACACCCACTGGAAAGCACTGTGCAGACTTTGTTGCAATCCGTTGAAGATCTATATCCTCAAAATTTGGCTTCAGCTCTTCCTATGCTAGACCAAGTTCCCGAGAAAGATCAGAATCCAACCAATAGCATATTAGTAGACGAAGACCGCATTCTCGATGCCAATAAGGACAACGACGACCTCTTCCCAGACGATTCCGACGAGGAGAACCTTCGCGCTGCGGAGTCCTCAAAGAAGCGGCCTGCCCATGGAGGCAGAGTTCCAAGTAGACGCAGCTCAGAAGAACCTGAAATTGCCGATGAATCTGTCGTCGGCCGTACGGCTAAGCCTATCCCTGAGCAGCCAGCTGTGATTGACAGCAACGTGAAAGGGCAGAACCCTTCTACAGCTCAATTCAGTGGCATAACCGCCAGTTGCTTGCGCACAGGGGAGCGGCCGAAGATCCCATTATCCAGAGACCTGCTTCATGCCGCTGAGGAGCAAGGGCTGGTTAGCCAATCTCCTGGAACCGCCGAGGAGGACCAACAAGATGAATCCTCTTCGAAGCGCTCCTTGTCCCCGGTGCCTACAGAACCAGAGCCAAAGCGCCGTCGCGTAGAATTTGCTTTAGATACCGGTAATCAGCCCTTGAATGATTCAGATAATACGAGATCGCAAACAGTGGTACCGCTCAATAACACGGAAACGCAGTCGACCCTTTCACAGACTCCATCGTCCTCAAAGGCTGGTTTCGGGAAAAAAATCGGAAATCAGACGCTGAAATTTCCAGTCGTCAAAGATCCAAATAACCCAGAAACCAAGCTAAGATTAAGCCAGCAGTCCAGTTCTCAGCAGAGTCAAGGCAGTCACGTTACAAAGCACGTCTCTTTCGAGCCGGAAACCCCTACTCCAAAGACTACTGCCCCTACTATGGCCCCTATCAGTCTACAGTCGATCAAGAGAGATTCATTAACTTCTTCCACAGGCACGATAGGTGCATCCAACTCACAGAAAACAATAGATATCGGTTGTGCGGCACGGCCTTGGGCGCGATTTTTCATCTTTAGCCAATCAGCGCCCTCAACAGAAGAAGTACTTTCTACTATGCAGGCTTCAGGTCGCCCAGATGTCATATATCAAGACGCATTTTACAGTGACGACAAGGACGTACCTACGCGTGTGCGGGAGTATGCTGGGCAGGAATTCCGACTTGGGGGAAACACCATCCCCTTTCTTCCAGATTTTGACCCCACCGGATCATCACAACCCAACTTCGGTATCAAATTGCACTTAACGTTGGACAGCCGCAAAGATGGCCAGTCATATAAGGACGCACGGAGAGAATGCACCCTGAGAAGCTGGGAGATAGGGGATCGACCACCAACTTTCGACAAAGTCCAAACTTGGTGGAATGAGACCAAAGACACTGCAAAACGCTCGCCACAGCCCGTCTTGAAAATCAGTGATCGCGAACTCAGGCCGTACCTATCCCAGGTCGACGGGCCTACACCCCGAAACAAGCATGGATTCAAGTACTCACAAAAGAGGAAGTCAACTAGCGTCCAGCATGAAGCTCAATACATGAGCACCATGAGCTTGGAAATCCACGTGAATTCGAGGGGGAAACTTGTTCCGAACCCCGAAGAAGACGAGGTCCAATGCATATTCTGGTGTACCAAGTCAGACGAAAACTTCTCTACTGGTGATCAGGCCTCCTTGGCGGTTTATTCTGGGATCATCGTACTTTCAGAAGATGGATCCCTTGCTCAGAGGATACAGATGCAGACCCCGATTGAGGTTGTGGAGGAACGATCGGAACTCGACTTGATGACTCGAATGGTCGAGACCGTCCGAACGCATGATCCCGATATTCTGATCGGATATGAAGTTCATGGAAGTTCATGGGGATATTTGATTGAACGCGCCCGATCCAAGTACGACTACAATTTGTGCGATGAATTCTCGCGGATGAAGAGTCAGTCCTTCGGACGGTTTGGTAAAGAAGCTGATCGATGGGGCTTCAATACCACGTCCACAATCCGGGTAACTGGCAGGCATATGATTAACATTTGGCGAGCAATGAGAGGTGAGCTGAATCTGCTCCAGTACACCATGGAGAACGTTGTATGGCACCTGCTGCACCGGCGGATCCCGCATTACGCCTGGCAAACCTTGACCGAATGGTACACGAGTGGGAAGAGTCGGGACTTGAGCAAGCTTCTTCAATACTACTTGAGAAGAACCAAACTTGATATCGAGATTCTCGAGGCCAACGAACTGATACCACGGACGAGCGAACAAGCGCGACTTCTGGGCGTAGACTTCTTCTCGGTCTTCTCGCGGGGGTCGCAATTCAAAGTCGAGTCGATCATGTTCAGGATTGCAAAGCCGGAAAACTTCATCTTAGTCTCCCCTAATAGAAAGCAAGTTGGAAGCCAGAACGCACTCGAATGCCTCCCACTCGTCATGGAGCCACAGAGCGCGTTCTACAACAGTCCCCTATTGGTGCTCGACTTTCAAAGCCTGTATCCAAGCGTGATGATCGCATACAACTATTGCTACTCGACATTTCTGGGTCGTATAGTCAACTGGAGAGGGGCAAGCAAGATGGGGTTTACAGACTACCAACGGCAAGAGGGGCTCCTAAGTCTACTCCAAGACCACATCAACATTGCGCCGAACGGTATGATGTACTGCAAACCTGACGTCCGAAAGTCACTGTTGGCGAAGATGCTTACGGAGATTCTGGAGACTCGGCTGATGGTAAAAAGTGGCATGAAACAAGACAAGGAAGACAGGGCCTTACAGCAGTTGCTCAACAATAGGCAACTCGCGTTAAAGCTTCTCGCTAACGTTACGTATGGGTACACCTCAGCATCATTTTCGGGCCGCATGCCTTGTTCCGAGATAGCGGATAGCATTGTCCAGACTGGAAGGGAGACCCTCGAGAAGGCAATAGCTTTGATACATTCCGTAGAAAAGTGGAATGCCGAGGTCGTCTACGGTGATACCGACAGCTTGTTCGTCTACCTACCTGGTAGGACCAGAGACCAAGCTTTCGACATTGGCAACGAAATTGCCAAAGCCGTCACGGACATGAACCCGCAGCCGGTGAAGCTGAAGTTCGAGAAAGTGTACCATCCTTGCGTGCTACTTGCGAAGAAACGCTACGTAGGATACAAATACGAGAGCAAGGACCAAGCCAAGCCCGACTTTGACGCGAAGGGCATCGAGACGGTCCGGCGAGACGGAACGCCGGCCGAGCAGAAGATCGAGGAGAAGGCGCTGAAAATCCTCTTCGAGACGGCCGACCTCAGCCAGGTCAAGTCGTACTTCCAGAGGCAGTGCGAGAAGATCATGCGGGGCGCCGTGTCGGTCCAGGACTTCTGCTTCGCGCGGGAGGTGAAGCTGGGGACGTACAGCGACCGGGGCCCGCCGCCGCCGGGCGCGCTCATCAGCACGCGGCGGATGCTCGGGGACGCGCGGGCGGAGCCGCAGTACGGCGAGCGCGTGCCGTACGTCGTGGTCAGCGGCGCTCCCGGCGCGCGCCTCGTCGACCGCTGCGTAGCGCCCGAGGATCTCCTCGCCAACTCGCACCTGCAGCTCGACGCCGAGTACTACATCTCCAAGAACCTGATCCCGCCGCTCGAGCGCATCTTCAACCTCGTCGGGGCCAACGTGCGCCAGTGGTACGACGAGATGCCCAAGGTCCAGCGCATCCACCGCATCGACCCGAACCACCACCACCACCATCATCATCATCATCATCATCATCATCATCATCATCATGAGCAGCAACTCGTCCATCCCCACCACCACGACCGCCCCGGCGGCGACGGCAGCGGCGGCGACGGGGGAGGAGTGGGCCTGCCGGCCGCCCACGCGAGGAAGAAGGCCACCCTCGAGTCCTACATGAAAGCGGCCGCCTGCCTCATGTGCCATGCCAAGACGCAGAACGAGGGTCCCCTCTGCAACCGGTGCCGGACGGGCGCGCACGCGCCGGCGTCCCTGCTGACGCTGCAAGCGCAGCTTGGCGCCGAGGAGGCGAACCTCCTCGACGTCATCAAGGTATGCCAGAGCTGCGCGGGGCTGGCGCCGCTGGACAGTGTGCCGTGCGACAGCAAGGACTGCCCCGTGTTCTACACCCGCATGAAGCAGGGGGCGCGATATAGGGCCGAGAAGGGCGTCATCGAGCCGGCCGTGAAGCTGCTCTTGGACGGCGACGTCGCGCTGGGGGAGCTGGAATGGTGATCCGCGACGGGGCCGCACGGACGAGGTTGGGCCTCCTGAGAAACCAGACGACACACGGACGACAGTAGATATACTAAATAAAGAATTGCATTAAACTACCAAACGCTGAAGCTACGTCGATTGTTATCGACTGAGAATGCCCTAAAAAACACAACGTTCCGTTTTGCCACCATCCAACCAATCCTCCGATCACAGCGTCCGAAATAGTTAGGGGCACGCCAAGGCCTTGTAAGTGTAAGGTTGAGGGTGACGTGCGTGAGACGAGATAGCTAACGCCTATCTGGGACATTTTTCTATCCTCAATTCTCCAAGAGAGTTCCGTTCCTTTCTCACATTGGATACCTCCTGATTCCATGGAGGGTGACCTTTCTGGGAATGGAATGCATCCTATCGACCCTGTCAACCACCGACAAGGCATTAATCGCATGGGGTTGTTCCGATAAGTGTCGAAAATGAGATGGCGGATGTTCGCGGGGAAAAATTCTGGCTAGCAACGACGTACCATATGCCGACATCGCAGCGAACGAATTGATTGCCAAGGTGAGTCACAGTTACAGAGATCTAGATAACCTCGCATACGAGTTATCCGGGTTCGAAGCATTACCGAGTCCGGCCTAGGGAGTACGGCTTTCAAAACCGGTGGTGGGACAGAACAGTTAACACCCGACGAAGAATAACAAAATCCGCACTCCCATCTAAACGATCAGTGCCACGCAGACCGACAGTGAGCTGGGGACTCTTGGAGGTTGGCGAGTGTCTGGAGTGCCATGTTCAACAGAGGCTTAACGTGCTCGTGGGCTGGAATTTTGATCGCGTCCTCGATGGCAATTTTGGGCTTCTCAATCTTGCCTCTGGTCTTACTCCTCTCGCCGCCAATAACGCCGAGCGTTCGTTCCAAGACACGGCGGTTCTTCTCCTCGATTGCTTCAGCAATAGTCTTGTTGTACGTGTCGGCTCCTGAGTAGAAGTGGCGAATCGTTTCGTCCATGTGCGTTGCGAGGCTCTCGGCTCTGCGCCGCTCATGCGTGTTTTCCAAAGGGTAGTCTTTTGTCCAATCCTCAGGAACCACCATAGTGTCGTAGTTGAACTCTGTAGGAATGCCACCCGGGTACCACTTGTCCACTTCCTCGGCACCAAGCGTATCCGCCAATATCTGAGACTTGGTCTGTTCTTTCGGCGTGTCCAGCCCCATCGCTGCCGTTTCCAGCATCATCGCCCTGTCCAGCCCAAGCACTTTCTGGCGCGAATACGGTCTCTCGCTTCCGAAGGATGAGCTCGACTCTCCAGCTCCCGAATATACAAGATGTCGGGGGTGTATTTGCTCATTATAGGGGTTTGGCATCAAGCCGTTGCCATCAAGACCTGGGGTCCTCCGAAAGCTGTGTTGCATAGCACTGGCCGTAGACTCCAAGGCAGATGTTCTGTAGTGACGCTGACCTGGCGGACCCGCCGTTAGGGGTTGTGGGACGCCAGCCCCCCGGGACTGGGATGCGCTAGGGGTAGGTGCTCTTCTAGCTTGAAAACCTGGGCCGATGGTATTGTTCTGAGGAGGGACTGTGAAGCCGGGAGGGGGTCTGGAAGATCGATTAGGGCAACCGTTATCGTCAAATCTCTCTGGCTGGAGGCTCGTCGCGGCGACAGGGTCGGAGCGAGTATGTCGCAAGCTGGAAGGAGGTAGAGATATCTGCTCTCTCACGATGCCTGAAGGCTGATGGCACAGTGGTGGCTGTCTTGCTTGAGTGTAAGTGGGGGTCGCCGCGGCTATAGGCCGAGCTCTCGAGAGTAGCTTTTGGGCGGCCTTCTGCATTGGGTTCAGGTAAGAGGCCAAGTTGGTCAATGTCTTGACCGACATCTGTTTTAGTTGTTCTACTCCTTCTACATCTTCATCATAGTCGCTATAGATGTTTGTGTCGTCGTGCTTGTCCGAGCCGACCGCAGTAGTAGCGCCAGGCGAGTTGCCGCGCGACATGTTTGGCAAGGTCATGCCGGCCCGCAAGTGAATGTCGCTATCCCGTCTCAGGAGATGGTGAGGAGCGGGACTACCGCAAGGGGTAACAGCGCGGTCGAAATTCTGGCGTAGTGGCGAGTAATGGTGAAAGCTGTTAAGTGCAGTTGGGGGCGATTGAGAGATATGAGAGATATTACTCCTGTATGGTAGGGCATTCAAGGTGGCTTTTGGAAGATGGGAGTGGGTGGGTTCAGGATGGGGCGTGGGAGGCCACTTGATGGTGCGGCCTCTGCGAGCAGGAGGCTGAAGCGGCTGGGCTGCCTGAGGGTTGTAGACAGAACCGACAGTAGTGTATATCTGGGTTGGTTGCTGTTGCTGCTCCTGAGACTTGAAAGCTGTATCAAGAGACGCCAGCTGCTGCACTCGGGCCGAAGAATCGTCGGCGGGAGATGTGAGCGGATTAGATACCAGAGAGTCCATGGTTGCGACTGCGCAAGGTCCAGGCGATATTGGCTGAATCCGGAAGACACACCCCTTAGGTAACAGCCCGAATGAGGAAACTAGAGTGGTAATGTAAGTAAGCATATGATGGCGACCAGAGAATATTAGGTACGGTGAGAGCGTGTACCGCCCTGCGCAAGGCTGACGCGGTTGTTGGTCAGAAAGGGAGGATAGAGCGTACTATTGATGATTAGGTCTCGATAAGACAGGACAGAACACAATGTTGTCAAGCGGGAGAAGGACCGACTAGAAAGAGACGGGAAAGAAGGACAGGGCGCTGGACGTTAAAGAAAATCGGCATTTTCCTTACCTAGGTAGGCATGTAGGTAGGTAGTAGTCACCGTGGTCGCCTTCGGGTTACGAGTAGTCGAAGTCGGCGCCAGGGCAGGAACCATTTCGGTGGTTCAAAGGACGGTGCACAGGTCGAGGTGACTGGACTGACAATGCGCCTACCTAGGTATTCACCACACGGTTGGAGGGAAGCGGAGTTGGTAGGTGCTTTCGTGATCCATCTATTCTAAGGTGCCTTCTGAAGTATGGTTGCGAAAGGATAATGTATGCCGATATTTTATCGACGCATAATCGCTCCTTCCCAGCATTCCCCTACGTACCTTTCTCCTAGTCGCAACCTAGAAGAGTTACCCGTACTTTAACGTCCGGTTGCGCGCAACCTTGAATGAAGCGTACCTAACTTTTCTCTTCAAACCTTCGATAGCCTCATATCTTGTCAGTTCGCACCGATAGGTGGTCCGGGGGGATGGGAGACATGTCTATGTACATAGCCTCCTAATAACCTGCGCCTATACAGAAAGGATGCAATGTTTGCACCCCACCTAGCAAGTAATCGAAGCTGTTCTTCATCTCCTTACCCAATCTGATGACCCGATTCATCCCATTCCATCTCATATATCGTACCGAGCCCGACTTGACCATGCTTCGCCTAGGCTAGATGTCTAAGGAATATTCAGGATACCTCCGGCGTTCTAGCCTGTAGCCTACATCATCAATCAGAACGGTATCTGCCTCTGAATATACGGTTTGTTCCGTTTAAGTATCAGTGGTGGGCTATTCCAGGGACGAACGAGGACGTCGCTGGCACACACGATGCCTTCCGGATAGAGCGGAGTCTTCTCTACAAGCCTAATACCTAATCATGGGATGGAGTTCACGTGGAAACGCCATGTGTCTGGATGCTTCTCGGTTTGACTAGAAGCAGACGCAGTTCTATTGCAGAAGCACGACACTTCGGTAAGTTAGCTAGATGTCCATAATGGAGGAGCTCGAGTATAGGCTTGTATATCGAGTGCATCACTCACTTTGATGTTCCCCGGTTCTTCCAACCCGCCTACCTAGGTAACTCCAGGATATTACTCCCTACATGAGTTGGTGAGTAACCGCTATCGCCTAGGATCGTTCGTTCGCCAAGAAGCCTCGTCGAATATGAAATCTACCGTCATCATTCGAGTCAACGCCGTCGAATCGTATCCGGCAACAAGGTTTCTCTCACATCGTCAAGTCGCGTGTCGGACGCCCATTCATCTCACCTCAGCAGGGCGATGTTGGGACCAGACTGTCGGAGTTTCGCCAACCTCCATTGAATCCCCTCGAGTCCATTCCAGGTGTCTCGAAAAACCTGTTCTTTAAACCGTGAGCATTGTGTGTCAAAGGTTCGATCGACTCGGCAAGCTTACCGCCTTGCTTTATCGTCCTCGAATATCGCGTTAAAACTGTATGCCTAGCTTCAACTACACAGGAGTCAAATTATGCTGCTATATACACCATAGCTCTATCGGGAAAGGGTAGCTGACTTCGAAGCCGACCGCCGTGGCTGCATGAGTGGCGAGCGCCGTTCCGCTGGAACGAGTAGGCACACCCGAAACAGGGTGCACCGTTACCTCGCAAGCCTAAACGCTTACGTGCGGTTCTCAGCCATGGCAAATTTAGAATCCCGGCAGTAGGATATCACCCAGAGCCTCCTGGAGCCGAACGTAGCATTGCCAACAGCAGTTGCACTAGGTAATCTACGGGAGGACAGCTGCATGCTTCTTGTCTCAAACGCCGGTGCCAGTAAAGGATGTCTCGTTTGGCATAGTAATCTTAAAGAGAAACTTCCCTGAACACTAATAGTTAATCGATTGGCAATATCCTCTTGTACGTGATATCGCCGACAGTATCTAAGAGACGCCGAACACAACAGCTGCCACGGTACCAATAAACAACGGCACCTGCAGGTATGTGTCGGTTCGTCTGGTTAAGGATAGTTGTTTGTCCGTATTATAACTCAATAGCACCACTGCTACGGCCCAGAGATATTGTAGCTGTCCGGGGTAGATGACATGGCCTTCATAATTCATAATGTCGATGTTTGCGTTCCCCCTCCCTTTACCGCCTCAGTCGACATTCGATGCTGTGCTGACATGCTTTATAGGAAGCGAAGAAAGCCCTATCCTTGTCTCATGTAACCCTATTCTCGGTTGGCCAAATGGCCATTCGGGAACCTGGAGCTCGGCATGGAAAAGTCTACACGATTGGTCCAGAAAAGGGGAACTACGCCTGGGCCCCCTTGCCGCCTTATACCCTCCCGTCTCACCCCGTGATCGAGTCAATGAGGAGTTACACATGACTGGCATGGAAAAAAGGACTTCATAGCAAAGAAAGGAGAACTCTTGTATGGAAGCAAGCCAGCCGGCTTGTAATCCAACCCGGAGCCGTTTCCTAAGGAGTACTTCGAAGAATGACATTCTGCTTAAGAAGATGGATGCTACTCGGGTATATGGGCAGCAACCGACCCAATACATAGCTTAAAACACGGCGATTGATGCGTTACTCGCTAATGGTTTAACATCAATCCATCTAATATTATATGCGCAGCTCTCCTGACATGAGAGTACTCGTAGAGAGGTAGCGAGTGCGTTCGGCCTGTAAACGGGTCTTGTTTTAGCGGATCCCGCGTCTGGAAAAAAAGCACAATCCCGTGGGACCAGACCATGAGGGGATGCACGGTAGGATATCGCAACCTCTATTTGACACTTTCGTGCTGCGTAAGTGGCGCCCAATAGATCCAAGCATACGTGCTTGCCGCTGTAGTAGGACGTCAAGCGGAAATTAGCCAATGTTAGACTATAGATCGAATAGTCAAGTTCTCGAGGTTTTAGTGACTTACCCCGTAGCAAGTGGTGCTAATATCGCCTGTATTCACTATTGACCTTAACACAGTGCCGTGAAGCTTTCTTGCCTGACTCTGATAATTGCATATTCTTCTTTCTGGATCGGCATTCCTTGGAAACAAACCTAGAGTCCTTGGTTCAAATGCGGCTTGCATTAGCTTTAATCCTTGTCCATCGCGATCGGCCGGGCCTAGCGCCCCCTGCCCCCGGTTACCCATAGAACGCTTGCATTCGAATCTAACAGCTTCCCGCCTTCCAGGCCGACCGGACCACGCGAGGTCATGGCAGCGGCTTCGAAATTCTTAACAAGGTCACAAACGACCCAGAAGTGGCTTCGGAGAGAGGCTTGTCCTCCATACGACCTGGATACCAGCGAGCGAACCTGGACACAGTACGGCCAGGGCCTGATTCCATTGCGCCGCCTTAACCTTGATTGATTCGCGGTCGTTCTCTGCTCCTCCAGCAAGCGACAGGGATCTGGTTACTTTGTGCAAGGCTGGTGCCAAGCTGCAGACAGGAGGTATCCCAGGTTGCCAGGATCCTGTAGCCTTCGTGCCTTTCAGAGACAACAAGCCACGGCGCGAAAAGGAGAGCAATAGGAGAACCCGCCTCAGGATGAAACCGTCCATCACACTGCCTAACTGCTTGCTCAACTACTCAAATGAGGGAGGGGGAAGATTCGTCCTACTTCTACTTGCCTACTATGGCGGTCTTTCTACAGTGGGGTCCTCTAGTGTTGACCGGCAATGGTAGAGTGTGGTCCTCGTGCATTCCAGAACAATTGGGGTACTTGCTTGTACCATGGTCAGTCAACCTAACGTTAGGCTCTTTCTTATACAATGTTCGTAGAAGCATTGCCTACAGATACAGCAACTGCTATCTTCTTCGTGGACCATCTGCTCGCGAAAGATGCATTAGAGCTTGCTCACTGAAGTGACTGATAATGAAGAGCGCCGGCTCGCCCGGGGCCGTTGACGCTGCCTAGGCCCCACGCCCCTAAATACACCATCTTATGAAAGTCATTTATACCTACCTACCTACTTATGGGGAAGTTGTAATACCGAGCTCGAGGTATGATTTGTTTTCCCACCACCGGTCGTGCAACACGAGCGACAGCGGTGAACGTACTTGATTAGATATATTCATTTGAGACCTAGCCAAAGCAGTCTGCCGTCTACATGCCGTTGTGTAGCTTTTACAGCTTTGCTTTTTGTTGAACCTGGTCTTACTGCCCAGCTCAGCTGTCATGGGTGTGGTCATTAGTCTCGTCTAACACCGCCGCCAAAGAATCATTTCCCCATCGAATTTCCCCCTCCTACGGGCCCTCCCTTAATTACGTACTAAGTTAGCACCACTACTACGCTCTCGCCTTACCCTTACCGCCATCAACAAACGCGCTTGGAGACGAGCATTTGGACTCATCAGTGCCACCACCCATCTGCTCTCCGTCCTCCTCGATCTCGGGCGACGTTTATTCCTTCACGATTCTGTAGATCCTAAGTATATGGATATTGCCCCTTCTGAGGCCCTCTCTATCTGCATCAAACCAATCCACAAGAATGGACTTTTCGCAAGCATACTACGGTGGGGCGCAGCCTTACCAGTTCATAGGCATTCCTCCCTTAACACCATCTCATTCGAACCCGGCCGCGTCCGAAGACTACAACAACCAGTCTCCACCCGTTCGTATCCCTCACCTCTTTGTTCGTCTGCTATTACGATGGCCTCCGAATAGGGAGTGTACTGATGCTTGTACCCGTTACAATAGGAGGTCTACGACGGTTATCAAAACAGCGACCAACTTCATAGCTTTGACCAGTATGCACAGTTCAACCATCAAGCGCAGCAGCATGCATTTCAGGGACCTCTGGGGCCGCCTACTCCGCCTACACAGCCCGTGCAAGCCCGGAACCTCTCGCAAAACAGCGGATCAGCCAAAAATCACCAGCCTCATGTCGACATGATACCCATGACAAAGTCAGACCCGGATGGATCTCGACAGGCTGGTTCTAACTCCGACGATGAAGATCTGACTCCTGCGCAGTCTCGTCGGAAAGCACAAAACAGGGCTGCGTAAGTAATGGTCTCCCTGATCGCCCGTGACGAAAAAAAATCCCGGTAGACTCTGTCTCATGGCAGCGCTCTGGTTCTAGACTAATACTATGTGCAATCTAGTCAACGTGCATTTCGCGAACGTAAGGAACGACACGTGAAAGACCTTGAAGCTAAGCTAGCGAGCCTTGAGGCAGCACAGAGCCAAACTGCCAGCGAAAACGAGAAACTGAAGCGTGATCTCCAGAAGATAAGCACAGAGAACGAGATTTTGCGCGCCACGACTAGCATCCAGGCCCAGAGAGGGTCTATGTCGCCGCTTGGTGGCGTCCCAACGACTACGGGCCCTATGGAGTACAATCCCACCGATTTCTATTCGGACCTCCTCGCAAATCACACAAATAAGACGCCGAGCCATCGGATCGTTGAGTCGGAATCCGGCGAGCGCCTGCTAGCTGCTGGCGCCACGTGGGATCTTATCATCAATCATGAGTTATTCCGGAAGGGCATGGTGGACGTGGCGGACGTGAGCGAGCGACTCAAGCCCCAGGCAAAATGCGACGGGCAAGGCCCCGTCTTTGAGGAACGTGCAGTCCTACAGGCCATCGAGCAAAGCGTTGCCAGTGGCAGTGACGAGCTATTATAAACAGCCAACAGTCCTTGGAATGGCCAATACTAAGGGACGGACCGAACTAGCAACAAGGTTTAACAAGCAAGGTCTCAAGTAGCCAAGCAACTACTCCGCTGGTGCAGAAAAGGTATGAACAAATCATCGAACAAGGGACCTCGGGCTTTTTGTGTATGGGGACCGGATCCGCGAAATCGTGCTTGCTAGGTTTAGGCAGTGTTAAACATTGACAATGGGGCGATCCGGGCCGTTCCAAAAGGAGGGCACCCACTCTCGTTGTCAAATCCGGTCGACGAAGATAGACCATCTAGCCTGTCGAGGCAGCTCAATGCCGGGTTTATGGAGTTAAGGTGAGAAGGCTACGGGGCGTCAACAAATGGTTGCCTTGGGCTGAGATATACAGGCTTGGAGAGGAAAGTTCTGGTCTTTTGATGTTTCCAGGGAAGCCTTGCCTGAGGATCCTATCATGTTCGGTTCAGGCGTTCTGTCAATCTATCGTTATGGAGTTTTATGTGTACACCGACTTGAGGTTGCTTCGAAAGCTTTATCGGTAGCATCATAATCCTTCTCGAGCGTGTGCGGCCATAGGCATTCAAAACGGAGTGTGACCACCCTATGGGTTTTGTCTCGACCTTCCTTTCTACCACCCTTCAATTATACCAACTTATCATCTCCCCGCGAGGCTCATGGAGAATCTTCGATAGACGCATCATATCTGAACTGTACACTGTGGCTGAGGTGAGTATTGCCCTGAAAATGGTGATGGCTACTCCGGGGATCTGGAAAGGGCCCGGGAAGGGGGCAGGTATCTCCTGCGTCGTATTGGGCCCCTGAACGTGGTGGTCAGCTAGGTGCTTCACAAGCTAGCGGAGATTCATGGAATACCGGACACCTTGGTTTCGCAGCCTTGGATAAGTCGGGAGCGGGTAACGTTCACATGAAATAGCCATGGTATATAAAAGGCCAAAGCTACAATACACACAGCAGCCGATCTGGAATAGCCAGCCTCCAGTACCGGATTCCTTAGAGCATACAATCGAGGAGAAGGATTCGCTGGTGTCTGCCAAGGCGTGCTTGTAGACGGGATTTACTAAGGCAGGAAGGAGCGGGACAGATAGGAGACCGAAAGCCCCTGTGGATGCATTTAGGACGGAAGAGGAAGCCTGAGATTGTATCGTTCACAGACCGTCTATCTATTACGATACGAGTGCGGAGTAGGAACGGGGAATTATTGCCAGTACTTTGCACGGGTTTGCCGACTGGACGGAGGAGTCATTAGAAGCTATATCAATGTGATAGCCAGTTGGCGATGGATTAAAAGAGAATGTCCAGAACACTTTAGTCTCCGGAGAATTTGGCTGATATTCGCTCGACGGTTGGTGTAGTTTAGACACTTCTGGACCTCACGGCCACAAGCCTTTGGATACCTTCGGATTTGAAAGCAATGATCTCCCTTGATGCTAACCTTGAAGGATGATATTAAGGTGGGCTTTCGGGAAGTTGAGAAAGAGGAGCTGCTAGTTTCTCTGACGGAGCGTGAGGCGGTTGAAACCAGCGATCCTTCGAAAGGCTTGAAATTGCGGATAAGGCCCGGCAAGACGGTACACCACAATAGACTACAACATTGCCTCCCGCTTCGGAGTACCTAATGCGACTGTTTCAGCAACCATTCAAGGAGAGGCGACGTGGACGCTGAGAAGATGTTCCATGCCTCGGAAAGTCACTGGGCCTGCGAAACCCGGTATAAGGAAGATCCTATCATGAGGGGGACCTTGAGCCAACTTTGCAAAAAAAAAACAAAAAAAAAAAAAAAAAAAAAAAAACCCTTGCATGAATGCCCTGGGCGAGGATTTGTTCTTCGTCGCCCATGCACCCGACAGCATAGAGCCAAATAGCAGGTAAGTGTGTGGTCTTCTGGCTTGGACCAATCAAAACATCCTGGACCGAGGCATGAATATATGATGTGAAAGATACCTGTAGGTAGGTTATCGTTGAGCAGGCAATAGCGCAATTCTTAAACTCTGCCTACCAATATTCCCTTGCCACAATTGGCTGAGTAGAGAGGTCTCTATAGTCGGCGATGGAGACAAAAGGGGGTGATAGGGGTAGCAACAAGGCCTGGTCCGATTTGTAAAAGATACATTTAAACCCTGGGTTGCCTGGATTTCGAGGTGTAAAGAAGATTTACCACCTGCATCGCAGAATGCTGATGGATACGTATAACATGTAACGTTTAGGGAAAGCGAGGCCGTTGAATTGGAAGCCGTGAAGAGGATGAGACGATTGACATCAATGTAAAGTGGCTTGAGAGAGTTGGGTAGCTGTACTAGCCACAAGACCGGATAAGTTTTCAGCCACGCCAGTGACATGACATCACGGAGGTGCTTAGTGCGTTCAAATGCTTCAGCTGTCATCAAAGATCAGCAACCCTTCAGTGGAGACCTCAAAATTCCTAGCGTGTCTCTAGCCGCACGCGATTCAAAGCAGGGGGGCATTCTCGCTTTCCTTGAAGCAAGATTTGACCGGACACCAAAATATATACTATCAGAGACTCGTATGTCTCCTTCATCCCTCAAGCAACGATAGCATTCTCGTCTGATCGCGTCTCCGGCCTGACTCTCAGCTCTCCAGCTAATTACATAGTTACAATTATAGCGTCATCAGATCGAGGAGAGCCGGTAGTATGGTATACGTGCGGCAGGAATACCTGCCCAATCTCAAACTTTACAAGTACTCCGGCGTCGACCACTCGTTGACGTCCAAGTACATACTGAAGCCGTTCTATAACAATGTTGTCATCAAGTGTTTCCCCATGTGGATGGCTCCGAACCTGATAACCCTGACGGGTTTTATGTTTGTGGTCGCCAACTTTCTTACCCTGCTATGGTACAATCCGAATCTAGACCAGGACTGCCCGCCATGGGTCTATTACTCATGGGCCGCCGGCCTCTTCCTCTATCAGACCTTTGATGCAGTAGATGGCGCACAAGCGTATGTGTATCCTATACTAGCCCTCTTTGTGGCCTTCTGATATGATATCTGACATACGCTCCCAGACGCCGCACGCGCCAAAGCGGTCCACTAGGCGAGCTCTTCGATCACGGCGTCGATGCACTCAACACTTGTCTCGGCAGCCTTATCTTCGCTGGGTCACAGAACATGGGCCAAAGCTGGTATACCGTAGCCACTCTCTTCGCCTGTATGTTTAATTGCATACTTGACAGTGTCCCTTGAGCCTTGACAGGTCGAGCTGACCATCTACTAGCTCTCTTGACGTTCTACACCCAGACTTGGGACGAGTATCACACTAAGACCTTGACGCTCGGCATAGTCAATGGACCAGTAGAAGGTGTTCTCATTCTTGTGTGCGTTTACGCCTTGACCGGTTATATGGGAGGTGCTTCTTTCTGGCAGCAATCCATGCTTGCAACCATCGGCGTGTCTAAGTCTCTGGGCATTCCTGACTACATGTACGACCTCTCCTTTACGGAATGGTACATGGTCCAGGGCATTATTATGCTCATCTTCAACACTGTCGAGAGCGCGCAAAACGTTCTCAGGGCTAGACGAGCCCGTGGCGACCGTCGCCGTGGCGCTTTGCTCGGTCTCGTCCCCTTCTTCGGCACTTGGACACTCATCGTGGCCTATCTCTGGCTTCAACCGATCATTCGCACACAGCATCTTGTGCCGTTTGGCGTATTCGCCGGCATCGTGAATGCCTACAGCGTCGGCCAGATGATTACGGCGCACCTCGTCAGGCTCCCTTTCCCGTATTGGAACGTCCTGGTTTTGCCCCTTGCATGGGGTGTCATTGACTCCCTTGGACCCGTCCTGAAATCACACTTTGGCTGGGCCTCCGGTTGGCCCAGTGCGCTTGGCAATGGCGTTTATCAAGTCGCCTTCGTGTTCTCCATGCTAGGCATGGCCATCGGCGTTTATGGATCGTTCGTTGTCGATGTCATCGTCACCATCTGCGATTATCTTGATATCTGGTGCTTGACTATCAAGCACCCCTATGTGGCTGAGACGGAGGAAACCGGTGGGAAGAAGATCAATTAGATTACGAAAGGAACCGGCATCTGTTCTGGCTAGACTGGAGAAGACTGTGCTAGGATGTTCCAAATGCTTGCGTATCCCATTGCAGTGTTCATCCAGCCGACCATTTCGATGCTGCCACGGACGAATGGGGAATCGGGCATCGAATCTCAAAATACAGATGGATGATAACGAAACGATCATGAAGTGATGAGTAGGAGTTTCGGTACGGGATTCATTTATATACCGTCCATATGTACGCAAGGGTTATGAACATACGTAGAGGGGGTCAGGATGGTATCAGCGCTGCCTCCACCCTATTGCCTATTGGTAATGCAATAATGAACTAAAATCGTCCCCCATTCCCTGCGCATTTGCTTGCATGTTCGTCAAGTGTGTTCCCTAGGTTATATTGCATGATTCATTATGTCGGCAACCCCGGTTCGGTGAGCTCAACACAGCGGGCGGCCGCTTAGTTAAGACGTGCAGGAGGCAACGTACGGGTTCCAGGCGTCTACGCGAAGTTCCACCGGTAAAAGACTCCTGCGGGATAGTGTTGCGCCGCGGTGGTGATGATGACACTCTAAAGGCGAGAGTTGAGAGAGATCATGCAGTTATTGGTGCGCTCGGATAGTTTATCGAAAATAAGCTTACTAACGTTAAGATCACCGCTACTCTTCAATTCATGAAGAAAACGAAATTGAATCTAGCGGAGCTTTGGGGTATAAAGTGAGCTAAATCCAAACACGTCCAACAGTATTGCACGTGACCACCTTTTGAAACTAAATTCGGATGGATACACGTCGATCACGACTTCGAACTCTATCCCCCTGAGCCAACCAGGTCAGCTCAAGTCTAGCAGGTTTCGCCTCTATCACGGACTCGAAAAATGAAGGGCCTGCCAACGCTGTCGCCCAGTTTCACGAAAAAGAAAGACCGGATCCTGCAACAGCTGTCAATACCGGACTCGAAATATACCGATGCGTCACCCAAAGGCGCCATCGATGCAGGGATTCGGCACCTGATTGACGGAATCAACAGGCTGGATGGCTTCGTTACCACAAGTAGTTGTGCGGGCCGAATCAGTGTGTTCGTGGAGGGCAAGAAGGCTATGGATCCGGAGCAGCAGGCCCAGCTGGATGGAGGATATGGCCAAGAGCGAGTAGCCCTCAAGCCGGCCCAGATAGCAGGAGTAGGCGGCAAGGGCGGAGGAGGCTCCTGGCTCTTCGTCTCCCACGATCCAGTTACGTTGGAAGAGGGGCCCAACCGTGTTGATTTAGACCTTCTCCTTGGACTCAGAAGTACTCAGGTTTCGGGGCAAGGCCAAATAGGAGAAGATGGCTCGTCGGAAAATCCAGCAGCGAGGCTGATTCATTTCAAGTTCGAACCAATGGTAAGTTAGGTCCCCTTTCAAAAGCTGGTTTGTCATGGAAGGCGTACCAACTTTTGGGGGCTTTCGCCAGGTTTGGCTCAACGGTTAAGGCTCATGCAGTGGTAGATTCTCCACGTCCTCACCGCGTCGCTGGAACATGCCCAGCTGTTACTTCGGTGCGGACTACAGGCTGGATTTAGGGAGAGCGGCGCGATAAATCTGACTGCCAACGCGGGAGAGCCTGTGACGCCGATAGTCGCCATTCGGTCCATGGGACTCGCGCTGGAGTCTCTCATAGGCATGCAAACCCAGGGCGTTCCGCAGCGCACGGTATCCGCGGAGTATTTGGAGAGTCTCCTTCGCATAGCAAACGAGAGGTTCGTCGCGAACACAGAGAGGATCGAGAGGTTCCGGTTAGGGGTTTTGGAGGCGACACAGCCGCCGAAGAAGAAAGACGGCACCGAATGGGAAGACGCTCAAGCTCGGCGAGAAAGGAAGAGGGCCGAAGGCCTCAGAAGGAAAGCCGAACTCCAGAAAAAGGAGCTGGATACCGGCCAGGACGGCGCATATGCAGATTCGTATATGATGCTAAATGCAGACACGACGTGAACTTCCAAGCTCCCGCATCCAAGCGTATTCGTGACTTCTATACAGCTCTTTTCCCGAGCGTTCTATGCCGTAGTATTACAGGATATCAACATCAACCGCCTGCCAGGTTTAGTACTTTTCCCGTCCCCATCTCGAATGCTGCACGCTCCTAGACATGGGCTTGCTTGCTTGTTCCTCAGATTCATCGCACCACCTTCTCGACCCACTGCTTCTCCAGCCGCCGCACCTCCTCCTTGAACGTCTCGACCTCCTTCCAGCAGTCAAGCGGCCGGCGGTCGTGCTCCATCAGGCACCGGACGACCTCGCCGCGCGCCGCCTCGACGCTGTCGGGCAGCTGGCGCAGCTGCTTGCGCTTCTCGAGGCGCGCCCGCAGCGTCTCAACCTCCTTGGAGACCTCCTGGCGGCTCTTGCCGCCCTTGTCCTCGTTACCCGCGTACTCCGAGGCCTTCTCCTGCGCCTCTTTCAGCGCCGCGTCCTCCCTCGCTAGCATCTTCCTCAGCTCCTCGGCCACGCGGGCCTGTACCGCGAGTTCGAGTGTCTGCGCGCGGGATGTGTCGGACTGTTTGTTCGTCGGTCAGGTTAGACAGACGCCTTACGATGGTCGCCGTTTATGGAACGGATGTCGGGTCTGCGGGGGCCACTCACCTCGCTGCTGGCTTGGAGGGATTCGACGACATCCTGGGAAACGCTTACGGGTCCAGGGCTATGTGGGAGGGAGAAATAGTTAGCCAATTGGGGCCATGGCTTTTTGGACTGCGGCAATATCAATTGTCGGGAAAGGGTCCTTACGCTTTCCAGGCATGTGGCGACTGGTCCGAAGACTTTGACGAGTTGGCACCCATCGCGTTGGTCCGTCGATGGTTGTCGGTGTCGTTTTGTGTCTGAATCTTGCAGGCCTGTTTCCCAGGGGAGGGTAAATAATTCCTGACGCTATTAGCCCTGCAGGCGATGGATGCTGCTGCAGGTGCTATCCTGAAGCCAAAAATCTCTACCGTGTTAATTGGACGAAGTCTGTATTATCGGTACTGTACGGGCCGCTTCGGATCTCTTCGGTCTGATCTCCCGACTTGCCTCATTATCTTGGCCCGCGCATCTTCAACGCTTGGAACTTCACCTTTACGTTAGCCACGGTTGGGGCTGGCTAACATGCGGTCCATGCCTAAACTTGATGGTATTTCACCTATAATTAAGCTCCTAAGTATCTGCCGAGCCTTTAACATTGTAATTGCGCTCCTCATCGCAATACTGCCTAATGGTGGTACACATGCCCTATCCCACTTCTCAGGTGAGAATGTGATGTCCTCTCTTATAGTTATTGGCAGCAACTTCGGCTACCCTGTCTCGATTCATGCTCGGCGACTTGTGGCGCTGGTATACTCTACTCTACCATCCTCGTGTAACCGGGGTGTATATTATATAGGTGACAATCTTCTTGATAGCACGTCGGGCTTCGGCATGAGCCGATACGCCATGTAAGTGTTGACCCCCAGTAGCTCAGTCCCGTTCGTTGTCGGGGATGGTCCCTATTATACTAATATCAATCGTGCGAAATCATAGCCGGTGGCATACAGAAATGGTATGGCTGTCGCACTCCACGGAAAGGCTGAATGGGAATGATGATGGCATGGCACTGGTAGATTAATGGTGGTGTTCTGAGACTTAAAGTCAACAAGTAATACACGGTGTCCAATCCATCCCCACTATAGTGTGATACCATCAACTTAGTCCTGCGCCCCTCTAACAACGACTATATTTGATATCAGTGATAATGCTAATGGTACCCGCTGTACCGGTATAGGTGCCAGCTTGCTATCGTGATATAACAAAATGCCCTCCGTGGGTACTATAGAAGGTGCAGTAGAGAAATATAGGAGGTATTCGAGATATTTCAACAACTGATGTTTATGGCTCGTGCCACTCTGTCAATCAGCAAGACGTTAATAAACTTACTGATGTTAATTGTGAGAATACAGCAGCTCCTATAAAGATGAGGCTGGTGGCCGACCAGCCACCGATCAGCCACCGACCCATTTATTAATATAAATCCACCATCTGGCAGCTAATAAAAAATGCCAGATGGAAATAACTTAATATATTTACTTTTTGGAATCTGCATTACGACTGGTCGAAAATTGCCTTACTCCAGTTCATAACTATTTATTATTTTATAATTTTTTTAAATTTTATTATAGAAAATAATACGATAATTATTAATAGCAAAATTCGCCGATTATAAAGCGAACTTAGGTTATTAATCGAAAAAACTGCCGATTAGAACCTAATTAACAAACGATCGATTACGATACGGAAATAAGCGAAAAAGCTTATAACAAAACCTTAACAAAGAATTATAATTTCCGAGATTTCGAATTACTTTATATATATAATAAGAATAGGTTCCGATAACCGTTAATTAAACGGCGGAAAAACGGACGTAATATAATAACCGAATTTCGGAATTTAAAATTAAAAACTAAGCCTTTTAATAATAATTAAATTATAGAAATTATCTGTTAATAAAATAAATAATATTTAAAATTATTTCGATAATTTGCTAAATAATAAATAATAATTCAAGTTAAAAAATAAAATTTTATACATTAATTATAATCTCGATATAAAAATCTAAAAGCAATAAACGAATGTTATATTATGAATACTTGACATTTTCCAAATATATATTAATTAAAAAATATATAAAAGTTATTACGAAAATTTACGCCGAAATATTAAGACGAAATACCATTATTTATATTGAATAAGCTTTAAACTATAGAGACGTTTTTATTATAAACGTTTAATAATTGTATTACGTTATATTTAATTATTTCAATTATGAAAAAAATTAATAATAAAACAATTATAAATTTCTATTAGACAAAGTTATATAAATCTTTTTTTTTTCGATAACAAATATAAGAAATAATTTATAAAATTACGATCGCAACCTGATTAATTGTTGCTAAATTTTTATATTAAATAAAACTTTCTAATTTATAAAATAAAGTTTATAAACGTTTTTAATTATTTTTACAAATTAATATTAAAATTACGAAATATTTTATTATAAAAAAGCGTTAAATTAAAACGAGCTAATATTATAGCAAATAAGGTAAATCTTAACTTTTTCGGTAAGAAATATTAGATATAATTTATGGAATTATAATAATAATCCGATTAATTGTTATTAAACTTTTATATTAAATAAGGTTCTATAATTTATAAGACAAAATTTACGAACGGCTTTAACTCGGAAAATAATTAGAATAATAAACGTTTTATATATAATTATTTTTACAAATTAATATTAAAGTTACGAAAGCTCTTGCTATAAAACAATGTTAGGTTAAAATAAGTTAATAACGTAATAAATAGAGTAAAACGCTGCCAAAACGCTTAAAAAACGAAGGAAACCCGATTATTTTCCGCCAAAAATATTAACAAAAATAAACGATTATATTTTAACGCCTTTAAAAAAAATATTTCCAGAGCAAATTAAAAGCGCCGCGCAAAAATAATAAGGATTACGGACGTTTTTATATTCGGAAGGCAGATAATCGCCGATTTAATTCCGATCGGGACAAATTTATACGACTAAATACTTCTAATTTTTATAAACGCCTATTTAAATATTATAATTATAAGAAATTAAGTTATAAAAACGTAAATTACAAACCTAAAAAAAATACCAAAACCTTATTATCTCCGCTATAGAAAAATCGATTTTCAAAAACTATATAGAATATTATAATATATAACGATAAATTAAATGAATCTCTAAACGTAAACCTAAAAAAACGGTTAAAATAAACGTATACGTTCATTTTATTTCGACTAATAATTGCAAAGCGGTCGAAATAAAATCACCTTTTAGAAAAAAGGTATTTGTTAAAAGAAGTACGAGAAATATAATAAAATAATTATATATAGATATCGAAATATAAATAAACATTATAAGTAGAAACTTAGCGAAAAAACTTAACTTTAAACTAATTTCCGTAAATATTTCGGGCCCTATCGGCGCTAACGTCGCGTATATCAAATATTATAAAACGTACGAAATTTTTAGTAATATAATATAATAATAAAAGCAAATGAAAATTTAAATAAATTTATTTTGTAATACGCCGCGATCGAAAAGCGTCTAATCTCTTATTATTTAAACAAGGTATAAGTAAATTAGGCGTTTTATAACATATAACTATATATTAATAACTATATAAATTATTGTAAAAGATCGATAAGCAAAAAATTACAAACCTAACATTTTCCGCCAAGTAAATTTATATTATTAACATAATAAGTCTAACTGAAGAATTAGATATTTTAGAATTTGAGAAACAATAAAAATGGAAAATAACTAACCTTTTTACATATTTGAAAAACTTCCGGCGAATATATTTCGAAAAGATAACGAAATTTTTTAACTGTTAAGAGCAAAATATATAATAAATCTGATCTTAGAAAAAATATCCTTATATAGCCTAATCTACTTTATTTCGACAATTTAACGAAAATTATTCGAAAAATATATCAGAAAAAAATTAAAAAGTAGAACAGATACACTACTTAAAAATAAACGCAACAATACTGATATTAATCGTATTTAAAAAGAACGACAATTTCTGTTTATACGTCGATTATAAAGGATTAAATCGAATAATAATAAAAAAATCGATACCTTTTACTCTTAATCTTAAAAATGATAAATCGTCTAAAATTAATTAAGATATTTTCGAAAATTAATCTTAAGGCTGCTTATTATTATATTAAGATTAAGAAAGGCGATTAATAGAATACCGTTTCCGAATGCGGTACGAGCAATTTAAATATACGATTATATTATTTGGCCTTATTAATATATCGATTACGTTTTAGGCCTATATATATAAGATATTAACTGCATTAATTAACTATATATACGTAATATACCTAGATAATATAATTATTTATTTAAATAATCAAAAAAGCATACCAAATATTTCTTATAAGTTTACAAACGGTTATTATAATATCAATTATTTGCCAAATCGTTCAAATAAAACTTTTTCTAAAAAAAAAACAAAAGTTTTTAAGATTTATAATTAATACCGATAATTTGGAAATAAACCGCCGACGGATCAATATTATCGAAATATAGCCAAAGCTAAAATTAATTTATAACATTTAAATATTTTTAAAATTCGCGAATTTTTATCGAAAATTTATTACTTATTATTTGCGTATTACCGAATTTATTATTAGATTTTTTAAAAAAAACGTAAGATAAAGGTAAAACAGTAAAATTCCAATAATTCGAAAAAATTAAAAAGGCGTTCCGATATTTAAAAGATATTTTTCAGTCGGCAATTATTTTTCGATATTAAGATAACGTTAAAAATACTAGGGTTAAAATAGATATCTCGGTAAAAACTATATTAAGGATACTTTTATAAAAATACGAAAGATATTAACGCTTAATTGCATATTAATCGCAAAAGCTAAATCTAACCGAAAAACGGTAAGTTATAAAGTAATAAAAATTATTAGTAATTATAAAAAACCTAAAATATTAACGATAATATTTTAAAAGTACGAGAAAAAAATTTCTTGATATTTATCGATTATATAGCATTAAAGGATATAATAAAGGCGCCGGCGTATAACTTTAAAAAAGTTAATCTAATAAATTTACCGCCTTATATAATTTAATTTTAAAATCTAATACCGACCGAGTGCTATTAACCCGGCGAATGAGCTATTTAGACGCTCGAATTATATATCAAGGGAAATCGCATATAAAAACGTAATTTTTACGTTATTTAAAAAACTTAAACTTACGAATAATATGCCGAAAAACGTATAAAAAACGGTCGTAAATATATAGCGCGATTTAAAGCATTATAAAAAGGTAAAAGGTCTTATAAAAACAATACGAAATTCGTTTATTATAAAATTTCCAGATATATTTTAAGTGGCGGAATTTTAGATAATTCTTATCGGCGTAAAAAATATAAAAAAAACCTTTGTTATACGATTATAAAAGGCCTTCGAAAGAAAAAGGACAGCAAGAAATTATACACCTGCCGAACTTATCGTTTGTAAATAATAATACAAACGCGAATTGTAATAATAATACAATTAGCGATTAAATAACGGGAATTACAAATTGCGATTATATTACGATCGGATTCTGAAAAATCTAAAAAGGACTAAATTAATATTAAAGCTATTATTTATAATTAATATATTTTACATTTCTTAGCAAAGAAACTAGCTAAAAACAAAATAGCGTTACAACTAAAAGCTTTTTAACAGTTTTACGATTAGGTTTAAAAGCTGCAAATTAAGGATCTAAATATTATAAAATTAATACGGATAGTTAAATATTAAACCAGTATAAAAAGAAAATATTTTCTAGATTTAAATAAGATTTTATATTATAGAAATAAATTCGTAATTTTATTATAAGGCGCTTTATAAAAACAGTTGATTAATTAACATTATAATAATTCGAAAATAAAATATATAAAACATATTCGTATATTTAAATTAATAACCAAAGGGTTTTACTAAGAAAATATAATAAACGATATCTAAAAATATATTAAATAATAACCGAATTGCTAAGATATAATAAATTTAAGTCATAAACTATATAAATAATCACGGCTTTTATCATTTTTCAAGTAACTTTTCTAAAAAATCTCGTTAAACTTTATTACGGAATTTTCTAAAAGTCTAAATTTAAATAGATTAAAGTACGACGTAATTCTGGGTAATCGTTAACCGCTTTACGAAATTCAAATTATTTAATGTTATGGTTAAAATTTTAATTGTAACCGAATTAACTCGATTATTTTATAACGAAATTAAATATAGATTTCGCACGTTTACAGAAAGTATTAACGATAAAAATAAGTTATTCACAAATTAATTCTAGGCGGAAGTTAACAAAAAACGAAAAATAAAACGGCGAATATTAATTACTTATTATTCGTAAACCGATAAATAAACAAAACGTATGTATTAAATCCTAAAATATTATTTTCATAATTACGTTAATAAATATTAAAATAATTAAATAAAGTTATTACAAAATACCGAATTTTTATATAATAATATACGGAACGTATTTACTAGTCGCTTTACATTCGAAATCTTATATAAATATCATTTAAAAATAATAAAATACTTTTTATAAAGGTTTAAGGAATAAATATAAGGAATTAAGAAACGTTTCGAATAAATGCAGCTGTTTGTCATATAATATACGAATATTAAAAGAAAATAACGATAGCCTAAAAAAGTATTATAATTAACGTTATGCACTTATAAAATTTTATTTAAGACAGTAAATAAATTTATTAATAAAAAACTTTAAAAAACAAAAAGCTGGTATTTATTTACTTCCGAATTATAATCAAAAATTCGAATAAGTTCTTAAACGTACAAAATAACTTTTTCTATTAAATATTAATAAATATATAATATATTTCTAATATTTTTATTAAAACCGTAACATAATCGAGAACCGGGCAATATCTAGATGGCGTTACCGAACTTAATAAAGAAATAAGAAAAATAAGTAATAAAAAATATCGTCTGTTACCGAAATAATTAAAAAAAGCGCAAATATTTAATTAAATAAAAAAGCTAGCCCGCTAAGTACAATACGTAAAAACTTTAAAAGCATTTCGAATACGTATTTAAGATATTATAGCGTTATAAAAAAAGTTAAATATGTACATAAGAAATAGAACGATTTAAAAGCCGTAAAATAATAATAGTTTTATCAAAAATCGGCCGTCTTATAAATACAAAATTATAAAAATTAATTTTAAGCAGAATTAAAATATTAAATTTAAAATATTAATTCTATAATTACTTTAAGACTTTTGGTAAGCAGTTACTTGATTTTATATCGGTTAAAAATCGACCGATTAAATAATTATAATTCTTTTATAGATAAAATAAAAGGCGAACGAAAATCGATAAAAGATTTAAAAATAATCGAATTTTTATTTAGAAAACAAATTCTCGTATTTAATTATTAAACCTTACGTTAATTAGCCATTAATAGACGTATTAAGAAAGTTAACATAGGAATATCGGAAAAAGATCAGAAAATATACGACGACAAAGAGCGGGTACGCTTATTAGTTTTGCTAGACATAAAACGCAGAAAAGATTTGGAAACGTTTTATTTTTTATAAAAAAATAAAAGCTAAATAACCGGAATATAGTCGACCGTTAGTCGGAAATAAGTTGTCGCCTTTAAAACGTTCAAAGTATCTAAGATTAATAACGATTTCGCCGAACAAAAAAATTTAATTATAGTTATTAATAAATATTAAGATTTCGTCGAAACGTCGAAAAACGAGCGGAAAATGTTCGTAAACGAGAAATATAATAATAAAACTATTTTCGAAACTTTTTTATCTATAAAAATATTATAAAATTACGCTTAAGCGAATATTAATCGTAAAATAATACGAAAACAATTAGGATATTTATAAATATAACTTAAATTTATAAGCTTATAAAACGACATTAAAATTATATTTTCGTAAATAGAACGGACGATCGGAAATTTATTTTTAATACGGAATGAAAACAATATTTTCTTAATAATAACCGTCTTAAAGACAAATTCGGTTTCGCGAAAAACGTCGATTCGGCGACCGATCGCAAATACGTCGTTACGCGCGGATTCGGTACTCGTAATACGAACCGCCTTAAGTTCGTCGATTAACTTTTAGTTTTCAACGGCAAAATAAATAATAATATAAATAACGCCTCTAAAATCGACCGATATTTAAATAGAAATAAAACGGCGATATTAACGATAATAAAAATAAGTACTTATCGTACAAAAAATCTTATAATAATAATTAGTTACGATATAATTTAAAATATCAAGAATTTATATATAAATTATAATGTAATCGAAATAAAATTATATTACGTAAATATAATCTAGTTTATTGCGGCTTGTAATATAATTAAGGTCCGGTTTATTATTGGTATTAAAAAGATAATATTTAAAAACTTTCCAGCCGTTATCGATATAAAAATATTATTTTTTATAAAATTATTTACGAAAAATAAATAAAAACAATAAAAATAAAACGAAAACCGCAAATACAAAAATTAAAAATACAAGCACAAACAAAACTGAAAAAAAATAAATAAAATAAGGTTGCGATTTATATAAAATTAAAACATTATATAAAATATAATTAATTATTAAATGTAATAGATATTAATTATTACGATAAGCGCATATAATATAATATAATCTACGTATTTATATATCAAAAACTTTTGATTACCGCACGTAATCTAATTTATAATCGAATTATATTAATTTATTAATATTATTAAGGATTAATAATTTTAAATAAAGGAAATAATTATAAAAATATAGCTTTAATAAGGTTACGACAGGTATTCGACCAGTTATAAACCTATGCGCTAATATAAATAACTATCTAGCAGCTAATAAGAAACGCCAGATAGAAGTAACCTAATATACTTACTTCTTGAAATCTGCTTTACGACTCGTCGAAAATCATCTTATTTCAGTTTATAGCTATTTAGTATCTTACATTTAAATATAATATAAATATATATTATTATTTTATAAAATACTTAACAAAAATCGTTAAAATACATATATATTTAATTGTTATTATTATCGAAAATAAACTGTTTATTAATATTATAAGTAACCGCAAAATAATAATTTATTTAATAAAATAGATTTCAAATTTAAATTTTCGCTTTCAATCTTTTTTGATAATTACGTATTTTAAAATTAATATAAGAATCAGTCTACGTAAATATAATACTAAGATTACAATATTTAAAATTTACGAATTAATATAGTTTTAAACATATAATATTAAAGATATATTTATTAATTACAAAATATGCAAACGAATAATAGAAAGTAAATATTTCGCTAAAATAGAAATTATAATTAAAAACTAATATTATAAAGGCATTTTATATATAATAGCTTAAAAATATAAATATTGCGTAAATATTATAGAGTTAAGAAACTATTATTATAATAATAAACAAATAACGAAAAAGTAAAAAAAGAAAACAGGTAATATTATAAAATTAATAGTGCAATGTTTTTTTAATAAAAAATATACAAAATTAGAAAAATTAGAAGAAATTAAAAAAAAAATTAAAAAAAAATTAAACGGAAATTAAAAGAATTAAAAAAGTGAAAAAATTATATTACGAAAATAATAAAACGAAAAATACGATAAACTCTAGCTAAGTTAATACCATTTTATATAACAGTATTACTATTTTTATATCGAAACTAATATTATATATTTTT
Organism: Monosporascus cannonballus; assembly: GCA_004154925.1. NCBI lineage: Eukaryota > Fungi > Ascomycota > Sordariomycetes > Xylariales > Monosporascus > Monosporascus cannonballus. The sequence goes on from QJNS01000072.1 coordinate 249,382, forward strand.
ATATATATTAATCTGGTACTCTTCTATTTTCGCGGCCTTATTTTAATTATATAGCGTATATACTTTATTACTACAACGACGCCTTATAACATCTAATATGCTGCTAGTAAGCTAAGGTTCGAACTCGAAAAAAGTTTTTTTTATTAAATAGTTAAAAATAATTACTTTAAAAAAGAAAAGTTATTACTATAATATTAATACAGTGCCTCTTTTAAGACATCGTTTCGTTATATATACGCAAGCGTTACGCGATAGCTAAATAATTTTTCTTATATAATAATAAAATATTTTCAATTACGATAACTAATATATGGGTTTTACAGTTAAGATAAATTATTTCTTAATTTTGTAAAGTCTTGCTTTAAAACTGATTATTACGTAGTTGCCGATAAGCTTCGACTATAATAAGCCTTATGCTCGCTATTTCTACAATTCGATAAAGTTAAACAATATAACTTAACGAAAGGTTAAGCTTTACGCAGTAAATTTTAAGAATTAACTTTAAAAATAAACCACAAAAAATCATTAAGCGATTAATTTTAATATAAATATATTTTATTAATAATTATTATTTTTGAAAAAATATGATTTTATATTAGTATTAGAAAGTTTTAACATCTTTATTAATAAATGGTTTTCCTATGATTAACTTTAAAAGCATCATTTTATTAAAAGTTTAAAATATGTAATAAAAATATATAAAGTGAATAATAAATAGATAATTATATATTTCGTATTTTTTTTATATATGTACTTTATTTATTTATATTATTCGTTAAATTTTCAATATCATTTACTGTAATAAATTTAAAATAATTATTATAAATTTCTCTTATTCTATTAATATATAATTCTTTAGACCTTTGTAATTTTTTATTATTTTTTTACAACTTAGTTTAATTTCGTTTTAAAATCAAACATTATTATATTATTAATTATAAAAAGTTTTATTTAATTAATAATAAGATAAACCTTGATATTAGCAAAAGTCTATTAGAATTTTTATACTTAATATAATTTAAATAACTTTTATTGAGTAAAATATACTTTAAAAATACAGTTATTAATTGAAGATTACGCTAATATTTTTAAACCTCTTTTAATATAACTTTGACAATTACTAAAAGTTAAAGGATTAATTAGAAAATAACTATTTAAAAATATATTTAAATTTATTATAAACTAATATTGTTTTTTTTGTGAAAATCTATTATTAACAATATTTTATTTAGTAAATTTTGTGTTTTTAGTCAAAAAATCTAAAATATTAAATGTGTTAAGTTTTATATATTTTAAAAGCATTATTAACACTTTGTTATTATTTATTTCGTATTTAAAACGTTGTATTAATAATAATCAAGTAAATTACTATGCTTAAATAAAACTTTTTAAAAATTAATAAAAATTTACAAGAATACTTTTCGCTTTATATTTAATATTAATATATGTTTTACATAAAGTATGAATAAATAAAACTTCTTTATAGTAACAAACATTTCGCTAAATAAAAATATAATAATTTTAATTAAATATTCGTTAATTTAAAAACGAGTTTTAACTTTATATTTATTTCTATAATGTTATAACCGCTTTGTTTATCGTTATAAAAATATTTGTAAAAGTTTATATTTAGATTTATATTTTAATTAGTATTAATGTTATATTTTATTAATTTTGTTAATGTTTAATGTTTAATTATTTAAAATTACAACAACTATAAAACGATTTAATTTAAAATAACTATTCCTTTATATTGTTATCGTTATTGAAATTTATATTTTCTTTTTATTTAAAATATAAGTTTTTCTTCAAAAAAAGAAGATTTTGTTTCCGATTAAAAACTGTGATTATAATTAGCCTTAATACGAGTTTTCTATAAAATTAAATTTGTTTATTAAAATTAAATAAAAGATAAATTATTTAAATTAAATATATATATATATATATATATATCTTAAAAATTGTAAAAGTATTTTAATTACACTCTGAATTAATTAACAAATTAATACGTAAACTTGGTCCTTGTAAAAATGTTTAAAAACGATTTCAAAACGCTAATTCTTTTATTAAAAATTATATCGCTAAGTTTAAATACGTTTCGAATTAATAAATATTTAAAAAATTTCGATATTTAAAAAATTTCTGCTTAGCGTTTAATATAGTTAATATTTTAAAACTTAGAATCGTAATCAACATATTAATAATATTAATAAGTTAAATATTAACAATAATAAAACAATATCGTTTTTCGTTATAAACTATAACAAATAAAATACAAATATTACTTAAAATATTTCATATTAAGACAATTTTTATTTGGTTATAAAAATGATATACTTATGAATTTACGTATTTAAACCTTTATATATTTGAAATTTAACTATTTATTACGTTAACGTCGGTAACAAAGCTTTAAGGTTTCGTTATTTAATATTTACTTTATTTTACACTTTAAAAAATAACTATTGTTAAATTATAAACAACATCGAATTATAAAATACGTTCGATTTAATATTAAAAAAACTTTATAATAATAATATATTTAGAGTATTTGTTTTAAAAATTATAATAATTTTATAATCGGTTTTAATATAACTAACGTTATAAAGTAAATTTTAAATAAAGTATACTGTTTCAGTAAAAAAGTAAAATACTAATAATATAAAGATATAACGACTAATAAAACCGAAATATATTTCAGTAACACCGTTACTAAAGTCATATATTGAAATTAATGTTAATTCTTTTAAATAAAAACATAATAATATAGTAAAAATAAGACGATAATTAATTAACTACTTAACGACTAATAAAGAGCAACGATAACGATAGAAATTTTAACGCAAGCAAAAAACGAAATTATATTATATTATATTATTTTGAAAAATACTACTATAGAATAAGAATATTATAGCTGTTAAATGATAGCAATATATTAAGTAAAGCTTTAAAAATCTATTTCTAAAAATAATTAGCAATATTTAATTTTTATAACGCTATTTATAACAAGATAAATGTGGCCTTTTAATTATAAAGTTAAAACACGTAATTATGATATAGAACTCAGTAAATTAATTGACGTTAAAAATATAAGTAAGTTTAATTAAAAGTAAACGAATTTCAGATTTTAAAGTTATGTTTAAAATGTTAAAAAGATCTTAAAAAATAATTATACTTTTTATATTAAATTATATTAAACGGATTAACTTTCAATTAGAAATGTTTTAAAAATATTTAATATAAAGTTTTAAAATACATTAAATTTTATAAAGACGTATTTAAATTTCTATTAAAGTTAAATAAAAATAAATTATTAGTTTTAAAATAGAAATTAAGATTATTAAATTTTTAAATACAAATGCTATAGATTTTTTAAAATAAAAGTCGACTATTAATAAAACTTTTTATTTAAAAGACCAGTATTATTTTGATATATAATAGCGTTCCACAGGAAATACTTATCTGCTTTTATATAATCAAAAGTTAATTTAAAGTAAGAAGTTAAATATAAAATTAAATTTGAAGATTTGAAATAATACTTATACTTATTAATTTAATAATAATACGATATTTCGTATTATTTAAGCTTAAATGCGTAATAACGGCTATATTATTATTTTTTAAAACTAAAAAATTATATTAAAATTTAAATACTGTATATTATACAAAAGCCATTAAGAATATAAACCTTAAAAATCGTATACGTATCGAAAAAACAGTACTTTATGATAATAAAAATAGTACAAATTTTTAAAATACGAAAATTAAAAAATATATTAAAACTTATTATAGGTACAAAGTAATAAAGACATTAAAAGTATTAAAAGTTATAAAAATAATCAAAAGAATTTTAAAAAATACAAAGAGTGTTTTTAAAAATATGTTTTATTATATTAATATATTTGATTAGAATAAAACACGTGAAATTATCTTATTATAACAATTTTATCTCTATATATAAGCGAAATATATTTTAAATTTAATAAATTTAAAATTTGTATTAAAATAAACTGAAAAATATATGAAATTTACTACGTTTTATTTAATTATGATTGTTTATAATATATCTGAATTTTTAATACATATGTTATATTTTTTAACAATTTTATTACGATATTTTGCAGTAACAAAAGTATATGCCGCGTTTTTCTTTAAACTCGCAAAAATTGTTTGTCAAATTTCATCATTAATATAAGTTCTTTATAAAAACTTTTAAAAATATTCTTTTATTTCTTAAAATTTACAAGTAATATTTTATAACGACGTATATTTCATTTTATAATAACTTTTCTAATATACTTAGAATTATTTTAACTTAAGTTTATTTTTAAAAGCAATATCTTATTTCGTGGTACGAATTATAATTTATTTATTAGTAATATATTTAATATTATTAAATAAATATTTATGTTTACAAATAATAAAAACTTTATAATCGATTATATTATTAACTTTTTAAATATTATTTATAAATCATTTTACATTTCTTATTATAATAACAAATATTTATCGAAATTGTATAGATTTCAAAAATGTATTAATTAAATTTTTATATTTTTTACCTTATATTTGAAAATCTCATTTTATTTTTTAATTTTAAAATAAAATTTGTTAAATATTTTTAATATACTTTTAAATTATATAGAAAACGTTTCGTAATATACGAATTTTTAATAAAGTTAAATATTAATGAGTTTAATAATAAACGTAATAATATTATAAAAATATTTAAACTTTCGTAAAATATACATTAAACAATAATACTAATTTTTATAAAGTAATACATAGTAAGCCGAAAGACAAAAATTTAAATTATAATTTTAAAAATTTACGATTTTATTTATCGAAATAAATAACATTTTAAGTAAGTACTTGCTAATAATTAATTATATAATGCGTAATACGAATGTTTTTTTATTATTTTGTGTTTTTTTTAAAATATAGTTATTAATTAATTTGTAAGAGAATCAATATGTAGGCGAAGTGATAGCCAAGCAATCGCAAACGATTTTAAGAAGTAGGTATATAGACAAATTTTTATCTAGATTGTATACGTATTCGCCCGGATATAGAATTTGTAGTTGTTTTAAGCAGATAAGTGGATCGGCGACCAGTCGCCGACATTTAGCCGTACTTTTCGTATTCTTTTGTTTTCTTATATAAATTTATTGTTTCTAATATATATTTAATACTAATTAAGTTATTTATATATATTTTTATACGTTCTTGACTAATAATATTAATATTTATAGTAATAATAATCATAAATAAATTATTTGCATTAAAAATAATACGTTTTTCGTATTATTATTTTAATTATTTAATTTTTTTAAACAAATTCAGTTATTATTACGAAAATTTAAAACAATAATTACAAAAGTTTAAATTTATAGCGTTATTAAAATATACAGTAAAAAAATAACTTAAATTAAAGTAGAGTTTTTATCTATAATCGATATATTACTAATTAATAGCTTTAACAACTTAGATATTGTTAAAGTGGAAGTAGGAGAAAATCAACATATTGATTAAACATGATTGGTCTAAGCCTACTAAGAAAAATTAGCAATTTTTAGCAGAAAAAAGTGAATATTGCTGATGTTGATAGACCCAAACGTTTTGCTGAAAATGATGTTGATTCTTCACAAATACGCGTTGTTGAAGTGTCCCGAACATCTCTGTAACAGCTAGGCGGTTTAACCAATTATTAAACCTTAGCCGTACGAGTTTATATTGGCAGAGATATCGTGAGATTTTGAGTAATGAATATAGTACCATATTACGTTTCGTAATACCAAAGATATTTTGGGTAACAATATATTATTATAAGTTCAAATTATTTAAATTATAAAAATAATAAACATATATATCTTGATCCGATTCGTTAGTTTACTATTAGTAAGTTGGTAATCCGGCTTATTGGTTTATTATTAATAAGTTAATAATCCGGTTTATTGGCCTATTATTAATAAGTTAGTAATTCGACTTACTAATTTACCACTAGTAAGTTGGCAATTTATTACGTAATTTAACCCGTTATTTTTTTAGCTTATTTTTTATCGAAAACCGTTTTTAAAGGCCGTAATCCGTTAGGTCGTAATACGATTTCCCTTTTCCTAAAATCTTATCTTAAGATTTTTTTTTCTTTAGTAAGTATTTCTCCTTTTTTCTATTATAGTCTTTCCTATTTTTAAGTTTCGTTTTCGCAAAATTATTTAACGAGTTATCTTAGTTAACTTAATTAAATTAAAAAGGTTTATTATTATGCTTTATTTTTTTATTTTTCTCGATATTTCGATTGCCAAATAATAAAAATGGTATTGCGTTATAAGGAATATATACGTAAAAGGTATTGTTATAATAGGAGTAAAGTTTCTATATCTATAATTAATCATTATATTGCCGAGGTTCGTCGATTAAAGGAAAAGAAATTGGCGGTGAAAAAAGCTTTAGCTAAATTTTTAACGTAACTTTCTCGTATACGGCAATAACGTTAACATTATCAATCTGAAAGTAACAAATTTGTTAATCGAGCCTTTTAGTTTTTGGACGAATTTAATCATTTTACCCATTTGGAATCGGAGTTTATAATCGAAGTACAGGTTTCGAATAAAGTAAATGTTATTAATTAAAATAAAATAAACTAAGGGCTTTTTTTTTCTAAATCTGGTAAATTAAAATATCATTATTTCGAGTAATTTCGTTGTTACTAGTAAAATTTTTAAATAGGCGTTGGGCGTTAATAAAAGTTTTAGCAGGTTTCTAGGTATTTTCGAAGTTCGAGTGCTTTTTCCACTTAATTAAATATTGGGTAAATCCGTTTTATTTTCGTATATCGAAAAGCTTTTCCACTTTATATGTTTATTTGTCTTTTATTTACATATCATTTTATATCGTATGTATTTTAATTATATCTGCTATTAATTCGAATAAAAAACCGGAAAAAAATAAATATAATTTAACTTTAGATAAAAAATTTAATTCATAATTATTTTCTGAGATTTTTTTAGCGATTTTTTATAAAAAAATATATTTGAAATCGAGTTTGTTGTTAAGTCGTTTTGTTTAAATATTTTTTATATATAGGAAAACTATTTCTGTTTTTTTCGAAAATTAAAATGTTTAACTTTTTCTAGTTACAATATTTATTTATCTGGTTACGTACGAATTTTAATTCCGGTTTTGTTTTTTGGTGTAATTATTTAAGTTGTTTTAACGTAAGTATTATTTTAATATTAATTGGACTGTCGTTACCTACTTTTTCATAAATTTTTAAAGTAAATTCAAAATTAACGTTTGTATATATTATTTTAATACTTTCGTAATTATTAATATTATAAGTGAATTAAGTAATAGATAACTTTTAACTTAGCTATTTTATTCGTAATTAATATAATACCGTAAATATATTTCCAAAGTTTGATTCGTTCGTTTTATTTATTCGTCTGTTTAAGATTTAAATACGTTAAATAATTTGGAATTTAAGCCGATTTGTATTATAAAACTTGGCCAAAATTTAAATGTAAATATTGATTTTATATTTAACATATTTTTTTATTAATAATTCGTATATATTGAAAATGTGGTTAAAGAAAATATATGCTATTTGTTCGGCATTTGTGTTTTTATTATATGGTAAAGAATAGGACAATTTCGTAAATCGGTTGACGATTACGAAATTGCTGTCGTAATATATTTCTATAACGGGATTTTTTAATATAGGAAGTTTGGTAATAAAATCGAATATAACTAAATACTATAGTCGTTTTGTAATTGGTAATAGCTGTAACTTTCTGTATAACTTATGTCGTCGAGCTTTTGTTCTGGCGTAAACGTCGTATTATTGGATTATTTTCTATATCGTTAATTTTAGTTTAAGAAAAGAATATATACGTCGAAACTGTTTTAGGATTTTATAAATATTTGGATATCCATATAGTTAATATTCGTATATATCTTATATCAGATCCCTTTGATATTTTTCTAAAATTTGTATTTTGTTTTTTTTTTAGTTTTTTTAGGAGATCGTCGTTATATTACTAGATGTTCTGATGTATATCAAAAGGTATTGCCCGGATTGTCGTAATTTATTACGGGCATAAATATTCTTTTGTAGTAGTATTAAAAATTATATAGCTAACTTTGACTAATTTTTTTCGAAGTTTGATTACTTGTTTAAAATATCGGCTTTATCGTTTTCTAAGCTTTTTTTATAAATAATAACGAAATCAAAGTTCACTATTTTTTTCGTTATAATAAATCGGGTAAAATTTTAATAATTCGCATAAATTTTAATCTGGTACAAATTTTTCTTTAAGAATTACCTGAATTTCTAAAAAGCTATAATAATGGCCATAAATTCCTTATTTAGATTCCTGTAATTAAACTTGGTTCTTTTTAGTTTGTATGAAAAAAAATAATAAGATATAATTTACCTTAATTATTCTGTTATCCGATTATTATATTTAATATATAATCTAAAATATCGGTTTTTAGTTTAACGAGGCGAGTTAAATCGTATATAATTAGTATTAGTTCGCTAGTAATCGTATTCTTAATGTTTTAATTTTTTTTTGTTTCGAGCGTTTATTTGAATTCTTTTTTTTGTAAGGTTCGTTAAAGGTATAATTAATCTACTGAAATTTCGAATAAACTTTCTATAATAATTGGCAAATTTACGGAATATCTGTACTTTTTTGACTATGGTTAGCGTTTGTTATTTTGTAATTATAGCGATTTTCTTAAAGTTTATTTTGATGTGTTTTAAGATAATAATATGTCCTAGATATTTTATTTCCTGTATGTAAAATTGGCTTTTTTTTTGCGTTAATAAGCAGTTTTGCATTTTGTAAAACTTAAAAGACTTTATAAATATGTTTTGTATATATTTTTTCCGTTTCTAAAGAGATGAAAATATCGTCGAAATAGCAAATGACGAAAACATCGAAATATTCTCGTAATACATAGTTAACTATTCGTTAAAAAGTTACTGGTGCGTTTATAAGTTCTATTAGTATAATTAAAAACTTAAATAGTCCGTATTTCGTTTTGAAAATTGTTTTTTATTCGTATTTTTTCTTAATTCTAATAAGGTTATATTTATTTTTAAGATCGAATATTGTAAACCAGTTGATTCTGTAAAATCGGTTTTTTATTTTTGTAATTAGAAGTAATAATATTCGATTTTTAATAATAATATCGTTTAGTTATTAATAATTAATTATAAGTCGTAACTTTTTATTTTTTTTAGATACAAAAATATTAGATAACCTGTTAGTAATTTCGAAAGTCGAATTTATTTTTTTTGTTGTCGATTTTTCAGATATTTTCTAAAAGCGCGTAATTTGTTTCCATTAAAGTTGTAAATGGAGTAAAACTTCGTTAAAGATCTCTCCTTAAAAAGTATTTCATAATTTTATTTGTTATATTCTGGTAATTTCGTATTAAGTTTTTTTGTTGAAAAGTTGTTTATATTGCTTGTATTATAGTAGTATATTGGTTAAATATTTTGATTTTTGGGGTTGTGTTATGACCCAACGAGTCACGGTCTCCAAAAACGGTCTACTACGACCCAACCACAGGTACGCGGTGGGGCAGGTCACGTGAGGGATCACCAACTCACTGGTGGTAAGCCAGTAAGCCGGATCATCAACTTACTAGTAGTAAGCCAATAAGCCGGATCACTAACTTACTAGTGGTAAGCTAGTAAGCCGGATCAAAATATATACGCTTATTATTTTTATAATTTAAATAAGTTTAGTTTATAATAAAATATTATTATTTAAAATATTTTTAATATTACGAAACTTAATACGTTATTATATTTATTATTTAATTTCTCATAATATTTTTGGTAATATAAACTTATACGATTAATATTTAATAATTAGTTAAATATTTTATTCGTTATACATTACAAGTTTTATTTAATAATACCGTCAAACTTTAAGTAATATCGCCGATATTATGTTTCGTAATAAATAATCTAAATAACTTATTTACCAGATCTTTAATAATCCGGATACTAGAATAAAATTCGAAAAAGAAAAAGAAAAACTTTGTCTTTTTCGCGAAAACGTTTTTTTACATTTAAATACTATAAACGAAGGTATTATTTAATTTTAAAAAAATCTTACGACGTTCTTTTCAACCGCTTATAAGAAACTTAAAAACAAAAAAAGCTCCTAAAATCGAAAAGCCCTTTTGAACGAACTAGGTTATTTAGCTGAACTTTATCAAAAAACTGGAAAAAGTTCTTAAACTTCTTAAATCGGAACTTTTTAACGAAACTTTAACCAAGTTATAATCATTTTTAACTTAATATTAAATGTATTTCGAATATTTCTTTATTCGATTAATTACGCTTATTATACGAATAAAAATCGTAATTAAACGATTTATCGGAAATACAGTTATTTAATTCGAATCTGTTATAAAAGAATACGTTATCTTATTAATCGAAAAACGAAACCCGGAAATAATACGAATATATAACGATTATAAACAGTTTAAATAAATATTATCGAAAGCTTTAAAAATAATAAAAGAAAAAATAAAAGCCGAAAAATAAATTTAATAATTATAATAAACATATCGGTTTCTAATTACGGTAATATATTAATTTAATTAGCTTTTAAGCTAAATTAAGATCAAAAAGTATTAGTAATTAAGTTTTTTAATGGCTTAAAAAATTTAAAAAAAATAAATTTAATCGGCCTAATTATGTATCGGATTATATCGTTATAATAATTAAAATCGACGACTAACAATACGTCTAACGTATTAAAGGCAGTTAAAAAATAATAACAAACCTCGATATACGGCTAATACTAACGCTCTTTAACGCGGTAACATTTCTTACGATACGGAACGAAGATCTATAGAATTAGGAGTTACTTATAAAAAGGATTAAAGCCAGACCAAATACTTTAATTATAACAAAATAAAACATAAGGCATTATAATACAAGGCACGTAAAAAACCACATTATGATAATTAAAAACTTGTACCCGAAAAACAAACCAAAAATAATTAAAAAAACGAAAACAATCCTATTAATATAATTCAACCTAAGTATATACCAGGCCCTCTATAACGAAAAGTCTAAAAAGAAATACGAAAATCTAAGAAATTAACTTAATAAACATCGCGAATATAATAAGAAATACTATAAGGATAATTACGCGAATATTAAGATTAAATCAATAAATTTATCTCGAAACATTTAATTAATACGGCAAAATATATACCACATATTGTCGACGACGAAAATATTCTAATTGCAAAAAATGGAAATAATATATTTATAAACGGAAAATTTATATATATTATAAAAAGTTCGATTTTTTTAAATTGTACCGGATATAATAAAAATAAAAAATAATAATAATAATACTTTAAATCGATAACTTTAGAAAATATTTAATCATTAGCCGAAATAAAAAAGTTAGCCCGAAAAAAAATAATACCTGCAAACAAACTTTTTTTATTATTATTAATAATATAATTATTAAATAGAAAAAAGGTTAATTGAGTATACAATAAAAACATATTAATAAAACGGTATTACAGATTTTTATTTTTAATTAATATTTATTATAAATTTTTATAAAAATGTTATTAAAAAAAACTTTAATTTATAAGTAAACTTTGAAATAATAATTAATATAATTCAAAAGCATAATATACCGATAATAACTACAAATATAATAACTTAACACGCTAAATATAAAAACACAAATAAAATTCGATAAACTCGAATAAAAGTTAAACAAAAGATTACTTATAAAAAGCTGCAAAATAACGAAACTCAGAGAAATTAGGACAATTTTCTGAAAAAGGGTTTCAATGCGATAATAAAAATTATTAATAACCTTATTACATAAGATATACGAGTCGGAACATATTAATATACCGCAATAATGGATTACGGAGTTCTGAGCGAAATTATATTGCACCGAATATGGTTAATAAGCTTATACTGCTATAAAAATATAAGTTAAAACCTTAAATAACGACGAATGTCGAAAATTAGGAATTCGCCTATGACAACGAGAAATTTATACGCGAAATTGATTACTTTGAAAATTTTATTTAAGGACGATACCAAATAATTAATTTCTATATTATTTTATTTAGAAATTACGATATAAATTTAAGATTGTTATAGAAATACTAATACGAAATTTTAATTAATAAAAAGATTAGCTAAATAACATTTACCTTATACCTTATACCTTATTCAATGATAAAAAAAGAAAAAATTAAAATCTTAATATTCGAAGAAAAATAACAACAAATGCAGATATAAGAACATAATAAAAACCTTATTACCTAAAGAGATAAAACATAAGAAAAAAATAAATACCTAAGAAACACGACATATCATTATTACTATTAAAGCGAAATTAAAGCAATTAAATAACGACCTAAAATAATAGCCCTGAAAATTAGAAAATCTAATTAATATGTTATTATAATATTACAAATAAGAACAGCTTTTCAAAAAAAGCTCGATACGAAGTTACCAAAATAAAAAAAAATAAAATTATGAAATAATTTTTAAAAAAGGATTTTCGACAAAGTTTTAACTCATTTACAACCTTAGCAAAAACGAATTACGTACTTTTAAAAATATCTAAAAAAATTAGATAAAAATGAATTAAATTTTCGAAATTACCAGCAAAATACCATATGTTTTTCGTACTAAAAAACCGGAAAATTATACCTCATAGTTAATTATCAATAACTAAACGATATTATTATCAAAAATCGAAAGTTATTACCTTTAATATTGAAAATAAAAAACCGACTTTACGAAACTTAATAATTTACAGCATTCGTTCTTAAAAATAAATATAACCTTATCAGTATTAAGAAAAACACGAATAGAAAATAGTCTTTGGGACGAAATACGGACTATTCGAATACCTGGTTATACCAATAGGACTTACAAACGCACCAGCAATCTTCTAACGAATGGTAAACTATATATTACGAAAATACCTCGATATCTTTGTCGTATGCTACCTCGATGACATTCTCATCTTCTCAAAAACGGAAGAAGCACATGCAGGACACGTTTATAAAAATTATAATCTAACGGTCTTGGCTTCTTTGCAGACGGTCGGGCCCACGAAAAAGACAAAACCCGACCGCCGCCAAGATGTTACGTGACTAGCTCAAAGGTTTCAAGGTTCCAAGCACCTTGAGCCCTTTAAGCCGGCGAAGAAGCTTAAAGGGCTTAACGGGCTTAAGGGTATAAGCCGTTTAAATACTTTAAGCCAGAACGAAAATATATACGCTTATTATTATTATAATTTAAATAATTTTATTTTATAATACTTTTTAATATTAATCGTTTATAATATAATAATTCGTTATTTAAAGTATTTTTGGTATTATAAAACGTAATACGTTATTATATTTATTATATAATTTCTTAAAATATTTTTATTAAAATAAACCCATATAATTAAAATTTAATAATTAATTAAACCTTTCAATTATTATATATTATAAAATTTTATTTAATAATACCGTTAAATTTTAAATAATATCGCCGATATTATATTTATTAATAAGTAACTCGAATAGATTATTTATTAAATCCTTAATAACCCGGATATTAAAATAGAATCCTAAAAGGAAAAAAAAAGTTTTATCTTTTTCGCGAAAAAAATTTGCGACATTTAAATGCTATAAACGAACGTATTATCCAACTTAAAAAAATAATAACGATTTTACGACGTCCTTTTAAGCCGCTTATAAGAAACTTTTTTAAAAAAAAGCTTCCGAAACCGAAAACCCCTTTTAAATAAGTTAAATTATTTAGCTGAACTTTACCAAAAAACTAAAAAAGGTTCTTAAGCTTTTTAAGCTAGATTTTTTCGACGGAATTTTACTTAAGATATAATTATTTTTAACTTAATGCTAAATATATTTTGAGTATTTTCCTATTTAACTAATTACGTTTATTATACGATTCGAATTCGTAATCGGATAATTTATCGGAAATACAATTATTTAATTTAAACCCGCTATAAAGAAATACGTTATTTTGCTAATCGAAAACCGAAACTCAAAAATAATATGAATTTATAACGATTACGAATAATTTAAATAAACATTAACGAAAGTTTTCGGAATAATAAATAAAAAATAAAAGCAGATATGCAAATTTAACAATTATAATAAAAAGGATTAATATTTAGTTACGGTAATACGTTTATTTAGCTGGCTTCTAAGTTAAATTAGGGATAAAAGGTATTATTAATTAAGTTTTTTAACGGCTTAAAAATAAAAAATAAATTTTTTAAATTTAATCGGCCTAATTATTTATCGGATTATATCGTTATGGCAATTAAGATTAACGATCGATAATATGCTTAACGTATTAAAAGTACCAAAGAAAAAAATAATAATAAGCCTCGATATAAGGCCAATATCAGTATTTTTCGACGCAGTAATATTTTTTACAGTATAGAACCAGGACTTATAGAATTAAAAGTTATTTATAAAAAGAATTAAAGTTAAACCAAATGCTATAATTGTAATAAGATAAGATATAAGGTAATATTGTATAAAGTATTTAAAAAAAGTCCCGTTAAAATAACTGAAAACTAATACTTAAGAGATACTCTAGAAAAAATCAGAAAACCGAAAGTAAATTTATTAATATAATTCGGCCTAAGTATATATTAGGTCCCTTATAGCGAAAAGTCTAATAAGAAATACGAAAAGCTAAAAAGTTAAGTTAATAAATATTACAAACATAATAAAAAGCATTATAAGGATAATTATACGAATATTAAGATTAAATAAAAGAAATTTGTTTCGGAATCTCTAATCGATACGGCAAAATATATATTATATATTATTAATAACGATAATATTTCGATTACAAAAAATGCAAATAATATATTTACGGACGGGTTATTCGTATATATTATAAAAGATTTAATATTCCAAATCGAATCGAAAATAATAAGAATAATAAATAATAACATCTATATTTTCGATTTATAATCCCAAAAAATATTTAATAATTAGCCAAAATAAACAATTAATTTAACAAAAAAATAATATTTATAAAAAAGACTTTTTATTATTATTAATAATATAATTACTAAACGGAAAAAGAGTTAATTTAGTATATAATAAACAAATACTGCCACAGAGTTATAATAGATTTTTATTTTCAATTAGTATTTATTATAAACTTTCACGAAAAAAGGTTTTTAGAAAAATCCATTAATTTATAAGAATATTTTAGAACGATAATTAAGATAACGTATAAAAAATTATAATTATAAATATAAGAAAATAATTTAATTAACAGAAAGAATTATAACAAAATTAAAAATAATTAATATAATTCGAAGAAATGATCCGTCGTTAATAACGATAAATATAATAATTTAATACGTTAAATATCGAAATAAAAATAAAATTTGATAAATTCGAAAACGAATTAAAAAAAAGGTTACCTATAAAAAAGCTATAAGATAACGAAACTTAAAATAATTAAAAAAAATCTAAAAAGGGCTTTAAATACGACGATAAAAGCCGTTAATAACTTTATTATTTTGGATATACGAATCGAAATATATTAGTATATTGTAATAATGGATTACGGAATTTTAGGCGGAAATTATATTATATTTAATATTATTAATAAGTTCAAATTGTTATAGAAATATAAGTTAAAACTTTACATAACAACAAATATCGAAAGTTAGGAATTCGCTTACGATAACGGAAAAATTATACGCGAAATTAATTATTTCGAGATTTTTGTCTAAGGACGATATTAAATAATTAATTTCGATATCGTTATATTTAAAAATTACGATATAGTTTTAAGATTATTATTAATACATTAATACGGGATTTTAATTAATAAAAGATAACTGAAGTAAGATTTATCTTATGCCTTATTAATAAATTAAAAAAGAAAATATCAAAATGTTAATATTCGATCGAAAATAGCGACAAATATAAGTATAAAAATATAATAAAAACCTTATTATTCAAAAAGATATATTATAAGAAAAAGATAGATATTAAAAAAAATACGACGTATCGTTAATATTATCAAAGCAAAATTAAAATAATTAAATAACGACCTGAAATAATAATAATTTCGAAAATCAAAAAATTTAATTAATATGTTATTATAATATCATAAATACGAACAGCTTTTCAAAAAGGAGTTTAATATAAAGTTATCGAAATATAACGAATAGGATTATAAAATAATTTGTAAAGAAACATTTTCGACGAAATTTTACTTTATTTATAACTTTAGCAGAAGCAAATTATATATTTTTAAAGAATATCTGAAAAATCGATTATAAAAGAAAATTCGACTTTTAACGTTATTAGTAAAATATCTTATGTTTTTCGTATTTAAAAAATAGAAAATTGCGATTTGTAGTTAATTATCGATATCTAAACGATATTATTATTAAAAATCGAAGATTAATATTTTTAATTATAAATATAAAAAATTAACTTTATATAATTAAATAATTCATAATATTCGATTTTAAAAATGGATTTAACTTTATTCAGATTAAGAAAAGATATAAATAAAAAACAACTTTTAAAACGAAATACGAATTATTTAAATATATAGTTATATTAATAGGATTTATAAATGTATTAGTAATCTTTTAACAAATAATTAATTATATTTTACGAAAACATCTCGATATTTTTCAAAAAATGAAATATATATATATATAATATATATATAATATTTTTTAAGTTTTTTAACACGTAAAGTTACTTATTAATACAAATAGAATTAGTTTTATATATTGAAAATAAAATATCTAGGATATATTTTTTCTTTAGGATATATCAGCATAAATTATAAAAAAATCGTTATAATTATAAAATAATAAATGCAAATTACTGTTAAAGAAATAAAGGTATTTTTAAGATTCGTTAATTATTATAGGAAGTTTATTCGAAATTTTAGCAAAATAATTATATCTCCAATAAATTTTACGAAAAAAAAGAATTTAAATAAACGTTAAATACGGGAAAAATGTTTTAGAATATTAAGAATGCGATTATTAACGAACTAATATTAATTATATACGATTTAAACCGCTTCGTTAAGCTAAAAGCCGATATTTCGGATTACGTATTAAACGTAATAATCGGGTAACGAAATAATTATAGCAAATTATAGCAAATTATACCTTATTATATTTTTTATACAAATTAAAAGAAACCGAACTTATTTACAGCATTTTAGATATGGAATTTATGGTTATTATTATAATATTCCGAAAATTTAGATGTTTTTTAAAAAGAAATTTATATTAGGTTAAAATTTATACGGATTATTAAAATCTTACTAGATTTATTACAATAGAGAATTTATAGGATAATAATTTCGTTATGCGAAAAGATTAGCGAATTTCAATTTCGTTATTATTTATTAAAAAACATCAAAAAATTGCAAAGCAAATGCCTTAAGCAGGCGACCAAACCTTAAAAAGAAATAAGTTAAAATTAACTATATAATTTTCGATATTATTATAAAAGAATATTTACGCCCGTAATAAATTACGATAATTAAGTGTTATTTTCTAATATATATTAAGAAATTTAGTAATATAATAATAATCTCGTAAAAAATTAAAAAAACCAAATAATATATAAGTTTTAAAAAATATTAAAAGGGTTTAATACGAAAAATATACGAATATTAGTTATGTAAATATTTAAGGATTTATAAAACCTTAGAACGGCTTTAACGTATATAATTTTTTTCCTTAAAATAAAATTAACGGTACAAAAAATTATACGGCAATACGATATTTACGCTAGAACGAAAACTCGACGACATAAGATATACGAAAAAATACAGTTATTATTAATTGCAAATCGACCATAATATTTAATTAAATTGAGCTTTATTATTAAATTTCTTATGTAAAAAGTTTTAATTATAAGAATATATTATAATAATATTTTCGTAATCGTCGATCGATTTACGAAATCCTTTTATCTTTTACTATATTACGAAAATATAAATGGCGAATAAAAAGCATATACTTTTTAAAACAAATTTTCAATATATACGAATTATTAATGGAAATTATTCTAAATAAAGGATTAATATTTGCATTTACGTTTCAGCAAAGTTTCATAATATAAATCGGCTTAAATATTAAATTATTTAATATATTCAAAATTTAAATAAATAAATAAAATAAATAAATTAAACTTTAAAAACTTATTTACGATATTATATTAATTACGAATTAAAAACTTAAGTTAAAAACTTTTTGTTATTTAATTAATTTATAATATTAATTATTACGAAGATATCAAAATAATATTAACGAATATAAATTTTGATTTTATTTTAAAAATTTACAAAAAAATACGCGATAATAATTTGATTAATATTAAAACATTTTTTTAAAATAATAATTATAATATTTATATTAAAAAAAGAAACTAAAACTAAAATTTGTACATAATTAAATAAATAAAAATTATAATTCGAAAAAATTTAAAAAAAATTAACTTTCGAAAAAAAAAAATTAATTTTCCTTATTATTAAAAATATCCAAATATAACGACCTAATAAAATATTCGATTTCAAATATATCGGTCCATATAAAATCGCTAAACAAAATCTTAGAAAATAATTATTAATTAAAATTTTCACCAAAAGTCAAATTTTATTTAATTTTTTAAGTTTTTTTATTCGAATTAATAATAAATATAATTAAAATATATACGATATAAAACAATATAAAAATAAAAATAAATAAATATACGAAATAAAAAAAATTAATATACGAAAATAAAACGGATTTATTTAATACTTAATTAAATTAAAAAATATTCAAATTTGGAAAATATTTAAAATTTTATTAATAATTTTATTAACGTTTAACGCTTATTAAAAAACCTTTATTAATAACGACGGACGCGTTTTAATTAATAACTAATTAATTAATAACCGGAATATTAAATTAATTAACCGCGGTTTGCGTTAACACAATAATTATTATAACAATCTTTAATTATTATTATTTTTTTAAACGTTCGAATTTTTTTATGACTTTTATATTTTTAATATTTTAATAAAATATTTCGATATTATAATAACGAAATAACCGTCTTTATTTTTATAAACGATTTAATTTGTTAATAACCGTTCGTAATATTTTAAAAACTTATTTCTTTTTGTATAAAAGTTTTTAATATTTAATTTTTAAAAAGCCGAAAATATTATAAAATCCGATATAATAAATATAACTTAAATATTTTAAAAAACCCCAAATAATTTTATATTCCGTATTTTCTTTTATAATAAAAATAAAAAATTATTTTAAAACTTAAACCTTTAATATATTTAAAAAAAAATAAAAATATTAACGTATTTACAGAAACGAAACTTTTTAACGTAATTCGATATAACGAATATAAAAGAAAATTACCTATCGAAATTAATAAATAAATAATTTAATGTTTAAAAATAATAATTTTTAAAAAAAATATATTATAATTTAACGATTTTAATTTTTTTGTAAATAATTAAATTTACGAAAAAAACAAAACCTAACTACCGTTAAAATATTATGTAATTAATTTAAGAGTTTTAAAATATTAAATATTTTAAATTTTTAAAGCCGGCGAAAAAACTTAAAAAATTTAACAAATTTAAAAATTTAAATTATTTAAATATTTTAAACCAAAATAAACATATATATATTTATTATTTTTATAATTTAAATAAGTTTAACTTATAATATTTATTAATATTAATTATTTATAATATAATAATTTATTATTTAAAATATATTTAATATTACGAAATATTATACGTTATTATATTTATTATTTAATCTTTTACGATATTTTTATTAACATAAACCCATATAATTAAAATTTACTAATTAATTAAACGTTTTAACCGTTATAATAAAATTCTTTAAGCTTTATAAAACGCAAAATTATTTATTAATGTAAAAAAAATTAATTTTATGCGTAAAAAATAAAATATCTAGAATATATTATTACCTTAAAATATTAAAAATGTAATTACTAATAAGTTAATATTAATTATATATAATTTAAACCGCCTTATTAAACTAAAAACCGATGTTTCGGATTATACGTTAAACGTAATAATCGGATAACAAAATAATTAAAGCAAATTATACCTTATTATATTTTTTTATATAAATTAAAAAAAACAAATTTAATTACGGCATTCCAAATAAAACATTTATGGCCATTATTATGGCATTTCGAAATTTTAAGGATTTTCTAAAAAAAAATTTACATTAAATTAAAATTTATACGGATTATTAAAATTTTACCTAATTTATTACGACTAAAATTTTTTAAAAACGATAATTTCGTTATACGAAAAAATTAACAAATTTCGATTTCGTTATTATTTATAAAAAAACTTAAAAATAATAAAATAAATGCTTTAAAAAATAATTAAATTTCGAAAAAGAATTAATTAAAATTAACTATATAATTTTTAATATTATTATAAAAAATATTTATACTTATAACAAATTACTACAATTCGGGTAATACCTTTTGATATATATTAAAAAATCTAATAATATAATAACGGTTTTTTTAAAAAAAATTCAAAAAAGAATAAAATATAAATTTTATAAAAATAATTAAAATATTTAATACGAAATAAATATAAATATTAATTATACAAATATTAAAAAATTTACAAAACTTTAAAACGATTTTAACGCATATATGTTTTTTTAAAACAAAATTAATAATATAATAATTTAAATAACAATATAATAATTATATTAAAACAAATATTCGATAATATAAGTTATATAAAAAATTATAGCTATTATTAATTATAAAATAATTAAAATATTTAATTGTATTTAACTTTATTATTAAATTTTTTATATTAAAAAATACAGTTATAAATATATATTATAATAATATTTTCGTAATCGTTTATTAATTTATAAACTTTTCTTATTTTCTATTATATTACGAAAATATAAACGCCGAATAAAAAGCATATATTTTTTAAAAATATTTTTTTAATATATACGGATTATTAATAAAAATTATCTTAAATAAAAAATCGATATTTATATTTAAATTTTAATAAAAGCTTATAATATAAATCGGATTAAACTATAAAGTTTTTAAAGTTTTTAAATTTTAAACGAATAAATAAATAAACCAAATAAACCAAAAATTAAAACCTTATTTATGATATTATATAAATTACGAACAAAATAACTAGGTAAACAATTATTATTTATATAATTAACTTATCTTATTAATTATTACAAAATATTAAAATAATATTAATAAACGCAAATTTTGATTTTATTTTAAAAACATATAAAAAAGTACAAAACGACGTTTTCATTAATAATAAAATAATCTTTATATTAAAATAATTCTAATAACTATATCAAAAAATAAAATTAAAATTAAAATACGTACGTAACCAAATAAGCAAATATTATAATCAAAAAGTTTAAAAGGATTAATTTTCGAAAAAAGGAAAATAATTTTTTTCGTTATCAAAAATATTTAAACAAAATAGCCTAACAAAAAACTCGATTTCAAATATATCGGCCCATACAAAATCGCCAAAGAATTTCAAAAAAACAATTCTTAATTAAACCTTTTACTAAAAATTAAACTTTATCTAATTTTTTTACGTTTTTTTATTCGAATTAATAACCGATATAATTAAAGTATATACGGTATAAAATAATATTGAAATAAAAACAGAATAAATATATAAGATAGAAAAAGTCCTCGATATACGGATATAAAACGGATTTACCAAATATCTAATGAAATAGAAAAAGTACTCGGATTTCGAAAATATCTAGAAATTCGCTAAAAATCTTATTAACGCCTAGCGCCTGTTAAAAGACTTTTACTAGTAACGACGAAACTACTCGAAATAATAGTATTCCAATTTATAAGATCCAAAAAAAAGAAATCCTTGGTCCACTACATTTTAATTAATAACGTTTATCTTACTTAAAGCCTATACTTTAACCACAAATTTTAACTCCAACTGTACAAGGTCGTCGAAATCGTCTAAGGACTAAAAAGCACGATTAACAAATTTTGCACTTTGGGATTAATAATGCTGGCGCTAACGATGTATATAAAAAAAACGTGCAAAAGTTTCGAATAAAGATTTTTCGGCCGTTAGCTTTTTTTTTTAAATTTTTTCGATTTTTCAATATAACGATTAATTATAAAAATAAGAAGTTTTATTCCGTCGTACGAACGACCTCGACGAACATGTTTTTTACAACGAAAAACCCTATTTATTATTTGGCAATTAAGCTGCTGCGCAAAATAAAAAAAATACATATCGCGTCAAAATTTTCAAATTTAATTAAATTAGCCAGAGCAAGTCCTTATTCGAATTTACGAGAACGACGTTTAGATATACCGGAAAACATATTAAATGGATATAAGAAGTTTACCGAAAAAAAAATTTTAAGGGCAAAATTTATAAAAGGAGGAGATCGTATTATAACCTAACGAGCCACGGTTTCCAGAAACGGTCTGCCACGACCCAACTATAAGTGCGCGATAGAGCAAGTTACGTAAGGGATTACCAACTTACTAGTGGTAAGCTAGTAAACCGGATAATTAACTTATTAGTAATAAGCTAATAAGCCAGATTACTAATTTATTAATAATAAATTAATAAGCCAGATCAAAATATATACGTTTATTATTTCCATAGTTTAAATAATTTCAGATTATAATAAAATATCGTTACTTAAGGCACCTTTGATATTACGAGACGTAATACGTTACTGTATTTATTGCTTAGTTTCCTACGATTCACCTATTAATATAAACCCGTACGACTAAGGTTTAATAGTTAGTTAAACTCTCTAGCTATCACCGATTGCTGCTTTAGATCGTTATTTAGTTGCTTTAGTTTTGCTTTAATGGTAATAACGATATGTTATATTTTTTGATACTTATTTTCTTTTTTATATTTTATTCTTTTAGGTAGTAAGGTTTTTGTCGTATTCTTATATTTGTATTTATCGTTATTTTCGATTAAATATTAAGATTTTATTTTTTTTATTCGCTAATAGGGTATAAAACAATCCTTATTTGGTTAGTCTCTTTATTAATTATAATTCTATACTGGTATATTTATGGTAATCTTAAGATTATATCGTAATTCCTAAATAGAACGATGTCGAAATTAATTATTTGATATTATTTTTGAACAAAAATGTTAAAGTGATTAATTTCGCGTATAATTTTTTCGTTATCGTAGACAAATTTCTGACTTTCGACATTTGTAATTGTGTAAGGTTTTAATTTATATTTTTATAATAATCGAAACTCATTAATCATATTTAATATAATATAATTTCCGCTTAGAGTTTCGCAATTTATTATTACGATATATTAGTATATTTTAATTCGTATATTCAAAGTGATAAGATTATTAACGGTTTTTATCGTTATGTTTAAAATCCTTTTTAAAAGTTCTTTTTAATTCATTTAAATTTCGTTATTTGCGATTTTTTTATAAATAACTTTTTTATTTCTTTTTGGAATTTGTTAAATTTTGGCTATATTTCTATATATAGCGCGTTATGCTGTTATATTTGTCGTTGTTGTCGGCGTATTGTTCCCTCGAGTTATATCAGTTGTATTTAATTCTGCTGTAATTTTTTTCTTTATTATGTAAATTGTTTTTTTATAGTTTCGACCGTATCTTATTATACGTCGTACTAATTATATTTCAGAATTCGTTTATAAATCAACGTATTTTTTTAAATAACTTTTCTTTCTTTAAAGTTTATAATAAATATTAATTGAAAATGAGAATTTGTAATGGTTTTTTTGGTAATGCTTTTTTATTATGTATTACATTAATTCTTTTTTTGTTTAATAGTTATATTTTTTATAATAAAAAAACGAATTTTTTAAGGGTATTATTTTTTTGGATTAATTTTTTATTTCGGCCAATTAATAAATATTTTCTGGGATTATAGATCGAAAGCATCGATATTATTATTTATCGTTTTTATTATTTTCGATTCGATTTAGAAAATGGAATCCCTTATAATATATACGGGTAATTTTTTCGTATATGTATTATTTTCATTTTTCGTAATCGGGATATTCTCGTCGTCGACAATGTATAGCGTGTATTTTGCCGTATCGATTAGGGGTTTCGAGACAGATTTTTTTTGTTAGGATTATAATATTTGTCGAATTAGCTTTTTGACTTTACGTATTCCCTGTTGAATTTTTTGTTATAGGGAGCTTGGTATATACTTAGACCGAATTATGTTAATAGATTTGTTTTCGTTCTTTTAATTGTTTTTGGATTATTTTCGGATACAGGTTTTCAGTTATCCTAACGGGGTTTTAAGGCACCTTACATTATGCTGCTTTATGTCCTATTTTGTTATAATTAAAATATATGGTTTGGTTCTAGTTTTTCCTATAAGTGGCTTTTAATTTTATATGTTTTGGTTCCGTGCCGTTATAAGAATACAGCCTTTATAAGAATAAGGCTGGTAGCCAACCAGCCACCGATCAGCCACCGACCTATTTACTAATATAAATCCACCATCTAGCAGCTAATAAGAAACGCCAGATAAAAATAACCTAATATATTTATTTCTTGGAATTTGCTTTATAACTAATCGAAAATTACCTTATCCATCTTACAGTTATCTATTATTTTATAAATTTTTTATTTACTATAGAAAATAACGTAATAAATATTAGAAATAAAGTTCGTCGACTGCAAAACGAACTTAAGTTACCAGTCGAAAAGATCGCCGATCGGAACCCAACCGATAAGCGATTAATTACGGTACGGAAATAGGTAAAAAAGCTTATAACGGAACTTTAACGGGCAAAAGACCATAATCCCTAGGATCCCGAATCACCTTATATATATAATAGAGATGCGTCTCGGCAACCGTTAATTAAACGGTCGGAAAACGGGCGTAATATAACGAACGTATCCCGGAATTCAAAGCAAAAAAAGGTTAAACCCTTTAATAATAACCAGATTTTAGAAATTATTCGTTAGTAAAACGAATAATATTCGAAATTATTGCGATAATTAGTTAAATAACAAATAATAATACAAATTAAAAAAATATAACTTTATAAGTTAATTACGATATTGTCGCAAAAGCCAAAAAACGATAAACGAATACCGCGTTATAATTATCTGAAAATTTTGGAACGTATATCGATTTAAAAAAAATTAAATAAAAATTATTACGGAAATTTATATAGAAAAATCAAAACGAAATACTTTTATTTATATTAAATAGACCATAAACCATATAAACGTTTTTATTATAAGCGTATAACGATTATACCGTATTATACTTAATTATTTTAATTACGAAAAAAAACTAAAAATAAAAGATTTATAAATTTTTATTAGGAGAAATTACGTAAATTTTAATGTTTTTAATAAAAAATATAAAAAATAATTTATAGAATTATAATAATAATCCGATTAATCGCCGTTAAATTTTTACGTTAAATGAAAATTTTTAATTTATAAAATAAAGTTTATAAATATTCTTAATTCAGAAAATAATCGGGATAATAAATCTTTTATTTTTAATTATTTTTATAAATTAATATTAAGATTACGAAATATTTTATTACGGAAAAGCGTTAAATTAAAACGAATTAATATTATGGTAATTAAGGTAGAATATTACCAGAACGCCTAAAAAAACGAAAAAAAACCCCACTATTTTCCGTTAAGAATGTTAATAAAAATAAACGATCTCATTTTAACGTTTTCGGAAAAAAAAATTCCCAGAATAAATTAAAAATACCACGTAAAAATAATAAGAACCATGAGGGTTTTTATATTCGGAACGCAAATAATCGCCGATTTACTTCCGATCGGAAAAAATCTATATAACTTAATACTTTTAATTTTTACAAAGGTTTATTTAAATATTATAATTATAAAAAAGTAAGCTATAAAATATAAATTACAAATCAAAAAAGGATACGAAAACCTTATTATCCCGGCTATACGGAAATCGATTTCCGAAAATCATATAAAACATTATAATATATAATAATAAATCAAATTAATCCCTAAACGTAAATCTAAAAAAAGCCGAAATAAACGTATATATTTAATTTATTTCGGCTAATAATTATAAAATAGTTAAAATAAAACCTCCATTTAAAAAAAGGTATTTATCAAAAACAATACGAAAAATATCACGGTGTAAATAAATATAAATACCGGAATATAAATAAATATTATAAATAAAAGGTTAGCGAAAAATTTTAATTTTTAATTAATTTTTAAAAATATTCCGAGCTTTATCGGCGTTAATGGTACGTATATTAAATATTATAAAGCTTACGAAATTTTTATTAGCATAATAAAAAATAACGGAAACAAACGAAAATTTAAATAAATTTATTTTACAATATACCGCAATCGGAAAACGCCTAATTTTTTTATCTAAATCCGGAATAAATAAATTAAAAATCCCATTAAATATAATTATATATTAATAATTATACGAGCCGTTATAAAAAGTCGATAAATAAGAAATTATAAACCTAATATTTTCGAGTAAAAAAATTTATACTGTTAATCTAATAAATTTAGCCGAATAACTAAATATCCCGAAATTCGGAAAATAACAAAAATAGGGGTTAACCGATTTTTTTATATACTTAAAGAATTTCCGGCGAATATATTCCCAAAAAATAACGAGAAAAATATTTTAGTTATTAGGGGCAAAATATATAATAAACCTGATTCCAAGGAAAACGCCCTTATTTGGCCTAATTTATCTTATTTTGGAAATTTAAAGAAAAATATTTAAAAAATATATCCGAAAAAACCTAAAAATAGATTAAATATATTATTCGAAAACGGACGTAAAAGTACTAATATTATTTATGCTTAAAAAGAACGGCAATTTCCGATTATACGTCAATTATAAGAAGCTAAATCGGGTAATAATAAAAAACCGATATTTTTTATTTTTAATTTTAAAAATAATAAATTTCTTAAAGTTAATTAAGATATTTTCGAAAATTAATTTTAAAAATATATATTATTATATTAGAATTAAAAAAGGCAATTAATAAAAAACTATTTTCTAAATGTAATACGGGCAATTTAAATATACGGTTATATTATTTGGCTTTATTAACGTATTAATTACGTTTTAGGTTTATATATATAAAGTATTAATTAAATTAATTAATTAAATATATATAATATATTTAAATAATATAATTATTTATTTGGATAATTTAAAAAATATACGAAATATTTTTAATTAATTTACGAATAATTATTATAATATTAATTATTTACTAAAACGTTTAAGTACGAATTTTTAAAAAAAGTTTTTAAAATTTATAATTAATATTAACGGTTTGGAAATAAACCGCCGATTAGTTAATATTATCGAAATGTGGCCAGAATTAAAATTAATTTGTAATATTTAAATATTTCTAGAATTTGCGAATTGTTATCGGAAATTTATCGCTTATTATTTACGTATTACTGTTATAGGAACAGGGGTTCCTGTTTCCAAGAGACCTACTTATAGGGCCTAGCGCGGATCTGTTACGGGTAAACCCCGGGCAAAAAGGCTTAGCCTATTAAATGATCTAAATAATTTAAATAATCTGGACCAGATTATATAGATTATATAGATCTACGATATACTCACTTTAGGAATTGGGATATATAATAAATCAGTTTTTTATATAACTAATACCTACTTAGTTTTTCGTTTTTTAGCTATTAATTTAAACTTTTAATTTAAAGACCATTATACCGTTCTTTAATTAAGGGAAAAATCTTTAAATCTTTTTAACGAATAAACTTCCAGTAAATTATTTCTCGCTTTATTATTACTTACAAATCAAAACCTTATTTCGGATATTATTTATACTTCTAGGTAGATATATAATAGGTTCGTTATATTTTGATAATTTTTTAATTAATAGCCGACGAATAATTTATCGTTTAGTTAAGGTATAAATTTTTTTAAACTTAATATAAACGATAACATAGAACGATATTTAAAAATACATAACATACCCGATCCCCGTTATTAACCAGTGAAAGATTAATAATTAAATTAAACGATTTACTTCTTATTAAAAAAGTTCTTTAATTAATTAATAACATAACACTCTTTATTACTCGATCTTAAGGAAGCCTTTTTTCCTTTTAACCCCAATAACAGCCTTTACTCGCAAAAGAAATAATTAAAATATAAAGAGCTAAAATAAGTAAGGATAAGAAAAAATACCCAGCTGGAAACCAGAAAGGAAAAATACCAAAGCGCTTAACTAAAAAAAGAGAACTTACTATGGAAAAGCGAATAGACCTTTTGGCCCAAAAAGTTAAAAGCCTGAAAAAGGAAAACATTCGACTTGCCAAAAAAAAGGAAACTAACTTTTCCGCAGTTCGGCTTTTTTAAAAGACAAAACCAAGGAAATAGTTTCCAATTATTTTCGTTCGGCGCGGATCGATTATAGTAATAAGGAATTTCGATTCTGCCATTATTTGGCGCGAATCGATTACGAGAAAAAACTGTTTCGCTTTTTAGCTATTATGGAATACCGGACGTCAAAGGTTATAAATTAACTCCCTTCAAGCCCTATAATAGATTTACGAATGTGGAAAGATTTTTGGTATAGGCCAGGCTTTACCTTAAATTTTATAAAAGTTTTTTAACAGAAGATTATCAAAAGGTAATAGCCATTTTTTTAGCTATTTACTAGAAAAGTTTTTTTATGGTTCGAGCCTATTATAAAAGATTACTTACAAAATTACCCCGAAAGATTTTCGGATATAATTAATTATATTTTTAACAAATATAAATATTTTGAAAAAAATAAGCCTTATTTAAAAACCTAAATAAAAAATAATATGCAATTAAACAGCTTTATTTTTTTTGCTAAACCAAGTTAATATCTAAATATATAACGGAATTTAATTACTTGGCAATTATTTTTAATTTACTAGAAAGCGCATTATTTTATTCTTATTATAACGGCCTAAAACCTTAAATTAAGGATGAATTATATATGGAACCTAAGATAAAATCCTTTATAAAATATATAAATAAGGTTATTATTACCGACCGACGTATTTTTAATCGGTATTTCGAAAAAAAGGAAACCGGCAAACGAAACAATAATAAAAACTTTAATAACCAAGCTAAAAAGGATAAAGGCAAACTTTAAAAGAAAACGAATTCTATTTCGAAGGAACCTAAGAAAAATAAATCCAAAGTAAAATATTTTAATTATGGCAAAAAGGGGTATTTTAAAAACGAATATTACTCTCCCGCCAAAAGGGACTTCAAGAAAAGAAAAATTCCTTAACCCCAGAAGAAAATTAAGATAATTAAACAAAAAACCGATAATAAGGCAAAAAAAAAGGAAAAAAAAAATTAATTCGATTTCCTTTTAGCCAAAATTCATTATTGCCATAACTATTCAAATTCAGAATAATATCCCAAAGTACGAGAATTATCTCATTTGCTAGGACTTTAAGATTAAAGCCTATAAGTATCACTCAGGATAAACGGCTTCTAGAATAGTTATAGGGTTAGGATACCAGTGCCACCTTAATTCCCAAAAGTATGAAATGCATATAAAGGACGGTTAATTTCGACCGGATATTAGCAATTATAAACAGTTATCCCTAAAGCTTTACGAATTCCCAAAATGTTCGGTATATGCTAAAAAACCCAAATCGAACCCTTACGACCTGCTGCATTTTACCGTTTGTTACCTCGACGATTATCTCGTTTATCTTAAAGCTAAAAAGGATAACGAATTTTGGCCTAAATAAGACGAAAAAAATACTTACCGAACCAAATAACGCATGTAAATATATAAAAACCTCTCGATAGCCGAAATACCCCAAATCTTATTACTTACATCCTAATTCAAAATGGAGTCGAAAGGCTATATCGCAAGGATACTTATGTTACGTTTTGACGTTTTGCATTTAATACGAATTCCTAAATATAGGAATATCTTTTTCAGAAATATACTTTTCCGATTTTATAATTTAGGAAATGCAAAACCAAGGATTAAACCAAAAGAAAACAATTACTTTCGGATATTAATTAGGCAGAAAAAAATGGTACAAATGCATAGATAATTATTATATTAAGTATGCGGCTAAAAAGGTTCGAAAATAAAAACGTTTTTTCGCAAGCAAATTATGTTAATTAAAAAACGATAAAGGTCTTCGAAAATAAGGCATCGAAAAGCCTTAATACATAAAACCTTATATAAGGTAATTAAGGGATTATGTAGCCAGATCGAGATTTTTTTGTAATACAAAAATAAAACGTTTAAAATTATGATCGATTTAGGAATAAAAAGTAATTTTATTTTTCTTATAGTAGCAGAAAAATATTAAATTCCTTAGAAATATAAGTTAAAATCTTATAAATTACGTACGGTAAACGGAAGCTTGTTTATATACGAAAACGAACGAATTTTTCGAAAAACTAAAAAACTTTTAATACGAATCCAAAGATACCAAAAGTAGATTTCGCTGGACATTGCCGACATTTCTAAGTACGATATTATTTTGGAAATACCGTAACTCAGATTTAACAATTTACGGATTAATTGGAAGTATTAAATACTTTTATGAGAAAATAAATTACTCGAAAATGATAACCAAAAAATTTGTTATATTATTAAAAAAGTCCAAATTGCAAATTAAGTCTTTATAGTATTACTTAAGTATTAACGATTTAAGAAATTATTTAAGGACAAAGAAAACCACGAGCTATTATTATATAATTAATAGGACCATAAAATACCCATTAAGGAAAAATATTATCCCAAATTTCATAAGATTTATTACATAAATTTTAATAAATTAAAGGCCTTATAGAAAAATATTTAACTTAATTTTAAAAAATATATATATTTAACTTTTTAATTTCCTTACGAGATACCCCGTTCTTATGGTACCAAAAACTAAGGATGAAAAATAAAAAATTAACGAAAATAAAGATTTGATTTTTAGAAAAATAATTAATTACCGATAGTTAAACGATATTACGATTAAGAATAAATATCTTTTAATCCTTATAAGTACGTTAAAAAAACGTTAATAAAACAAAATGGTTTACCGTATTTAATTTTCGAAACGGTTATTACTGTATTAAAATGGCCAAAACAAAAAATGGAAAACGGCTTTTAGAATAATATATAGACTTTACGAATATAAAGTTATGCTTATAGGATTTACTAATGCCTCCGCTAACTTTTAACGCTTAATCATAATTACGTTTAAAAAATTTCTGGACAAGTTTGTATTTGTTTATTTCGACGATATCCTTATTTACTCCGAGATTTTCAAGGAATATAAAAAATAGGTCGCTTAAATGTTCCAAACGTTAAACGAAGCAAATATCCGAATTAACCCAGCCAAAAATATATAATATACGCAGAGGCTAAATTTCCTAGGATATATTTTTACCTCCGGCCAAATTTAAATTTAACGTTTTAAGATGGAAATAATTAAAGACTGGCCTATCCCTAATAAAGCAACCGTTATAAATATCCGGCAGATTTTAGGATTTACGGATTACGTACGTAACTTAATTAAGGGATACGAAAATATAATTAGGCTATTAACGAAATTTATTATCAAAAAGTATACGAAAAAAGAATTTGAATTTTCAAAAAATGCGAAAAAAACGTTCCAAATATTAAAAGATGCGATTACTAATGGACCCATAATAAGATTACCTAACGCAAACAAAAAAAACGCCCGAAAACAAATACTTTAGATTATGCCCTAGGCGCCGTCCTAAAATAACTAAAAAAATAACGGCAAATAATACCCAGTGGCATATTACATAAAAGCATTCCGAAAGGCGAAATTTAGATATTAAATCTACGATAAAAATTATTAGTAATTATTAACGCTTTTAAAAAATAGGAACTTTTCCTTAGCGGAATAAAAAAAACCTTTTAATATTTACTCCGATTATTTAACTTTTACCCAATTTATGAAAGCCTAAGAACTAAATAAACGGCACGAAAAATAAATAATTTTTTTATCAAAAATCAATTTTAAAATATATCATATCAAAAGTAAAAAAATATCCAAGCGGATATTTTTAATCGCAAAAAAGATTACAATTCTAAAGTTCCTAAAAGAAATATATAAATACTATAATATAACCAGGATAACATTATACAATTATGCGAAATTCTAAGGAAACTATCTCTCGAACTTTTGATACGGTTCCGGAATTCTTATAATGCATAGGAACAAAAAAAAGTTCAGCAATTAAAAAAAATAGCTAAAAAATTAATTACTATATTATGGTAAAATCTATATTCCAAAGGATCAATAAAAGTAATTCGTAAAGGAATTCTATAAAAACCCGTTATACGGATATTAAGAGATTTTCAAAACTATTAGACGGTTATAAGAAAAATATGATTTTCCTAAGCTACGCCGTATAGTTAAAACAGTTATTAAAAACTGCAATATCTGTAATAAGACAAAGGCAGTACGACATAAACCTATAAACTGTTACAACTTATTGAAATTTTAAATAAGGTATAGAATATTATAACTTGGGACTTTATTATTAACTTATTTTTATTTAAAACCTAATTACTGGAGTCGAATACGACGAAATATAAGTAATTGTTAATAAATTTACCAAATATAAGTATTTTATACCTTTTAAAAAAACGCAATAACAGAATAATTAGCCTATACCTTTATTAGGTATTACTTTAATAAATATAAAATACCAAAAAAATCATTTCTAATAAAGATATATTTTTCATTTTAAAATTTGGCACCAGCTTTTTTAAATAAATTAGTGCTAAACTTAAATTCTTAATAGCATATTATTCTTAAACGGATAGCTAAACCGAAAAATTAAACCAGACCTTAGAATAGTATTTCCGAAATTATATTAATTACTAATAAAATAATTAGGTAAAGTTTTTACCATTAGCATAAATCGCTTATAACATATCTGTTAATAAAAATATGGGTATATCTCCCCATACAGCTATATACGGACGCGACGTAAAGGCGAAACGTTTTAAATAACTATTTAACAAAGTTTCAAAGATTATTACAATTACTCCAAAAGCAAAAACATTAATAATAAAGATTAAGACGATTTAAACTCGTTTCCAAAACAAATTACGATTTCTTTAATAACGAATAACTTAATATTATAATAAAAAGAAAATTAAGGGATTAATTTTGGCAAAAGGAAATAAAATTTACTTATTATGCCAAAAATAAAACGCAATCTTAAATATTTCATAAATTAAAATAAAAAAACCTAACGACAAGCTTAATTTTAAGAAATTTAACTTATTTAAAATTAATAAAATTATTTCCAAAATTAATTATCGACTGTCGTTATCTAAAAATATAAAGATATATCCTATTTTCCATATTTCGTTATTTAAATTAATACCTAAAAACGCCTTATTAAAAACAAACCTGGAAATCGAAAAAGATAATAACAAATATAAAGTCAAACAAATACTGGATTCCAGAATAATTAAAAATAAGATCCAATACTTAATTAAATAGGAAAGATATTTATACGAAAAAAATTTATGGGAATTATTTAACTATTTAACGAATACGATAAACTTGGTTAAGACGTTTTACCGCCAGAATCCTGACCGACCGTTTCTAATACGGCCAAAGTCGCGGGCGATAACGGTCCCTCGCTTAAATCTAAACCTTCGGCGTTTTAGTCGAAAAAAATAAAAGCTTCCAAAATGGCGTCCATTTCAGAAATAAGTTACGCTTGTTCCGTTTTTACGCAATATTACTTTTCTTCCATTCTTTCCCGTTTTTTAACCGATTTAGTTCTTTTTCTTTTTTCAAAATAGTTATAACCTTTTTCTTTAAAACCTTTTATTAAAAACGTAAGCGTTTTATCCGACTAATAAGCTCCCTTATTTTCTTTTCGGCAGCTTCTTAATGCGCGACCAAGGTGTTCTCCGTTTTTCGTTATTCTTTTTCCAAACGATTATGCATTTTACCTAATTTCGTTAATAAATTTATAGTTAAAATGTCGTAGTTTAGACGTTGACGACGGGTACAATAACTGTAACTTAAGATATCCGGAATAAAGAAATATTCGGATTCGCTAAGACGAATATGATTAAAATAAGAAAAGGCCTTAATACCAAACTTTTTGATGGAATTAGTTCGAACGTTACGAAAATCGCGTTAATTTAAGCGGGGTTTCTTTTTTTCTTTTCGAATACGACTTAATATAGTAAAATTAACTAGGACATTTTCAAAAACTTTTTTTAATAAAAACAAAATAGCTATTTACGATTTTTATCTTTGGGACAAAGATCTTTGGAAAGGGGAAATAATATTATAGGAATAAAGGTTTCTATTTCCAGGAAACCTACTTATGGTGTAACGGCTAGGCGGTTTAACCAACCATTAAACCTTAAGTCGACGGGTTTATGTTAGCAGGAGTATCGTGGGAATCTAAGTAATAAATATAATAACATATTCCGTTTCGTAATACCAAAAGTGCTTTGGGTAACGAATTATTATTATAAGCTGAAGTTATTTAAATTATGGAATTAATAAACGTATATATTCTTTTCCTTTAGTTAAATTATTACCAGTAAATTGGTGATCCGGCTTACTGGCTTACCACTAGTAAGTTGGTAATCCGGCTTACTGGCTTACCACTAGTAAGTTAGTAATCCGGCTTACTGGCTTACTACCAGTAAGTTGGTAATCCATTATATAACCTGATCCACATGTTTTTTTGGCCTTTTCCGTTACGACCGTTCCTGGAGGCCGTAGCTTATTAGGTCGTAATACGATTTTTCTTTTCCCAAAATCTTGTTCTCAAGATTTCTTTTCTCTTGGTAAGTTTTTTCTATATACCTTTAACATATCTTGTGGTATATCCAAACGTCGTTTTCGCAAATTCGAATAACGATTTACTTTAATTAATTTAATTAAATTCGAAAGTTTTAACGTAATACCTTATTTTTTTTATTCTGTTCGGCAGTTTAATTACCAAAAAATAAATAAAGTTTTTTATTATAAAAAATATGTTCGTTAAAGTTATTCGTATAATGGGACAAAAATTTTTATTTCTATAATTAATCGCCACATTACAAAATCGAAAAGATTAAAAAAAAAAACTAACGGCCGAAAAATCTTTATTCGAAACTTTTACGCGTTTTTTTCGCATATATTATTAACGTTAATATTATCAATTTTAAGGTATAAAACTTATTAATTGTACCTTTTAATCCTTAAATAATTCTAATAACCTTACGTAATTGGAATCAGAATCCGTAATTAAGGTTCAGGCCTTAAAAAGGGTGGACGTTATTAATTAAAATACAGTAAATTAAAGGCTTCCCTCCGTAGATTTCGTAAATTGGGATGTTATTATTTCGGGTAGTTCCGCCGTTACTGGTAAAAGTTCTTTAATAGGCGCTGGGCGCCAATAAGGTTTTTAGCAGGTTCCCAGGTGTTTTCAAAATTTAGGTGCTTTTTTTATTTAATCAGATACTAAGTAAATCTGTTTTATTTTCGCATGTTGAAGATTTTTTTCATTTCGTATACTTATTTATTTTCCATTTCCATATCGTTTTATACCGTATATATTTTAATAATATTTGTTATTAACTTAAATAAGGAAATATAAAAAATTAGATAGAATTTTACTTTTAATAAATATTTTAATTAATAATTATTTTTTAAGATTTTTTTGGCGATTGTATATAGACCGATATATTTAAAATCGAGTTTTTTGCTAAATTGCTTTATTTAATGTTTTTAATAACGAGGAAAACTATTTCCCCTTTTCGAAAATAAATCCTTTTAATTTTTTCTAATTATAATATTTATTTATTTACATTCGTACAAATTCCAGTTTTATTTTTATTTCTTAATATAATTATCGTAATTATTTTAACATAAGGATTATTTCGATATTAATTGAACCGTCGTTGTACGTTTTTTTATAAATTTTTTGGAATAAAATCAAAATTTACGTTCGTAAATATTATTTTAATATTTTTATAATAATTAGTATTATAAGTTAACTTAATAATCGGTAATTTCTTAACCCAATTATTTTATTTATAATTAATATAATATCGTAAATAAATTTTTAAAATTTAGTTTATTCATTTTATTTATTTATTTATTTAAGATTTAAACGTATTAGATAATTTGTAATTTAGGTCGATTTATATTATAAGGCCTTGCCAAAACTTAAATACAAATATTAATTTTTTATTTGATATAATTTTTATTAATAATCCGTATATATTAAACATATATTTAAAAAAATATTTACCAATTATTTAACGTTTATATCCTTATAATATAATAAAAAATAAAAAAATTTCGTAAATCGATCGACGATTACAAAAATATTATCGTAATATATTCCCGTAATTAGATCTTTTAATATAAAAAGTTTAATAATAAAGTTAAATATAATTAAATATTATGGTCGTTCTGTAACTAGTAATAGTTATAATTTTCTATATAGCTTATATCGTCAAGTTTTTACTTTGGCGTAAATATCGTATTACCGTATAATTTTTTATATTATTAATTTTATTTTGGAAAAAGAATATATATGTTAAAATCGTTTTAAGGTTTTGTAAATCCCTGGATATTTATATAATTGATATTCGTATATTTTTCGTATTAAAGTTTTCTGATATTTTTTAAAAATTTATATCTTATTCGTTTTTTGGTTTTCTAAAAAATTATTATTATATTATTAAATTTTCTGATATATATCGCAAAGTACTGCCCGAATTATTATAATTTGTTATAGGCGTAAATATCCTTTTGTAATAATATTAAAAATTATATAATTAATTTTGACCAATTTTTTTTCGAAATTTAATTATTTTTTTAAAATATTTGTTTTATTATTTTTAATCTTTTTTTATGGATAATAACGAAATCAAAATTCGCTAATCTTTTCGCATATTTTAATTATTATCCTATAAGTTCCCTAATCGTAATAAATTAAGATTTTGATAATCCATATAAACCTTGACTTAATATAAGTTTCCCTTTAGGAAATGCTTAAATTCCCGAAATGCCATAATAATGGCCATAAATTTTTTATCTAGAATATTATAATTAAATTTGATTCTTTTTAATTTATATAAAAAAATGCAATAAGGTGCAATTTGCCTTAATTATTTTGTTATCCGATTATTACGCTTAATGCGTAATCCGAAATATCGGTTTTTAGCTTAACGAAACGGTTTAAATCGTATATAATTAATATTAACTTATTAGTAATAATATTTTTAATATTTTAAAATACTTTTTCCGTATTTGGCGTCCATTTAAATTTTTTTTTCGCAAGATTTATTAAAGGTATAATTATTTTGTTAAAATTTCGAATAAATTTTTTGTAATAATTGGCGAATCCAAAAAATACCTATACCTTTTTAATTATTATTAGCGTTTATTATTCTATAATTACAGCAATTTTTTAAGGTTTATTTTAATATGTTTTAAGATAATAATATATCTTAAATATTTCACTTTTTATATATAAAACTAACTTTTTTCTGCATTAATAAATAACTTTACGTTTTATAAAGTTTAAAAAATTTTATAAATATATTTTGCGTATGCTTTTTCCGTTTTTGAAAAAATAAAAATATCGTCGAGATAGCAAACGACAAAAATATCGAGGTATTTTCGTAATACGTAATTTATTATCTGCTAAAAGGTTATTAATACGTTCGTAAATTTTATTAATATAATCAAATATTTAAATAATCCGTATTTTGTTTTAAAGGTTATTTTTATTCGTATTCTTTTTTGATTCTGATAAAGTTATATCCGTTTTTAAAATCGAATATTATGAATTATTTAGTTCCGTAAAATCGGTTTTTTATTTCCGTAATTAAAGGTAATAATGTTCGATTTTTAATAATAATATTATTTAATTGTTAATAATTAACTATACGTCGTAATTTTCCGTTTTTTTTAAAGTACGAAAAACATAAGATATCTTATTAGTAATTTCGAAAGTCAAATCTATCTTTTTTGTAACCGATTTTCCAAGTATTCTTTAAAAATACGTAACTTATTTTTATTAAGGTTATAAATAAGGTAAAATTTTGTCGAAAATCCTTTTTTAAGAATTATTTTATAATTTTATTCGTTATATTTTGATAACTTTATATCGAATTTCTTTTTGAAAAGCTATTTGTATTTGTAATATTATGGTAATATATTAATTAAATTTTCTGATTTCTAAAGCTATTTTTTTTTAGATCGTTATTTAATTATTTTAATTTTATTTTAATAATAATAACGATACGTTATATTTTTTTTAATACTTGTTCTTTTTTTGTATTTTATTCTTTTGGGTGGTAAAGTATTTATTATGTTTTTATGCCTGCATCCGTCGTTATTATTAATCGAATATTAAATTTTTAATTTTTTTTATTTGTTAATAAGAAATAAAACGAATTTTACCTGGCCAGTTCCGCCGTTAATTAAAATTCCGTACTGGCGTATTTATGGTAATCCTAAGATCATATTATAATTCTTAAATAAAACGATATCGAAATTAATTATTTGTTATTATTTTTTAACAAAAATCTCGAAATAATTAATTTTGCGTATAATTTTTCTGTTATCGTAAACGAATTCCTAGCTTTCGGTATTCGTCGCTGTATAAGGTTTTAATTTATATCTCTATAACAGTTTAAACTTATTAACCATATTTGGTGCAATATAATTTCCGCCCAAAGCTTTGTAATCTACCATTGCAGTATACCAATACGTTCCGATTCGTATGTCCAAAGTAATAAGGTCGTTAACGTTTTTTATCGTCGCGTTTAAAGCCCTTTTTGGAAGTTTCCTTTAATTCCTTTAGGTTTCGTTATTTTGCGGCTTTTTTATAAGTAACCTTTTTTTTAAATTTTTATTTAAATTTATCGAACCTTATTTATATTTTTTCGTTTAACGTATTAAACTATTATATTTGTCGTTATTTTCGGCGTATTATTTCTTCGAATTATATTAATTGTTTTTAATTTTTTTGTAATTCTTTTTTTATCGAATAAATTATTTTTCTATATTTGCGATTATATCTTATTATGCGTTATTTTAATTATCGTTTTTAAAAAATTTTATAAATTAATATATTTCTTTTTTAATAGTTTTTTTTTGGGAATTTGTAATAAATGCTAATTAAAAATAAAGATCCATAATAATTTTTTAATAATATTTTTTTATCGTACGCTAAATTAATTCTTTTTTTATTTAGTAATTATACCATTTATAATAATAAAAAGGTTTTTTTTGCGGGCATTATTTTTTTAGGCTAATTTTTTATTTCGGCCAATTATTGGATATTTTCTGGGGTTATAGTTCGAAATTGTCGATATTATTACTTATTATTTTTATTATACTCGGTACGGTTTAAAAAATCGAATTCCTTATAATATATTCGGGTAATTTGTACGTAAATATATTATTTTTATTTTTCGTAATTAAGATATTTTCGTCGTCGACAATATATAACATATATTTTACCATATCGATTAAATATTTTAGGATAAAGTTTTTTTATTTAATTCCGGTATTCGTATAATTATTTTTATAACGCCTTTTGTTATATTTGCAATATTTATTAAGCTAGCTTTTTAATTTTTCGCATTTTTCGTCGAATTTTTTATCGTAATAATCCCGGTTAAATTTTTAGTCGTAAATCTAATATATATTTGGCTTAAATTATGTTAATAATTTTATTATTTTTTTTTTAATTATTTTTGGATTATTTTTCCGGTATAAGGATTTAGTTATTTTATTTTAGCTTTTTAAGTTTTTTATATTTGTAAGCCTTATATCCTATTTTACCGTAATTAAAGTATTTAATCTGGCTTTAATCCTGTTTATAGGTAACGCCGAATTCTATAAGTCCTGGCGTCGTTCCGTAAAAAATAAAGGGTACCTTTTTTTTTCCTTAATTAAATTTATTATATTTCGAACGTAAAGTATATTATCTTTTTTTTATTGGTTTTCAAATTGTTAATTATTAATTTCAATTACTTTTATAATATATTGGTCCAGGGTAATTAATCGTTTAATCCGAATAATCTTATTTTTCATATTATTTTTTAACTTTTTATAAAATATGTTAATAAAGGTATCGGTTTTGTCGTTTTCTTATTTTACCTTAGCCGCAAAATTTTTGAAAGTTACGGCGTATTTGGACGCAGGTTTTTTTTATCGGAATTATAAAACTTGTTAAGTTATGAATCGTTTTTTATCCGGATTACCGAAATTATCGCATATTTTGTTTTCGAAATTAGTATATGTTAAAAATTTTTTATTAATAAATTTTTATTTATTTATTTTTTTATTTTTAGGAAATTTCTTATAATAAGTTTAAATTAATTAACCGTATTTCTTATTAGGTATGTTTTTATTATTAGGATTATATCTACTGGGTTATTAAGATTTAAAAAACAAAAGTAAATTTATGCCTAAGTTAAAAAGGTTTAAGGGTTATTTTTTTTATCGTAAGGTTCTGGTTTTTTTGGCTTTATGCGAACGAAAAAAGGTTAGGTAAGTGGCGTAGCCTTAAATTGTCGAACTTTTTTTTAACTTCCGAATTCGAGCTTAAGGCTGTTAAATAAGGGTTTCCTAAATGCTGGTTAATATTTTAACAATGTTAAATATTATTCAAAATTTAATAATATTATTAAATAAAAGTTTATAACGTATAACGGTTAAACGATTTAATTAATTATTAAACCTTAAGTTAACGAGTTTATATTAATAGAAATATTGTAGGAATTTAAGTAATAAATATAATAACATATTACGTTTTATAATACTAAAAGTATTTTAAATAACGAATTATTATTGTAAGCTAAAGTTATTTAAATTATGGAATTAATAAATATATATATCCTTTTTTTTAGTTAGATTACTACCAGTGAGTTGGTAATCCGGCTTATTAGTTTATCACCAGTAAGTTGGTGATCCGGCTTACTAGCTCACTACCAGTGAGTTGGTGATCCATTACGTGACCTGATCCACATGTTTTTCCTGGCCTTTTCCGTTGCGACCGTTCCTGGAGGCCGTGGCTTGTCAGGTCGTAACATATGGGGCCTAGCGCAGATTTATTACGGGTAAACCCCGGGCAAGAAAATTTGGCCTATTAAGTGATCTAAGTAATTTAAATAATTTGGACCAAATTATATAAATTATATAGATTTACGATATATTCATTTTAAAAATTAGGATATATAATAAATCAATTTCTTATATAAATAATACCTACTTAGTTTTTCGTTTTTTAGCTATTAATTTAAGCTCTTAATGTAAAGGCAATTATACCGTTCTCTAATTGAGGGAAAAGTTTTTAAATCTTTTTAACGAACAAACCCCTAATAAATTATTTCTCGCCTTATTGTTACCTGCAAATCAAGACCCCATTTCGGATACTGCTCATACCTCTAGGTGGATGTATAACAGGTTCGTTATAATTACCGAATTTATTATTAGGTTTTTAAAAAGGGCGTAAAATAAAGAAAAAATAATAAAATTTCGGTAATCCGAAAAGGTTAAAAAGGCGTTCCGAAATTTAAAAGGTATTTTTTAATTAACGATTATTTTTTAATATTAAGATAATACTAAAAATATTAGAGTTAAATTAAATGTTTCGGTAAAAGCCATATTAAAGATATTTTTATAAAAATACGGAAAACATTAATATTTAATAACATATTAATTACGAAAATTAAATCCAATTAAAAAAAGGTAGGTTATAAGGTAATAAAAATTATTGGTGATTATAAAAAATCTAAAATATTAACGGTAATACCTTAAAAATACGAGAAAAAATTTCTTAATATTTACCGATTATATGGCGTTAAAGAATATAATAAAGGCGCCGGCGCGTAACTTTAGGAAAAGGTTGGCTCGATAAATTTACCGTTTTACGTAATTTAATTTTAAGATTTAATACCGACCGGACGTTATTAATCCGGCAAATAAGTTATTTAAACGCTCGGATTATATATTAGGGAAAATTGCGTATAAAAACATAATTCCTACGTTATTTAAGAAATTCGGATTTACGAATAATATACCAGAAAACGTACGAAAAATGGTTATAAATATATAATACGATTTAAAGTATTATAAACGAATAAAAAGCCGTATAAAAGTAACGTAAAATTTGTTTAATATAAAATTTCTAAATAAATTTTAAATAACGAAAACTTAGGTAATTATTATCCGTATAAAAAAAGCGGAAAATCCTTATTATACGATCGTAAAAGATTTTCGAAAAAAAAAGGAAAATAAAAAATTATATATTTATCGAATTTATTTTTTACAAATAACAATATAAATGTAAATTACAGTAATAATATATTTAGCGGTTAAATAACGGCAACCGTAAATTACGACCGTATTACGATTGGATTCCGAAAAGTTTGAAAAAAACGAAATTAATATTAAAATTGTTATTTATAATTAATACGTTTTACGTCCTTTAGTAAAAAAGTTATTTAAAGATAAAACGGTATTTTAGCCGAAAATTTCCCGACAGTTATACGATTAGGTTCGAAGGTTATAAATTAAGGATTTAAATATTATAAAGCTAATACAGATAATTAAATATTAAGCCGGAATAAAAAAAGATATTTTTTAGACTTAAATAAAGTTTTATATTATTAAGATAAATTCGTAATTTTATTATAAGGCATTTTACGAAAATAGTTAATTAAGTAATATTATAATAATTTAAAAGTAGAATATATAGAATATATCCGTATGCTGAAATTAATAACTAAAACATTTTACTGAGAAAATATAATAAACGATATCCGAAAATATAACAAATAATATCCGAATTATTAAAATATAATAAAGTTACGCTATAAACCATATAAATAACTATAGCCCCTGTTATTATTTAAATAATTTTTTCAAAAAATCTCGTTAAATTTTATTACGAGATTTCTTAAAAACTTAGGTTTAAACGGGTTAAAATACGACGTAATTCTGGTAATCTTCGACCGCTTTACGAAATTAAAATTATTTATCCTTACGGTTAAAACTTTAACCGTAACCGAATTAGCCCGATTATTTTATAACGAGATTAAATGCAAATTCGATACGCTAATCGGAATTATTAACGATAAAGACAAATTATTTACGAATTAATTTTGGGCGGGATTTTATAAGAAATTAAAAATAAAACGGCGAATGTTAACCGTTTATTATCCGTAAACCGATAAGTAAACGGAATATATTTATTAGGTTTTAAAATATTATTACCGTAATTATATTAATAAATATTAAAAACATTAAATAAAGTTATTACGAAATACGGAATTTATATATAATAATATATAAAATACGTTTATCGGCCGTTTTCCGTTCGAAATCTTATATAAATATTATTTAAAGATAATAAAATACGTTTTATAAAATTTTAAAGGATAGATATAAAAAATTAAAAAGCGTTTCGAAAAAATGGTATTTATTTGTTAAATAATATATAAATATTAAGAAAAAATATTAATAACCCAGAAAAAATATTATAATTAACGTTATACGTTTATACAATTTTAATTAAAGTAATAAATAAATTTATTAACCAAAGATTTTAAATGTAAGAATAAAAAATTTATATTTATTTATATCCGGATTTCGATTAAAAAGTAAATAAGCTTTTAGGCATATAAAATAATTTTTTTATTAAATATTAACGGATATATAATATATTTTAATATATTTATTAAAACCATAATATAATCGAAAACCGGATAACGTTTAAATGACGTTACCGGATTTAATAAAATAAATAAAAATAAATAATAAAGAATATCGTCCGTTATCGAAATAATAGGGGGTAATGCAAATATCTAATTAAATAAAAAGATTAACCCGCCGAATATAATACGTAAAAACCTCGAAAA
Organism: Monosporascus cannonballus; assembly: GCA_004154925.1. NCBI lineage: Eukaryota > Fungi > Ascomycota > Sordariomycetes > Xylariales > Monosporascus > Monosporascus cannonballus. The sequence goes on from QJNS01000072.1 coordinate 293,437, forward strand.
TATTTCGAATATACGTTTAAGATATTATAATATTACGAGAAAAAAATTAGATACGTATATAGAAAATAAGATAACCCAAAGACCGTAAAATAATAATAATTTAATTAAAAACTGATTATTTAATAATTACAAAATTTATAAAAAATACTTTTAAACAAAATTAAAATATTAATATTAAAATATTATTTAATTATATAACTGTTTTTAAGTTTTTAACGAATAATTACTTTATTATATATTAATTAAAAATTAATTAGCGATATAAAAAAATTAAACTTTTATTTCGAAAATAAAATTTTGCGCTAATTTATTAAACTTTGTATTAATTAACTTTTAATAAATATGTTAAAGAAGTTAATATAAAAATATCGGAAAATAATCGGAAAATATACGATAGCAAAAAGCGAGTATATTTATTAAACTTATTAAACGTAAAATCTAAAACAAAAAATTAAAAATATTCCATTCCTTACGAAAAATAAGGCCCAGATAACCGGAATATAATTTATTATTAATCGAAAAGAAGGCGTTATTCTTAAAGCATTTAATTTACTTAAGTTTGATAACAATTTTGCTAAGTAAAACCGGTTTTTAATTATAGTTATCAATAAATATTAAAATTTCGTTAAAACGTTAAAAAACGAGCGGAAAATATTCGTAAATAGGAAGCATAATAATATAACGGCTTTCGAAAATCGTTTTAATTATAAGAGTACCTTAAAATTACGCTTAATCGGAAATTAATATCGAAATAATAAAAAAACCATAATACTTATAAAAAAATCTATATTTACAAACCCATAAAACGGTATTAAAATTAGATTTTCGCAACTATAATAAACGATCGGAAATCGACTTTAATTATATTAAGGAAATAATATTCCTTAATAATAATTACGTTAAAAGCAAACTCGGCCTTACGAAAAACGTCGAATCGACGACCGACCGCAACCATATCGGAACGTTTATACTAGGTACCCGTAGTACGAACCTTTTCGAATTCGTCGATTAACTCCTAATTATTAATACTGAATTAAAAAACCGTTTAGGCGGTACCTTTAAAAACGATCGAATTTTAAACCGAAATTAAATAACGATATTAATAATATTAAGAATAATTATTTACTGCGTAAAAGGTTTTACAATAATAATTAGTTATAACGTAATTTAAGGCGTCCAGAATTTAAACGTAAATCGTACGGTAATCGAAATAACGTTATATTACGTAAATATAATACGGCTTATTACCGTTCGTAATACAATTAATATCTATTTTATTATTGGCATTAAAAGGATAATGTTAAAAAAATTCTTATCTTTTTTAATATTAAAATATTATTTCTTTTAGAACTTCTTACGAAAAAAAATATGGCAAACGGAAATAATACGCAAAATAAACGGAAAAGGCAAAATAAAAATAAAGAAAAACGAGAAACAAAACGGAACGCGTATAAAAAAATAGAAATATAAGCGTAAAAGGGAAAAAAATTAAATAAGATGAAATTAAAAACGGATTATAATAAAGAACTGGGCGGAATATAATCAATTACGTAACATAATACGTACTAATTATTACGGCAACTATTTATAACATAATATAACGGTAAATTATCCGCAAATATACATAACCAAATCTGCAAAACGCGTTATATCAAATTAATAATAATGCTATTAATAACTAATAACTTAAAAGAGGGAAATAATTATAAGAATACAGCTCCTATAAGGATAAAGCTGGTAACCGACCAGCCAGCGATCAACCACCGACTTATTTATTAATATAAATCCACCATCTAGCAGCTAGTGGGAAACGCCAGATAGAAATAACCTAATACACTTACTTCTTGGAATCTGCTTTACGACTAGTCGAAGATCACCTTACCTAGCTCATAGCTATCCATTATCTTACAGCCGTAAAAGGTGTTATTACGTCGAAAATCGTTAGTATTAGCCGTATATCGGGATTTATTATTTTTTTAGTGTTTTTAATGCGCTAAGCGTATTGTCGGTCGTCGATCTTAATTGCCATAACGATATAATTGGACAAATAATTAGGCCGATTAAGTTTTAAAAAAGATTGTATTTTTTAAGTTATTAAAAAATTTAATTATTAATATTTTTTATCTTTGATTTAACTTAAAGATTAGCTAAATTAGCATATTGCTGTAATTGAATATTAATTCCTTTTGTCGTAATTATTGAATTTGTATTTCGGCCTTTATTTTCTCGTTTATTATTTTAAACCTTTTTATTAATATTTACTTGTATTATTTGTAATCGTTATATATTTATATGATTTCCGTGTTTCGTTATTTATTTAATAAAATAATATATTTTTTATTTCGGATTTAAATTAAATTATCGTATTTCCGGTAACACGTTTAATTGCGAATTTAATTCGTATAATATATTTAATTAGTCGAAAAAACAATTTAAATTATATTTAACAGTAAATTAAAAATAATTATAATTTGGGCGAAATTCCGTCGGAAAATTTTAGCTTAAAGGGTTTAAGAATTTTTTCTGGTTTTTTTAGTAAAGTTTAACTGAATAATTTGGTTCGTTGAAAAAAGTTTTCCGGTTTCGGGAGTTTTTTTCTTTTTTTTTAGTTTTTTATGGGCGGCTTAGAAAAACGTTATAAAATTATTATTGTCCTTTTTAAGCTAAAAAATACGTTCGTTTATAACATCCAGGCGTTAAAGAACTTTTTTGCGAAAAAAAAAGATTACTTTTTTTCTTTTTCGGATTTTATTTCGATATCCGAGTTACTAAGAACCTGGTAAGTAGGTTGTTCGAGTTGTTTATTAGTAAATATAATGTCGGCGATATTGCTTAAAGTTTAACGGTATTATTAAATAAAAATATATAACGTATAACAGTTAAACGATTTAATTAATTATTAAATTTTAATCGTACGGATTTATATCGGCAAAAATCTTATAGGATTTTGATTAATAAATATAATAACGTATTACGTTTCGTAATATTAAAGGTATTTTGAAAAACGATATATTATTGTAAGCTAAAGATATTTAAATTATAGAAATAATAAATATATATATCCTAACCCGATTTGTTAGTTTATTATTAATAAGTTGGTAATCCGGCTTACTGGCTTATTATTAGTAAGTTAGTGATTGTGACGAGCTAGGGGTTTGATCAACTATTAAACCTTAGTCGTACGAGTTTATGTTAGCAGGAGTATCGTAGGAATCTGAACAATAGATATAATAATTTTATTACGTTTCGTAATACCAAAAGTGCCTTAAATAACGATATTATATTATAAGCTGAAATTATTTAAATTATAAAAATAATAAGCGTATATATCCCGATTTCTTTAATATTACTTATTTCTGCTTAATAGAACCTTATTAAACGGTTGCTTAATACTACTTAGTCGTACTTAATTATATTTAATTATACTTAGTTAAAACCCGTTAAGTATTAATTACGTAACTTTGAATTAACGTAACGTTATAATCTTAGCTGGACCGTTTTCGCAGGTCCAGCTGGCTTGGGTCGTAATACGATCTCTCTTTTCCTTGAATTTTGCCCTTAAGATTTTTCTTTTTTTTTGGTAAGCCTTTTTTTCAAAATATTAACCTGTATTATTAAAAGTCGTCGTCAGGTTTTTCGTCCACCGTATGACGTCAAAATCTGCTTTTTATTTTTGATAATTTTAATTTTGAAATTATGTTATATTTTTTATATTTTTTTAAAAACTAGAAATACAAAATAGTAGAAAATGTTTCCAAATATAAGACGTAGGTTAAACGTAATTATTTCTGTAATAATAATAGTATATCTTTATCCTTTTTAAAGAATATTCTTGTCGAAAATTAACGTTTAAAATACGAAAAGATATTAGCGAAAAAATATTTGTTGGAATTATAAAAATATTATTAACAAGAAATAAATAAAATTATTACGTAATTAATTCGTTTACGAAAACAAAAAGCTTTTTTTCGTTTAAAAGAAATTAAAATAATACAGTAAGAACTATAGTTGCTAAAGGAGCTGGAGAAATAAAAGCGCTAGGAGCAAAAGCAATTGGAGGCCGCTGTTACGGCTGCTATATTAGCATAGGCCGCGGCCGATTGGCCCGATATCCCGGCTATTAACTGGTTAACTATGAACTGGGATACGCTTATCGTTATTAATGAAAATTCTTTAATAAGCGTTGGACGCTAACAAGATTTTTGGCAAGTTCCTAGGTATTTTCGAAATTTGGATATTTTTTTATTTAATTAGGTACTAGATAAATCCGTTTTGTTTTCGTATGTCGAAAATCTTGTTTATTTCGTATATTTATTTGTTTTTTATTTTTATATTATTTTATGCCGTAAGTACTTTAATTATATCCGTTATTAATTCGAATAAAAAAACGTAAAAAATTAAATAAAATTTGATATTTAATAAAAATTTTAATTAAAAATAATTTTTTAGGATTTTTTTTAAATAATTTCATATAGAATAATATATTTAAAATCGAATTTTTTGTTAAGTTATTTTATTTAAATATTCTTTATAACGAACAAAATTATTTTCCTTTTTTTAATGTTAAAGTTTTAACCTTTTTTAATTATAATATTTATTTGTTTAATTTCGTACGAATTTTATTTCCGTTTTTGTTTTTTAATATAGTTATCGAAATTATTTTGATATAACGATTATTTAATATTAAATAAGTTATTATCGAACGTTTTTTTGTAAATTTGTACAATAAATCTAAAATTTATATTTATAGAAAGTATTTTAATGGTTTTATAATAACTAATATTATAAGTTAATTATGCGATTAATAATTTCTTAAGCTAATTATTTTATTCGTAATTAATATAATATCGTAAATAAATTTCTAAAATTTGGTTTATTTATTACGTTTATTTATCCGTTTAAGGTTTAAATACGTTAAATAACTTCTGATTTAGGCCGATTTATGTTATTAGACTTTCTCAAAATTTAAATATAAATATTGATCCCTTATTTAAAATAATTTCTATAAGTAATCCGTATATATTAAAGATATATTTTTTATTCGACGTTTATATTTTCGTAATATAATAAAAAAATAAAAGAATTTCGTAAATCGGTTCACGATTACCAAAATATTATAGTAATATATTTTCGTAATTAAATCTTTTAATATAAGAAATTTGGTAATAAAATCGAATATAATTAAATATTATAGTCGTTTTACGACTAATAATAGTTGTAATTCTCCGTATAGTTTTTATCGTGAAATCTTTGCTTTAATATAAATATTGTATTATTATATAATTTTCTGTATCGTTAATTTTATTTTAAAAAAGGAATATATGCGTTAGAACCGTTTTATGGTTTTGTAAATTCTTAGATCTCCGTATAACTAATATTTATATATTTTTCGTATTATATCCTTTTAGTATTTTTCTGGAATTTATATCTTATTTTTTTGGTTTTTTAAAAAATTATTATTATATTATTAAATGTTCTGATATATATCGAAAAGTACTGCCCGAATTATTATCATTTGTTATAAGCATAAATATCGTTTTATAATAATATCGAAAATTATATAATTAATTTTAATTAATTTTTCTTTAAAGTTTGGTTTTTTATTTAAAATATTTACTTTATTGTTTTTAAGCCTTTTTTATAAATAATAACGAAATCGAAGTTCGTTAATTCTTTTACGTATTTTAATAATCGTTTTATAAGTTTTATAATTGTAATAAATCGGATAAACTTTTAATAATTTATATAAATTTTAATCTAAAATAAACTTCCTTTTAAAAAATATTAAAATTTTCGAAACACCATAATAATAACCATAAATTCCTTATTTAGAATACCGTAATTAAATTCGGTTTCTTTTAATTTGTACTAAAAAAATACAATAAGATATAATTTGCCTTAATTATTTTGTTATTTAATTATTACGCTTAATACGTAATCCGAAATATCGGTTTTTAATTTAATGGGACGGTTTAAATCGTATATAATTAATGTTAGTTCGTTAGTAATTGTATTCTTAATATCCTAAAATGCTTTTTCCGTATTTGGTATTTATTTAAATTTTTTTATAAGGTTCGTTAAAGGTATAATTTTTTGCTGAAATTTCGAATAAATTTCCTATAATAGTTAGCGAATCCGAGAAATATCTGTATTTTCTTAATTATCGTTAACGTTTATTATTTTATAACTGTAATACTTTTCTTAAGGTCTATTTTAATATATTTTAAGGTAATAATATATTTCAAATATTTTATTTTTTACTTATAAAATTTTTTTTGTATTAACAAATAACTTTACGTCTTGTAAAACTTAAAAAACCTTATAAATATATTTTACGTATATTCTTTTTATTTTTAAAAAAATGAAAATATCGTCAATATAATATATAACGAAAATATTAAGATATTTTCGTAACATATAATTTATTATCTGTTAAAAAGTTGCTAATACGTTCGTAAATTCTATTAATGTTATCAAATACTTAAATTATCCGTATTTCGTTTTAAAGGCTGCCTTTTATTTATATCTTTTTTTAATTTTAATAAGGTTATATTTATTTTTAAAATTAAATGTTATAAATTATTTAATTCCGTAAAATCGGTTTTTTATTTCCGTAATCAGAAATAATAATATTTAATTTTTAACCGTAATATTATTTAATTATCGATAATCGATTATAAATTGCAATTTTCTATTTTTCTTAAGTACGAAAAATATAAGGTACCCTGCTAATAATTTGGAAAATTAAATCTATTTTTTTATAATCGATTTTCCAAGTATTTTTTAAAAATACGTAATTTATTTCTGTTAAAATTATGAATAAGGTAAAACTTTGTCAAAAATCTTTCCTTAAAAATTATTTTATAATCCTATTCGTTATATTTTAATAATTTTGTATCGAGTTCCTTTTTAAAAAGTTATTTATGTTTATAATATTATAATAATATATTAATTAAAGTTTGTAACTTTTTAGGTTATTTTTTATTATTTTAAATCGTTATTTAATTACTTTCATCTCGTTTTGATAATAGCAATAATATATCGTATTTTTCTTTAATACCGGTTTTTTTATATTTTATCCCTTTAAGTAATAAAGTTTTTATCGTATCCTTATGCCTATATTCGTCGTTATTATCGATCGAATATTAATATCTTAAATTTTTTTTCGTTGATTAATAAGAAATAAAACGAATTTTATTTAACCAAATTTATCGTTAAATAAAATTTCTTATTAATATATTTATAATAATTCTAAGATTATATCGTAATTTTTAAATAAAATGATATCGAAATTAATTATTTAATATTATCCTTAAATAAAAATTTCGAAATAATTAATTTTGCATATAATTTTTTAATTATTATAAGCGAATTTTTAATTTTTGATATTTATCGTTATATAAAGTTTTAATTATATTTTTATAATAATTTAAGCTTATTAACCATATTTAATACAATATTAATCTCGCCCAAAGCTTCGTAATTTACTATTATAATATATTAATACGTCCCGATTTGTATATCTAAAATAATAAAATTATTAACGTTTTCTATTATTGTATTTAAAGCCTTTTTCGAGAATTCCTTTTAATTTCTTTAAATTTTATTATTTTATGGCTTTTTTATAGGTAACCTTTTTCTTTTACTTTTTATTTAAATGTATCAAACCTTATTTATGTTTTTTTGTTTAACGCGTTAAATTATTATATTTATCGTTATTGCCGGCGTATTATTCCTTCGAATTATATCAGTTATTTTTGATTTTGTTATAATTTTTCTCCGTATCGAATAAATTATTTTCTTATATTTATGACTATATCCTATTATGCGCTATTTTAATTATCGTTTTAAAGATTTCTTATAAATTAACGTATTTTTTCTTAATAATTTTTTTCTAGAAGTTTATAATAAATATTATTTAAAAATATTAAATCCGTAATAATTTTCTAATAATGTTTTTTTATCGTATATTAAATTAACCTTTTTTCCGTTTAATAATTATATTATTAAAAATAACAAAAATAATTTTTTACGGGTATTGCTTTTTTTCGGGTTAGCTTTTTATTTCGGCCAGCTATTAGATATTTTCTGAGGTTATGGTTCGAAACTGTTAATATTATTACTTATCGTTATTATTATTTTTAGTACGATTTGGAAAATCGAATCCGTCATAATATATATAGGTAATTCGTACGTAAATATACTATTTCCATTTTTCGTAATTAGGATATTTTTGTCGTCGACAATATATGGCACGCATTCTGCCGTATCGATCGGATATTCCGGGACAAAATTCTTTTATTTAATCCTAATATTTGCGTAACTATCCTTATAAGGTTTCTTATTATGTTCGCGATACTTATTAAACCAGCTTTTTAGCTTTTTGCATTTTTCGTCGAATTTCTTATTGTAATAATCCTTATTAGACCTTTTGCTATAAAAGACCTAGCTTGTATTTAGGCTGAATTATGTTAATAAACTTGCCTCCGTCCTTTCGGCTTTTTCTAGATTATCCTTCGAGTATTGGTTTCCAGTTGTCCTAACGGAGTTTTTTAGGTATCTTACATTATACTGCCTTGTATCCCATCTTATTACAATTATAATATTTGATCTGGTTTTAATCCTTTCTGTAAGTAACTCTTAATTCCATAAGTCCTGGTTCCGTACCGTAAAAAGTGTTATTATATCGAAAAGCACTAATATTAACCATATATCGAGATTTATTATCATTTTTTCCTTTAATATTTTTAATACGTTATGCGTATTATCGATCGTTAATCTTAACTGCTATAACGATATAATCCGACAAATAATTAGGCCGATTAAATTTAAAAAATCCTTTCTGTATTTTTTAGGCCATCGAAAAATTTAGTTATTAATATTTTTGTCCCTAATTTAATTTAGTTATTAACTGAACTAACGTATTACCGTAATTAGATATTAATCATTTTTAACGTAATTATTAAATTTATATTTCGGCCTTTATTTTTTTATTTATTATTTCGAAAACTTTCGTTAATATTTATTCGAATTATTTGTAATCGTTATAAATTCGTATTATTTCCGGGTTTCGTTTTTCGATTAATAAAGTAACGTATTTTCTTATAATGGGCTTAAACCAGATAACCGTATTTCCGGTAAATCGTTTAATTATAAACTTTATTCGTATAATAGGCGTAATAAGACAAATAGGGAAATATTCGAAATATATTCGGTATTAAGTTAAAAACAATTATAACTTGGTTAAGGTTCCGTCGAAAAATTCTGGCTTAGAAGGTTTAAAGATTTTTCCTAGTTTCTTAGTAAAATTCAGCTGAATAACCTGGCTTATTCGAAAAGGTTTTTTAATTTCGAGAGCTTTTTTTTTTCCTTAAGTTTTTTATGGGCGGTTTAAAAAGATGTCGTAAGGTTATTATTGTCTTTTTTAAGCTAAAAAATGTATTTATTTATAACATCCAGTCGTCGAAGAACTTCTTCGCAAAAAAGACGAGGTTTCTCCTTTTTCTTTTCGGATTCCATTTTAGTATCCGGGTAATCGGGAACCTGGTAGGTAAGGTATTCGGGCTGCTTGCTGGTAAATATAATATTAATCGATATTGCTCAGAATTTAACGGTATTATTAAATAAAAACTTATAACGTATATTAAATTAAAGAATTTAACCAATTATTAAACCTTAGTCGTACGGGTTTATGTTAATAAAAGTATCGTAAAAATCTGAATAATAAATACGGTAATTGTATTATGTTTCGTAATACCAAAGATATCTTAGGTAACGATATTATATTGCAAACTAAAGCTATTTAAATTATGAAAATAATAAGCGTATATATCCTAATTCCTTTAATATTACTTATTTTTATTTAACAAAGCCTTATTAAGCGGTTGCTCAGTATTGTTTAGTCGTGCTTAATTATGCCTAATCGTGCTTAATTAAGACCCGCTGAGCACTGATTACGTGACCTTGAACTAGCGTAACGTCGTGATCTTGGCTGGACCGTTTTCGCAGGCCCAGCTGGCTTGGGTCGTCACAGTGATCCGGTTTATTAGCTTACCACCAGTGAGTTGGAGATCCGGTTTACTGGCTTACTACTAGTGAGTTGGTGATCCATCACGTGACTTGACCCGCTATCTTTTTTTGGCTCGTCTTTTGTCGGGGACCGTTTCTGGAGGCCGTAGTCCGTTGGGTCGTAACAACCTCCTTAGCCTTATTAAGTATTCACTTCCTATAGGGTTTTCGAAACGGAGCAATATTCTCCAATTAATCCTACCTTGCTTATCCTTGCTCTGTTAACCTGAAGCTTTACATATGTCTTTATGCTATATTTTCACCTATGGTTAGGTCACCCCTATTTTCATGCAACTGGCAATAACCATGTAAATCCGCCCCCATCGCAGGTCTTATATTATCAATACCTGTCATGTATGAAGGGTAGTCCCTGTCCTATACTCCTTATGACAGCTGGTGAAATACTAACTACGTCTCATTGTCCAAGCGCTCCTGCGATTCCGATGGCCCGGTTCGCCGGAGCCAATTACATAATTACCTCTATATTACGAATCAAACCTTTTCTACCATTAACCGCCCAGGAACCTTTACCCTCCTTGATATCCTCCAAAAATACAGCCCATAGTAGCACGTTAATTTTCCTCTACGCTTACCAGTTAAGCTACTACCCCCTGGCCATGTCAAAGCAATACCGGGGTTACAATGTATTGTTTACCCTCCACCACACTTTACCGTCATTTCTCGGTATTTAACGCTGACGCCTTTGGAAGGGACGCACTTTGCCACGTTCATAGTGGCAAGCCCGACAGTGATATTAATCACAAGGAATATGTGGTTACTGCTCATTAAAGACTACTGGCACATTCTTACAGTAACATCTTAATATATAACCTCACATATACTCCTAGCCACTTCCAAGGGGTAGGTGGATTCTGTAGTTTCTACGTGAATAATAATTGTCAGCTTCTGGCCTGAGTTGCGGACAAAGCAGCAGTCTCTTCATGGAGCTTAAGATGGTATCGTGCCTTTATTTTTAACTGTTCTTTAGGATAAAATCGGCGTATACGATTACTGTGTTCAGCAGCCTTCTCTATCCAGTCTAAACTACCGTAGTTTTCCACAGTTGCAAATTCCCCGAAGCGCACAGGGCTTTGCGCATAGAGCAAGATCCCGCGAAAGCATGAGGGACGGGGTCGTCGTGTCCTCCACTAAACCGATGGTAATGGTTCCCGTCGTTGGGCTTGTTTCGTAATAGTCCCAGCTCCCGCCGACTGTTCGACACAGCATGTTTTCTATTAATACTTGTGCCTGTCTATCTTACTCTGGCCCCACCAACTGTTTCCACTAACAACTGCCGAGAGCCCTTTGGATGAGCAGTCATCCAGCGGTTGCTACTGTACGTGTCTGATTAATATCTGTACAATGACAGATTTGAGTTCCGTTGCCAGATACAATCCTCGATGTGGTGTTTATGTCTGGCTTATAATTCGCAACCACTTCGGTTTCAGTTTGTGACTGGCTATCTACTGCATGACGCTTATTTTATCTGTAACTCCCTTTTATCTGGAAGGACTCCCAACCATACTCAATACACCCGCAAGCATGCATAGGAAGACGCACGTCATGTACTGTCTGCTTTTGACGGTGAATATGCCAGGATTATCCTCTCAACACACCTTTTTTCCGCCTTCCTCGTTGACTTTTATCGATACTTTGAGGTTATAAGGTTAGGATTTGGCCATAATACTAGAAAAAGGAAAGGCTGATGCCTCGAATTGCTAATGGTAGACAGAGACGTTTAATCCTTTAGAGTAACAACCAACTATCAAAGCAGAATATATGGAAAACTTCTGTGAAGCTCACGGCCGGTTTGCTACCCGTCATGCTAATGACCGACAAAGCCCCAATAATGTGAAGTCCGCCACGATGACTAGCCTGATGCAGCAAAGCCCCCGGCTTAACCCGTCGCTGATGCCATGGAAAAGGTTCGCGGAGAATAGGGACTACTGTAGATACCAGAGCTGTGGTTTTTGAGATTAGATCCGCTGATTCACCTCACGGGGCCGGTTGGACAACTCCACTAGCCTGATCAACACCAAGGGTGACCCCCAATAAACAAGGTGTTTGTTTCTGTTCATATCCTCAATTCTGGCTATTCCGCATTCATCATGGTTTCCCGGCTTGCTTTGGATATGCATGTAGTGTGCCGTAAATTTTCCGATGGCAACTAGCTAGCCTCAAGGTCACCACTTATTGTCACTATGGAGCAGGAGGAAAACGTTCCTTCCGAACGTGCGTCCTGTTGGGTGAGTCTCTAAAGAACAGCCTTTCTAGAATAATTGTCCGCTGCGGATATCTTTCTCGAACAGAAGAGAGAAGAGGATAGAATATTCAGCGCAACAATGAACTGAAGATCCCGAGGCGCAAGGCTTTGCCAGGAATATCACGGCCGCCAACCAGTGCGAACAGTCGCCCTCGTCTGACCTAGAGGTCATGGAAGAAATTCAAAGCCAATACGATGATACTCGACGCCGCCACCACAACGACTCAGGGTTCTTCGTCTTGACACCTAGGTTCTGCGTTACAGGCACAACTTTCTCGAGCATTGAATGAGGGATCACCCCCCACAGAGCTCTCGTTCTATGCTCCAACCGTAGCTCGGAACAATCTCTTTGATTTCGCTGACAGTATCACTAGATCTCTGATCGAAACGCTCCCGCTTGGAAGCCCTGTGCCGCAAACTATAGAAATCTCGTTTCCAATCAAGAAAAGCCACGGAAACAGACTTGAGCAAAGCTACTGACCGGATGCTCAAGGCCACCCCCTTGCTGGCGTATCAAGCCTCTTCGAAGCCCGTCTAATGCACTGCCGCAAGCTCGTTTTATCATGCTAGCCTTCCAGCAAGACGTCCCAGCAACCACCATCTACCGCTCTTTTCCTCATTGCATTTTCAGTCACAATGATATCATAGTAGAGGTTGTCGGACGAAAAATTATATCTGTTCTTTGTTCCACAACCGTGACCTTAGCTCTGCCATAGAAAGCTGTCCTTGAAGGAAAATTGGGACCCCTTTCCGGTTATCGGGGTTCTAGTGGCGATGCGTCTTCACCAGCTGTATTCGAGAATTCTTCGTAGATTATTAGACTCTCCCGTTATGACCCTAAATCGGGGACAAAGGCTGCTCTTCCTCATGACATGACACCGTATCTCCGCGTCAACCGCCAGCCTACGGCCTGAGACAATGTGGGGCCCCCCCCCCCCCCCCTTTAATGGGGTATATACACCTAGTAACTTAATGGGATAAATAGCTACTCGCTCCTAAAGAGCAACTTTGACTCATAGTAGTAGAATAGATCTCGGTATTTCATTCCGCTATTAAAATATGAAGCCTGCAACTCGGTAGGCCACAGGCGATTTCACACAGCTTTTGGTCGTATTTATCGGCCCAGGGACCCGGGAGAAGCCAGGCGAATATGAAGGACGGGAGAAATAAGAAGTGAGAACGAAATAAAAAGAGACAGAGACAGTGTCCATGTCTTGATGGAAGAAGCCTGGAAAGAGTAGAAGATGCTTGTCGGTAACCCAGATGAAACCAGCAGGTTGAGCTTGGACATGGCCTAAACACTAACTGCAGACTGGCCAGTTGCACCTGACAAAGTTGCACCGTCGTGCCTTCCCCTTCGCCGACCTTTCCCATCCCCTTCGACCCGCCCACCAGCGCAAGTATTTAGCCACCCATCCTGCACCCACCATCAAACCCCTCAGAAGAGAAGAAAAAGGTATTCTTTCACATCGGCGGGTCTCATCTTGTCACGGTATTAACCCTCAATATAGCAAGGGCATCGACGACCTTAAGCTCCGTCGCCGTTTCTCTTCCCTCTTATTCATAACCTTATCTTACTTGGTTAACACTAGCGACTTCTTGCGGCCACCGTTGCTGTCGCCGCCGCCATCGCCGTCCTTGACCCTTTCCCTTCCCAGCAACATCCGTATTCCGGATATCAGCGACCCCAACTATCGCGCCCACCGCCGTCGTCCTTTCGGCCGGCCCCTTCAACGAATCATCGCTGCCATCGACTTCATTTCTCAACGCCGTATCGGTAAGTAAGCTCGCCCTCGCACTTTCGCCTTCTTGTTATCCGCTGTCATCATTGCTCGTGCTCTCTTGTTTCTTCTCCCATCGCAACCATGCCCCTTGATACCGGCTCCATAGTCGCCGTCGAGGTCACGGTCGTGCTTCCACAGATGACACTCAGGTTATATCTGACCATCGCCCCTTCGCCGACGATCCTCTCCATCTCCCTCGCCATTCGAATCTGCGTCATTTCTCTCATACGCGATGGCATCCATACGATTTGCTAGATATAGCCATCTAGGGCTGCCGCCTCGCTTCCCCAGTCATTATTTCCCGTTAGCTAGCATCGCACCAGTCCACTGGGACGCGCAAAGACCTCCCGTTGGTACTCATCCTGCCGACAAGTCCCCTTGTTTCGGGTCACTTGTTCAGTACACGGCTATACAGGCGTTCCCATGTCTGTACCACGGCCGCATGGGCTTCTGTCATAGGCTCGCTGCCATCTCTCACATTGGCCCATTTCCCTATCATCAATCTTCCAACCATACTAGCACACTGGGCGGTAGGTAATGGCACCAGGCGGCTGTTGGCATCTAATCTGCGGCCACTTAGGCAGGTGCTAGTGTTGGCGAAGAGTTACTCTTGAGTAACCCTTAGCTCAAGTCCCTGATGTCAGTATCTTTGATAATATCGACGACTCCTGAGCCCCACATTCACCCCTCGCGCCCCTCGCCTCTCTTTCTTAAGAGCCGAGAATCCATGATGTCGGAAGATATCCACAATGTTGACGGCCCCTGAGTTCACTCCACGAAGCATAGACCGCTTTTGACAAACTTGTCAGCCCATTGCCTTATCCTTCCTTGTCCCTCAACCCTCAAAATTGAGAGTTTGTGTCAACAAACGGTTCAGTTCATTTGACCGTTGTTCATCCACCTTCCATCCAAATTTGTCAAGGGAGACTTCACCGAGATCACCTTCCCTCCTGAACACTGAACTGTGTATCAAGGAAAATTACTCGGAGCCATTCCATCACATGGTACTAGCGTTCTCCCTTTTCCATCTCTCTTCCCTTTCGTCTTTCGTCCCTTTCCATATATTTTCCTTTTTCATCAACACCGGCCCCAAAGCACTCACCTTTGGACCAACATTGCTTCCACAACATCCCCAGCCTGCAGTCTCACCGACTTCACTGAGACGGGTCTACCGGCATGGTGCTAATCATCACTCGACTTTAGAAATAGCGTACCGAGGAGTCGTCATCATGTCTAGTTTCGGAGATCAGACCGACAAGCCCGCCGTTAGCGCCTCATCGTCGCGCACATCTTTGTCTTCTGAGGATCAAGGAGGTAAGTCCTAACTCTCATATACTTAGTTTAGCCGTGGTTGCGCGCCATAATTGCTATGACTTGTGGCAGGCACTTGCTGCAGTATGCTTCTCTCTGGGCGCGTCGCAAGACCAATCACGAGCACCCATTCTTGGTATTCAGTAGTCCTTGCTTGCTATGAGCTGTCTGGCGAGCTGCTGCTAGTGAAGCGCGCACCTGAAGGGTGGCTTCCCACCATTCAACATCTAGCATAGGCACAAGGGGGTGTCACACTACAATCATGACAAAGACTGATTAACGCTATAGGTGGAGTTCGTCTTGATGCTCGCTTCGACGCCCTGACTATAGAGCCTATCCAGCCTGGCCTTAAGTAAGTGTGGACCTACTTCGCAGCTGGATTCTAGTTGATATCTCATCAACAGCTCTGTGGCACCCCATGGCTATGGCCGTGGCCAGGTCGACTTGGCTCAAGGTTTTCGTGGCAACGGAATGCAGTGAGTGCCACTCAACCAATAGTTTCTGGAAGATGAACGCCTGACACACGGCTCTAACAGGAACCCTGCTCATTTCCAAGTCGGCAATGTCCCTGGCGATGGAGACGTGTTCATGTCCCAGGGTGTGGCAACCTTGCCGCAGTTCATACCCGCCATCGCCACCACTGGAGGCTTTCCGGGCGCTTTCCCGCAGTATCCTACTGGCCAATCCAGCGGTGCCGGTGATAACCCTGTCCGCATCGTCCGCACTCGCAGCCCCGATGCCAACCGTGGAGATCGCGCCAGCAATGTTGATGCTCAGGCATTCTATCCGGCCAGTGCCTGCGTCTTCGTTGCCAAGTGAGTTCCATATCTTTCCCCACGTTGCGTTCTAGTTTACTAACTTGAACGTACAGTCTCCCTGAAGGTGTCAAGGATGCTCGCCTCGAAGTTGAGGTCACTCGCGCCTTCAGCGAGTTTGGCACCGTCTTCGTCAAGATCCGTCGCGACCAAAAGAACATGCCATTCGCGTTCTGCCAGTTCACTGTTGGTTTTGCCATTGGCCCCGGCCCATACAGGAGCTTGGCTAACGAGATATCAGAAAGCCGAAGATGCTCAGCAGGCCAGAACACGTGGCAAAGGAATCATGATCGAGGGACGCCCGTGCCGCACGGAGATGGTTAAGGCGAATCGTCGGTAACCCACATTACGAGTTAGAAAACCTCAAGACTGACGTAAAACAGGATCCTTTGTCATCTACAATGCTCAGGGCTTTGACATCGGCGTCGAGGAGGCGCGTTATCAACTCAGTAGCTATGGACCGATGTCCAAATGTGAGCTCCTGCATCCTCATATTCTTGAGGCCCTCAAACTATCGAGTGGCGTTCTGATCGAGTTTACCACTTTTGATCCGGGCCGCGATGTAGTCGCTGTGAGTAAACTTGCATTGTCCCGTGATGTGTGCCAATGTCATTTATCGTACTCACATGACGCACAGGCATTCCGCCACAACCCGCAGTATCGGGTCATCGCCTATGATTTGAAGAAGGCCTTTCAAGCTAACAAGCCCGATTCCGACGAGGAATGGCTTCAGAAGTACGACGTGGACCGCAGATCGGTTTTCGTTGGAAACTTGCCTACTGACATGGATAATGTTGGTGATGTTCTCCGTGGAATCATGGCTGAGGTCGGTGATGTCAAGGACGTCCAGGTCGTTCAAAAGGAGTCTAAAAGCGGTCCGTGAAGCCCTTCGTCAGATTGACGTTGAAAGTGAAAAGCTGACGCGCATGATTTCATAGGCCGCGGTAGATCCATCGTCTTCGCCTTCATTGAGTTTGCTCGTCCGGACATGGCAGAGGTCGCCATCAAGCGCATGGTAAGCTTTTCTACAATGCGTAACCCATCTCGCACGCTGACACGGCATTTTTCAGGACGGAATCACTGTGGGCGGTTGTCGCATTCGTGTTGAGCGCAAGTCTAGTCGCGACAGACAGCAAGCCCGCCGCATGCGTTCCCACATCGCGCTGTCGGAGGCTAGCCCCGCTCAAGACGTAAAAGCAGGCGGCTCGGAGAACACTAATCCCACGACGCCTCTTCGACCGGCGGCTGCTGAGACGGTTTCGCAAACTAGTGGCGGGACCGGCAACTTTGCTGGCGCTGGTCCGAGCCACGTGGCTGGCTATGTGGCCCCGTACGGAAATTTTCCAGCTACACCTCAAGGAACTCCCGGTGTCATGAGTCCCTACAGCGGTCCTTACGGCGGGAGCGGTGGTGGCTATGCTGCGAACCCCTACTTTTGGGCCACACCGTATCTTACCGACCCGGGCCTCGCGTCCATGGCTTACTACCATGCTTATTATTCGCCTATGCCTCCCCAGGCCCAGCGAGCAACCGGCCACGCAGGAACTCCGACCAGAGCCGCGGGCCATGATGGACCTACTGGATCTAGTGACGAGGGTTCCAAGAGCGCTTAGCTCGGCAGACTCCAGCGACTGTGAACTTGGTCAAGGTCTTCCCACCAACTTCTCTGGGAACATACCGTCCTTTCACACAAAAATAATGATGATGGTTTAGCCTCGACCATAGGGCCCTGATAAGACTCGCACGGTGCGAGTCCGAAGCGAACGCATACAAGATGGGGCAAACCCCAATGACGGTAATCCGGCCAGGAACATCATTAGCAAAAACGGATATTATGTGAATGTGGCTTCAGGCTTTAGGAGGCAGCCTGGTACTGATCGTCTCAGAGGCATCGAGCGCCTTTGACTCGACGATCTATTTTCTTCTATTCGATTTTGCTTGGAGGGCATATGAATAGGATATGCTTGGTCATCTAGCGCTTGCTAGTTGGCCACTCTCCTTTTGTAATTAGACCCTTTTAATCAGCGTTGCTATCACCTCCCAATTGATTGCCGTCATCACTGCTGATATTCTTGTTGTTGATGTTGTGCTAATACCTTTTGGTTTGTTCGTGGCTGTTGTTTGAAGCCAGTGTATACATACTGGACTTGCCAGTCTTTGAGGAGACCCAATGGCATGGTTGCTTATACAGAGAGATGCCTGCTTGACCTTTGGAATACGATCCGCCGGAATAATATGTATCGAGCGAGGCATGAATTCTAGGCAGGCCGTTGCCAAAGTGGATATCCTGGCTATTGTTTCTGCTGAGGATCCTGGGATACTCAAGCGTTGTCTCCCTTGGCAGGTCGGAGAGTGTGAAGACAAGGAAGACTGGCATGCTTGTTCCGCTGGAGTAAAGGCTCATGCTATTGATGCGCGTTGCAAAGCCTCTGGCGCAGTAGAAGCCGGATCATCAGTAATCAGAGAAAGGAGGAGGATGCGATCTCACTTAGCTGGTTGCTAATGGACAGGTATTCGAGATGTTACCGGGATCGTCGAAAAAGGAAGGGAGTTGGAGTGTTGGTGTTGTAAAGGATTGACGATCCCGTTGTTCGCCGTTGGCCGGGCTTACCTAGGCAGTGTACAGTGTTAGATGACAACAGCATACGGTGATCGCATCTCGAAAGCCAATCATTGCCCCCCCCCCCGCTCTATACCAGATGTGTCCAATCAGCGTTCAGGAGGCTGGAAAAGAGCCCTGCCGTAAATCATGAGCTATCTTCGTTCGAGAAGAATTGTGCTTCGCTAAGAGTTTTCTTGTACTTTGGCTGAAAATATTGTGCTCAATTCATTTCGAGCGAACTTCTGTTGGCAAGCACTGGCTACGCGTCGTGTCTCGTACACCCTGCTGCGCTTCTGGTTCTTCCCGCTTCTCTTTGTCGTTAGCAACTACCTGCAGCTTTGCCTAAGGTTCTGCTTGTTGCGTGTGGGAATGGTTGAACCTGATCGACGGCCTTCGGAACGACTGCGCAGGAGTTAAAACAGCGGTTAGAAAACGACAAGAATACAGATCTCGGAATTCAACCGCTACGATGGGGTCACCGTCTTTCCAGGCTTCCAATGCCATCATATACCTGACATATGGCGCTTTTCTGTAAGTTGTTTCCTCGGCGTGATATTTCGGTTTAATGGGAAAGCCATTTTTATTTTCCTTTCCCTAGGAGCATATGTTAATTTCGTTGAATGGGGGGCTCGTCGTTGCCTCCCTTCGCTTTCTGTTCTCATTCTTGGTAGTGTGAATTGTTGTTGTTGCCTATTGTTGAATAAAACGGCGATGTTAATCCTATTGGATGTAACCGTCGTCATTGCCTCTGTTGGACGTCTTGCCATCTTTTCCTCCTTTCCATGCATCACCACCTTTACCCCTGTTGGATATATCGTCGTCATTACCCTGGTTGGAGATCTCAGCACCGTTTCTCCAATAGACGATCGTTGTTCTTGCTGCTAGCACACTGTCAGTACTTGGAGGGAGGCTGCCATATATGCAATTGAAGGACTGGAATTGCTGTCAATGGACACCCTCTCTTTCCCGCAGGCTAGATGGGCTACATTGGGCTATATGGTCTGACACTCTTCGAACTATAGGTTGCTAGGAACAGGCTTGGCCTGGAAGATGAGGCGCCAGTCCAGGGCGAGCTTTCTAGCTGGAAATAGGTCTCAATCGGGTTAGGATACTAATGAGAGAGCCGCATCACTGCCGGGCTCTCGAAGAGTCTCTCCTACTGTCACATAGGCGCATTCCACTAACGCATATCTAGCTTTTCCGATTGCTCTCAACTTCATTGCCTCTGGTGAGTAGTAGAGGCCACGGCACTTACCAGAATTTTTATCTCTTTCGAGATCAAGAGCGGTAGCACTGTTCCGGAAAACTTACGATC
Organism: Monosporascus cannonballus; assembly: GCA_004154925.1. NCBI lineage: Eukaryota > Fungi > Ascomycota > Sordariomycetes > Xylariales > Monosporascus > Monosporascus cannonballus. The sequence goes on from QJNS01000072.1 coordinate 313,595, forward strand.
GACTGTCTTGCCGCCGTACCTACGACCAGCATGGCGAGCTGTCCGCCTGGTAGGATCAGAGAGAGTATGAGTTACGCGACTAACTGTAGGTTTGCATCCAAGATCAAGAAGTCTCTCGTCTCTCGGCTCAGGTTGGCGACAACCCGGACCGAGGAGAAGAGGCTGCGGCTCACTACGGGCGCGGATTCGAAGCAGCCTTGCCTCGGTCCACCCTCACAACCCCCGTCACGGGAAGTATGGGAGGAGATCCGCAAGGACTGTGAAGATGAAGCTGAGATTGTACCGTAATTACTCGATCAAGTTAATGCTTGCGTGGGAAACGTGCTGCCGCTCGGATCGAATCCCTCCCCTTCGGCGTATTAGATGTACTGACTGTGTTTCTCCTCAACCGCCAGCCATGGGCTCCGGTATCCTGTTCTCATATCCCCAGTTAGCTACCCTAGCTGGGCTCCAAGGCGTCATTGTCTACGGGTTCTCGTCATCATTTTCTCTCCTTATCTTTGCCGCTCTCGTGCCAATCATACGCAAGAAGTGCCCCCAAGGTTTCGTCTTGACTGAGTGGGCGAGGCAGAGGTTTGGTGCTGTGGTCGCCTTGTACCTGGGTGCTCTAACACTCCTCACCTTGTTCCTCTATATGGTGGCCGAGCTGTCTGCAATCGGGCAGGTGATCAATGCTTTGACCGGGTTGTACGGATTGCCCGTGCTGATCGTGGAATGCGCCGTCACAACCATATACACATGTAAGTTACCCTTATCTTCCGCATGTCATCTTTATGATCCGTATAGTCATGAGCGCCCTCACTGACGACCGCTTTGCATAGCTCTGGGAGGTTTCACCATATCTTTCCTTACCGACAATGTTCAGGGAGTAATGGTCACCTGTCTGATCGTGATAGCCACTATTACGATTGGCGTGAAGGTAGAACTCCAACCAGACCTGATCAGAGACTCCCCGCTCCTCAACGCAAGTCTCATAGGCTGGCAGATCATCTACATTCTGCCTGTCGCCATTTTGACGAATCAGTTCTTCCTCGCCAACTTCTGGCTACGCGCTTTCGCCTCTAGAACGGATAAGGATCTTTGGCTGGGTATCGGCATCGCTAGTTTTGTGATCTTCTGTGTGCTTGTCCTGGTCGGCTCCACTGGCCTCTTCGCCACATGGTCTGGCGCATACCCCGGCGATCCTCCGGCTGAAGACGGGTCCGTCGCTTTCTTCCTGTTGCTTGGGCGGCTACCAAGCTGGGTCATTGGCATCGTAGTTGTCATGGTCGTGACTCTCAGTACCGCCGCCTTCGATAGCTTGCAGTCCGCCATGGTCTCGTCGGCATCTAACGACGTCTTCCGCAATCGTCTCGGTATCTGGTGGATCCGAGCCGGAGTTGTGCTGACCATCATCCCGGTGGTCGTGATAGCCATCCAGGCGCCCGGGATTTTGCAGATCTATCTCATTTCGGACCTCCTATCCGCAGCGGTGATCCCGGTACTGGTCATCGGCTTGTCGGAGCGCTTCTACTTCTGGCGAGGCTTCGAAGTGGTCGTCGGAGGGCTCGGGGGGATCCTGACCGTCTTCATCTTCGGGACAATATACTACGGCAGCGCGAAACAAGGCGGCGAGCTCATCCTGCTCCGGCAGGGCCTGTACACTGGCGACTGGGGCGCGTTCGGTGCCTTCGTCGCCGCCCCTGTCGGCGGGGTTGTCTGGGGCTGTATCGCGCTCGGCGTGAGGTTGGCTTTCCAGTTCCTGCAGTCCAAATTGCAGGGTCGTCGATTCGACGCGCTTGACCGCCCGGTTGAGGTACAGTCCGAGTACGACAGCTTCCAGGAGGAGACGGCAGTTGCCCGCGACGAAGTGCCCATGCCTAAGGTGACTGGGAAGTTCTTTTAAGGCCGCTGCTGGCTCCGAGTACCAGCGAAGTACGCGGTATGTGACTCATGTAGTCGGGCTCTCATACGTCATCGACTAGAAGGGAAGGAGATGGAGGGTGTGAAGGGCACGTATGTTGGGAAGGATGTGGCGCCGGCTGTGGAGGAAATAGATAAGGGGCATGAAAGGGTTTGTGTATGGCGGTGGGGCGTGCTCCTTGTCGTTAGGCAAAAAATGGGGGCAACTGAAAACGTATATAGGGGCGGGATATACACATTCAACACTACTCCAGGGAAAAGCTGAGCTACTCTACTCTCAGTGCACGTATAGGCGGAGTAGGGCATATGCTTTAACATTGAGATAGAACTAGCGGAAGTCTACATATGGAGTAAGGCGCGATATATATAGTGAAGTGAAATGTGACAAGACGGAAGTATATACTTCGAGTCACCACCATTATTCCGACGAGGAATGGCTGGAGTACATACGCAAGGCGTATATGCAGTTGTTGTAGGCTAGGTATATGGCCGGTTACGGGTATAATCAGAGTTATAGGACCCATGGAGCCGGCATGAAATGCCTCAAAAAGAAGAAACGTGGCACATCATCTAGACAATCACCTATTGCAGGGAGACTAGAAATGAGACGGTACACTAATAAGGGGCTCCATATGATGAGATCAGTACTCGGAGCGCATATCGGGCCTAGTAGCTTTCTGATGTTTAGGAATCCATCGAAGAACCGAGGGTTTCTCTTTCCTGCCGCCCGGTTCAACATGGAGAGGTGGGAACGAAAAGCGTTGTCCTTGTTGTTCCCCTTTCCCACCGTAGGGTATCTGCGGAAGGTCAGGGGGCTAGGGGGCTATCTTTTGTCTTGCATCGTGCACAACAGACAATAATGTTACCAGGATAGAGCAATTACCTATCAGTTACGGGGGTGTTGGAGGATTTCATAAACGCTTCAAGACCCTAGACTTGCGGAAGCAAAAATGAATCAGGAACTCCGCCGCTTGCCAGCTCGTGTTTTGGCTATGGTAATCCCAAACGAAAGCATCATGACCTATCATGGTGACCCTAGATGCAAGTAGCCACTTAAGCCAGTCGTTCCCTCGTATGGATACATCGAATGCCAAAATAAGCCGGCCAAGACCCGACATCGCATTTTCTGCCTTGGACCCGCGCCCCTTTCAATGGGAAGTGTGTCGGACGTAATATGAAGATCGTTAGCTCGGGGCGCCGTAGTATTGACTACACCCCTAGTGTGAGAAACAACTGCGCCGGTTAAGTGATGCCAGACACCATCCTTTAATCTTCTGCACCTCTACTCGTACGGTTTCCATATCATGGGCGCTCGGAATCATCATAACAAACTCAACCTTCTCTGACAAATCCGGCTTGTCGGGTTCGATATCGCGCAGTCCTAGTCGAGAGTCGGCCGCCCCTGACTTCTGAACTATATTATGGGAATTCAGGGAGGCGCTTCGGTACATAGACGATCCGCGCCTCTGGTGTGTATAGTTGTGCAGTATCCAGGCGTGTAGACCAGTTACTTCGTGTGAAATGGAACAGATATGCAACCTGTCTTTGATACGGCAAGGACAAAGTCTCCCAGATGGCGAGGTAGTCGCATAGCTAAAGCTGGTCGGATCTAGTGGTGTTGTGTATTCGGAAGTAAAAAGCCTCGCCTCGTGTCAGTTTTGAAAGCAGTCGCGAAGAAAGCAATTTCTGCTGGTACTCAGTAGGCGCAGGAGGACTGTCACTGTTGCTACTCTGCCCAAACGGTATCTAGGCCAACCAGGGGCTGGTGATAAAGCATACTGAAAGTGAGCCCGCTCTCGCCTCTGGTTGGGTCATATTGCCCCCGAGGCCCTTTTGAAGTCATCGTTTTCTTCGCGCATTAAATCAAAGGGTCGCTTCCTAACCGACTACGAGCGAGGAGCCGTCCTTCAACTTTACCTCGTCTTACTCAGAGTGGAGGAATTCTCAAGTGCCTGGAGGCCCACGGAATCAAGCAATGGGGTTGATAGAAACGGCGGGTGGACTGAGAACAGGAAACGTACCTTGGAAATAATCTCTACGTTCTCAGATTCCGAGGTCCGGAGTCTCAGTGCCGTGGTCGCCGTCGCGAGTGCATCAAGATTAAGTCCAGTCCGCAAACACTTCCGGGCTCTACCTGCCAGGGCACTACTAGGTCCTCACCTACGGCGATTGCTGAGCTGTTCTCCCTGCTCCTTCCAATCCATGTTTCTCACCCAAGCCTTCTAAGCTCGATAGGCGACTACGCGGTCGCCAGACGAAACGCCGTTGACACGTATCAATCGCAAAACGAGAGAGCACACCCATATTTGGAGGCCGATTCAAATACAATCAAATTCCTAGCTGGCCCAGAGAGCTTGGACGGTGCAGGGGCGGGAGTGGTCGGCGGTATGGATGAATTCTTCTTGTTGTGACGTATTTCCAATGGCGTGGTTGCGGGACATATTATAGTACACATATAAGGTACACCGCCTCCTTTATATCCTACAAGTCTGCCGTATCGTGGCTGAGGTTGATTATGACCGCGCGTGTTTCTGGTTCTCGGTAAACGCAACCTCAGAATCAGCTAGCTCTTGCAGATGGGACTCATATGTTGACTCTGGTATGGTGCCCCACAGTATCCAGGGGCCGTGCTCGTAGGTCTTGTCATTGATCTCGGCCTGCAAGACTATATGCTCCAGCAAATGGCGGACACGCTCGCTACCCTTGATCTTGGCGCCACCTTTGGTATCGTCGTAGCGCGCTATTCGCTGCACGCTCGAGATACTCACGACGGCCTGCTTGACTGTCGTCATGCCTCCCGTCTTATTTGGGAGTATGGCGACTCGCCAGTCAGCCAGACGGGGGTAGTACCAGGTCTTATCGTACTTGACCAGCTCCCACTCGGTACGCACACCTCGCGGACGGGCATCTATGGCCTCGACCAGGGACCTGTGCAGCTCGGTGGAGCAGATGGAACGGAGAGTCTCGCGATCGCCGGCGGCAAAGGCTTCGGACATCTGGACATGCAGGGCTTTGGCGGTGGGGATGGCAGATGCTCGCTGGGCCTTGAACTTGGGGCGGCTCATAAGCGGCTTGGGCGCCGACATGACTTTAAAGCCGATCAGGCTTTTGAGAGCGTCGAATCTGGCCTTGAGGTGTAACCAGAGCATGTGGACGAACTTGGAGGGCTGTCGGGGGTATCGCCATAGCGGGGGCGCTACGAGGGTTGCTAGGCAGGGGAGGATGTGGTTAGACACCTATGAACCGTCACAGGAGAGAAATTGAAGACTCGGGGGGCTTACTTGGTAGCAGGAAGCTCAAATTTGCCTCGATTTGGGAGCTCTCCTTCCTCAAGCGCATCTTGGTCGCCGCACGGCTTGCGGGTTTCCTCGCGTATGAGGAGGCCGACCGTGCTGCAGTTGCGGAGACATGCTGCCTGGGGCGTACCAGAATCTGTGACGACAGCATTGGAGATAACTGTATAGCGCCCCGCAGCCCAGGCTGGGACAAGCGCATGAGATGTGCCATCTCTGTCTTTCTCCCCCTCCTTCCTCAACCTGGCCCTCAATCTCGGCGGCTAGAAATCCGACAAACTCAGGATACGGACGCTACTAGTATGGCGTCGGGCGGGTTATCGGGTACGCATCGAATACTTCGTCCGCCGTGGATATGCTAAGCTTTGTCTGAGTCGCGAGATATGTTCAGCAAGTAGAAAAAGTAAATCTGGAGACGGGGATCCGCATATCCTTGCATATTAGTCTCGTAGCCTTGCATCCGGCCGACGAGGCTGTCCAATGAGCAGAGATCGGACTGGAGGGGGTATCCGTATGTACAGTATTTCTTTTTAATTTGTACTTTACCTAGGTACTTACTTATCAACGCTGCTATTACCCCATTTAGGTGATTCCGTTGCACATCAAGCAGGACAGGCCAGGGTACGTACCGCTTCGGTACAACGCCCCGAACGGTAACAGTCAGCAATTCCATTAGCGCTATAATAATTTACCCTGCCGCGTCCATGCTTCAGAACGCTTACCGCACGGCCTAAGTAATCAGCCCTGTTCCGTCCCCATCTCCCCCCGGTCACGCCCCCGGACGATACGCTCTTTGCGACAATGACCTCACACGCTCTGCAGGGCACAAGCCCCCTAGGCGAGGTACCTGTAGGTTTATGGAATATACACAATTTAGTGCCTTTTTTTGTACCTAGGTAGGTAAGCTTACCTCCGGCTTCTTGCAATACTGCTCTATTATTAATACGGTAGGCCCTTCGGGAGGTGGGGGGGCGCTCAATTGACCTGCTCCAACTGCAAATTGGATAATATATGGCATACTACTACCTACATGGTACACATCGACTAATAAGGTTTCAAAAACAGGTGCCATTTGCCCATCCGTACAGACCTTGATGTACACAACACATCCTTCAGGATCCGGACCAGCCTTGTCACCCCATCTCATCTATGCTTAAAGTGTCGCCCGAACCAATATAAGGTTCTCTGTCCTCCCCCAGCGCTCCTCCGTATCCTCCACTGTCCGAATCCCGAACTCGACCTCCCTCCCCCCCCCTCCTCCCCCCTCCTCCCC